>OZ024790.1:3046637-3179587 GCA_964017065.1 Haliclona indistincta | reverse complement strand
CTGGTAGACTTGATGGATAAGAATGCTGTGAAAGCACTGAAATGAAAAAGATGCAATTTCAGAGTGATCTTGAGACTAAAGTGCAGTGAGTTGCATACTAATCTGGTAGACTCGATGGCTAAGAATGCTGTGAAAGCACTGAAAGGAAAAATATGCCACTCCAGAGTGATCTTGAGACTAATGTGCAGTGAGTTGCATACTAATCTGGTAGACTTGATGCTGTGAAAGCAGTGACATGAAGAAAATGCCACTCAAGAGTGATCTTGAGACTAAAGTGCAGTCAGTTGCATACTAATCTGGTAGACTTGATGGGTAACAATGCTGTGAAAGCACTGAAATGAAGAAAATGCCACATCAGAGTGATCTTGAGACTAAAGTGCAGTGAGTTGCATACTAATCAGGTAGACTTGATGGGTAAGAATGCTGTGAAAACGCTGAAAGGAAGAAAATGCCATTTCAGAGTGATCTTGAGAGTAAGTTTTGCATAATGATTCAGTGAACCTAGTGTGTGAGAAAACAAAGATGCACTCTCATTGTAATTGTTGTACTAAAACGCTGTAAATTGTGTAGTATTTCAGTAGATCTGTAGTGTGATAAAATGCTGTAATGTCTCTAAAGTACCTTTTCTTCATTTCAGTGCTTTCACAGCATTCTTGCACATCAAGTCTACCAGATTAGTATGCCACTGACTGCACTTTAGTCTCAAGATCACTCTGATGTGGCATTTTCTTCATTTCAGTGCTTTCACAGCATTGTTACCCATCAAGTCTACCTGATTAGTATGCAACTCACTGCACATTAGTCTCAAGATCACTCTGAAATTGCATCTTTTCATTTCAGTGCTTTCACAGCATTCTTATCCATCAAGTCTACCAGATTAGCATGCAACTTACTACATTTTAGTACTAGTCTCAAGATCATTGAAATGGTTAAAAGCACTAGTAAACTACTCTGTACAGTAAAGCTACACTTGATCAGCAGTTTGGATTGTATGGTCACTGGAAGATATTTATTATTACTTAGTCTATTTTTAGTGGATAGTACAATTCATAGTAACAAGCCATTGTTACAATTAGATCATGTGTGTTACGCACTTTTCAATAAAAATAATTGTTGTTAATAATTATAAGAAAATATATAATTGTAACAAAATACTTGTGTCGCGACTGGGACTACTAACTACTTATTTTATGTAGTAAGTTAGTTATATCTTCTTTTTACGACTTGCTAGACCATCACTTTTTCAGTTGCACCTGTGGACAGAACACCATCAAATCAAGCAGCACGTTGTCAACCATTATGACAAACCTGATGTTCATTCTCCTAGAACAAAATTGGTGTCTTGGTAATAACACATGTCCTCTTTCTGATTTTACAAAATTAATAGCCTGCGAGAGAGAGAGAGAGTAAGTGATTAATTTCGATAATATTACGACGCTTGGCTACACACAAAACCAACAGTCAATAATATGAACCAGAGAGCCTATTACGCTCATCATCATTATTAGCAGATTATACAAAGTCGTAGCCAAGAATTTACGGAGAGGGTCCTTTTTCGTGTGGTGCAGAGTGTCGCTAAAAATTGTCTTATTAAAATTCAGATGGCCGTGTTTTTTTGAGATAATTCTCATGAACAGTCACGTAGGACTAACTTGATGTGCTATTTTCACTGCAATACTTTCGAGAAAACAAGCTGCTTAAATTTTGGCTAATTTAAGTGGACCTTTCAGGGAACGGGGTGGTTCTTCAGAACCCTTTTAGCTACGTGTGTCGTTAAAAGGAAGGTACAAAATTTTGCGCAAAATATTTTCTACCTATTTCGCTGCATTCACAATGCACCAGCAGCCCAAATTTAACTATTGTGCAACAGAGGTTAGCTAGCTATGCACTCATTGGTACTACAGTACGCAGCCGGGTAAAGTGCTCGGTAATTTTTGTACAAGACAACCTTCTTTTCAAATTGTGACTACAAGTGTGCTGTTCATGCAGGTAGCCTTGGATGCGTTAACAAGACAAGCACGGAACAAATTCTCTGTCAATTAAAGCAGCTGAATGGGAGAGAGCTATAGCTAGCATGCAGGGGTGGTCTAGATCTCATTTATAGGAAAACCAACAACATTACTACTCTTAATACAATCTGACAATCTCTACCTATTGACAGACTCACCAGTTCTACTCAGAGATGTGCAGGAGCTCATCGGACCTTTAATTCACAAGCAAGCCAGCTATATCATGGCTCGATCATGGCACATTCAGCTGGTTCTAGCTGAGATTCCTACTCGTTACAACGCCTTTTAGTTTAACTGAAGGCTGGTCCACTTGGCTCGTAGTAGAATAGAATGCCAGACAGCAGAACTAACTCGTCTTCAGTGGATTTTAATCGCCCTTAGGTTCGTATCAGCAGCAGCCATCTCCAATATCGATTCAGCAATGTGGGTTAGTCCTCGGTTAGTCCCGTTATAATTAACGTTAATTGAATCCCAAGGCATCACATTGTGATCCAAAGATTCAATCTTTTAGTATCACATGTGATACCAAAAGTTTCCGAACCGGGTGGGCGTGTAGGGTCTAGCAAACATTGCCATTCATAGTTTCCCAACCGACCAATCAGATTCTACTGCTCAAGATCTTGAGCAGTAATATTCATGGTTCATGGGCTGGGTTTTAATCGTGAATAATATTACAGGCTGTGGCAAAACAGCTACGGTGGGTGGAAGCTAACAGTCGTGCTGTTGACGATGCTATAGAACATAGTCTACCGCGATTCAAGCATAGATCGCTCAAACCAAGCGCAGTGTGAGGCAATTCGTGCGGTACAATGGCATTGAGGAACCCCCGCTTATCATTGCAATAATTAATTATCTATAATCGATTAATATTCATATAAAATCGATGAATGGTAATGTTTGCTAGACCCTACACGCCGTCCACCACCCACTCAATAGGCGGGGAGGGGCAGCGGCCAGACTAGGTTGTCATCCCGCTCCAAAATAGGGCAGGAAATAGCTCCAGAATACGGCAGGAAGTGATATAGTTGTCGTCCGCCCAGCTCCAAGATAGGGCAGGAAATGCTACTATGAATAGAGAACAAGGCGAGCTCTATCTGGAGTCGGCACTAAAAATGGCCACTGACCTCTACCAGGTCTCCGCCGGCTCCAGGGCGAGGCAGGTGCCGTCACTACGTGTGAAGCTCTGTTGTATGTACACTGGTGGTGGACTAGTGGTGGACTAAGAAACAAGCCATGGAACACACCTTTCAGCTTCCAGACGCCCCATAGCGTTTGAATCAACTACTCTACACTGCTAGAAGACAGAAGAAGTTTGCTAACAACCTACTACATGATCGCTGAAGCAATACAGCCACGAAAGAACTGTTTCTAGACCTGACCGTATTATGAAAATTCTAATTATCTGTAATTTTCACCAATTTTCAGGCTAAAAATGGAATAGTCAAAATTTATCTGCCAGTAATAAATTATGCACCAGGCGAAGCTATTTATAGCCTAGTACAAGAATCCCTTTCTAACTAAGATATTATTTCACGATCTATTTAGAAAACAGGTTTCGAAATTTTGAAATCCGCCATTTTGTCAATGATTTTGTATTACGCCATTGGGAGAAAGAACGAAGGAATGGCTACCCGATTTGGTATAGCTAAACTGCGTGTGAGCGCTTAGTAACAGTCATGATTAGTTGCCTAAGGTACAGTAGACTATGAATCACCGTCTAACTAAGGAATCCTGTCGTTAGGTAGCTTCATGCGCTGCATTCTCAACAGCTTCTCAATGCTCGCCATACAATTCGCCCGCGTTAATTTACGGAATAATATACGGTCAATTATTGTCCGTGTCAAATTATTTCTGGCAATGTACAATCAAGAGTATATAATCTTACCAAGAGTATCGAACGCCAATTGCCACTGTAGAAACACTCTCGGGAAAGTAACGTGACAGAAACGTGATCTGATGACGTGTCCGCCTACACTGCAGGCTAGCCATTGACGTCATCGACGTTCAGCAACGATGCTAGCCAAGCTTTTTGGATGATCATTGGACTGTTGCAGGCGAGAATATAGCGATGTAGACACGACAAATGCTGAGAAAAACAGAAACACGTGCTAGTTATGCTTTTTAATCGAAGAATAAAAGCAGCAGCGAGCTCGGTCCGTCAGAGCGCGTTCGTCTACAAAAATCACATTGTTGATGTTCAGCGACTAATGAACGCCTGCTTGTTAGATGTAGCTTGTCAATAAAGAGCCCTGAGTAGCTGTATTTTCCATCATGGGCGCTTGCTTCCTGCAGGACACGCCTTCGTTGTGACGTAGTCGTGGATTTGTGCAACACGCTTTCGTCACAATGCGTAAAATATCTCACGTGCTGGTCATGTTACTTTCCCGAGAGTGTTTCTACAGTGGCAATTGGCGTTCGATACTCTTGGTAAGATTATATACTCTTGGTACAATTGTAAAGTCCATCTTTTCGGTTGTCCAGGTATAGATGACTTCGGTGTGAACTCTCACCTCATTAAACGCGAGGCAATCTTGGTAGGCGTGCCTAGGTAGACCGCTTGAGTTACACCCCTTTGGGGTCAGTGCTGCCTTCTTTCGTGTGATAAAGCAAGAAAACTATAAAATCAGAGGCCTGGGTTGCTTGAAGAGCGATTACTACTTCCAAACTTTAAATCTGAGGCCTGAAGAGCGATTGCTACGCCCAAAAGACACGCCTGTACTACACCGTGGCTTTTGGGTGTAGCCGCCGCTCTTCAGGCCTCAGATTTAAAGTTTGGGAGTAGTAATCGCTCTTCAAGCAAACCAGGCCTCTGATTTTATAGTTTTCTTGCTTTATCACACGAAAGAAGGCAGCACTGACCCCAAAGGGGTGTAACTCAAGCGCTCTACCTAGGCACGCCTACCAAGATTGCCTCGCGTTTAATGAGGTGAGAGTTCACACCGAAGTCATCTATAGAGAACCAAACAATCACATGATGGCTCGCCGGTGGGCAACCTGCTGACGACCGGTAAAAGCTGTCCAATTCATCTTGTTTGTTTCTCTATTATGCTCATAAAACCATGGCAATCAACTGCATATTGTCTTGGGGCTGTCGTAGGACCACTGGTTTTTTAGCTATGTTTTTTGTTCATTCTTGTTGTTGACACTTGATTATTCACTCCAGCTATTTTGTAGTGATTAAACTAGATGATGAATGGCAATATTTAACTGCAAGTTCTGGCTTGAAAGTAATAAATGTTATGTTGTGATATTTGTATAGTCTTAATCAACTATTGTGTTTAATTTTACAGGAATCACCAAGGAATTAACTCTTGTTTGAGACAGTTGAACTTGTATTGTGTGGTATTTTGTATTTTGCTATTCCAAATTTTATCAGAGCAAGTATACCAAAGATGGCATTACTCATGGTTAATTTTGACTTTGAGGAACTGACGTCACGGTAATCATCCGAGAGCGATTCAAGTAAAATTATGTTTAGATGTTTTAATTATCTCTTGTAGTTGTCATTACCTAGCATTCATCTACTGTAATAAGTAAGTATGCAGCATAACCTGACCCAAACAGTGATTCTAGTTGGAAGATGCGGTCAAATGCGCTAAGTTCGCAAAACTGATCTGTAAAGTGTTTCTAGCTGCAAGATGCAGTCAAATCCATGCTACTGAAGAGGGTTTGATAGACCAGAGTAGACCAGTAGCGCTAAATTCACAAAACTGATCTGTAAAGTGTTTCGAGTTGCAAGATGCAGTCAAATCCATGCTACTGAAGAGGGTTTGATAGACCAGAGTAGACCAGTAGCGCTGAATTCACAAAACTTATCTGTACAGTGATTCTAGCTGCAAGATGCAGTCAAATGCATGCTACTGAAGAGGGTTTGGTAGACAAGTAGCGCTAAATTCACAAAACTGATCTGTAAAGTGTTTCTAGTTGCAAGATGCAGTCAAATCCATGCTACTGAAGAGGGTTTGATAGACCAGAGTAGACCAGTAGCGCTGAATTCACAAAACTTATCTGTACAGTGATTCTAGCTGCAAGATGCAGTCAAATGCATGCTACTGAAGAGGGTTTGGCAGACCAGTAGCGCTAAATTCACAAAACTGATCTGTACAGTGATTCTAGCTGCAAGATGCAGTCAAATGCATGCTACTGAAGAGGGTTTGATAGACCAGAGTAGACAAGTAGCGCTAAATTCACAAAACTGATCTGTAAAGTGTTTCTAGCTGCAAGATGCAGTCAAATCCATGCTACTGAAGAGGGTTTGATAGACCAGAGTAGACAAGTAGCGCTAAATTCACAAAACTGATCTGTAAAGTGTTTCGAGTTGCAAGATGCAGTCAAATCCATGCTACTGAAGAGGGTTTGATAGACCAGAGTAGACAAGTAGCGCTAAATTCACGAAACTGATCTGTAAAGTGTTTCTAGCTGCAAGATGCAGTCAAATCCATGCTACTGAAGAGGGTTTGATAGACCAGAGTAGACCAGTAGCGCTAAATTCACAAAACTGATCTGTAAAGTGTTTCTAGCTGCAAGATGCAGTCAAATCCATGCTACTGAAGAGGGTTTGATATACCAGAGTAGACAAGTAGCGCTAAATTCACGAAACTGATCTGTAAAGTGTTTCTAGCTGCAAGATGCAGTCAAATCCATGCTACTGAAGAGGGTTTGATAGACCAGAGTAGACCAGTAGCGCTAAATTCACGAAACTGATCTGTAAAGTGTTTCTAGCTGCAAGATGCAGTCAAATCCATGCTACTGAAGAGGGTTTGATATACCAGAGTAGACCAGTAGCGCTAAATTCACAAAAAATGATCTCTACAGTGATTCTAGCTGCAAGATGCAGTCAAATGCATGCTACTGAAGAGGGTTTGATATACTAGAGTAGACAAGTAGCGCTAAATTCACAAAACTGATCTGTAAAGTGTTTCGAGTTGCAAGATGCAGTCAAATCCATGCTACTAAAGAGGGTTTGATAGACCAGAGTAGACAAGTAGCGCTAAATTCACGAAACTGATCTGTAAAGTGTTTCTAGCTGCAAGATGCAGTCAAATCCATGCTACTGAAGAGGGTTTGATAGACCAGAGTAGACTGAATAGATATGCAGTACTACGCACTTGACAACTACAATAAGAGTTGCCAGAATTGATCTACGATATTTGATACCTTGCTAAAATATTAACATCACATGATGATAATTATTGGATTTGGTGTGATTGAGCAATTTGATTAAAATACAACATTTTATGCATGCATGGTGGTATAATTGTTTTGTGTATACGATAGTTTCCGACTTAATTACATTACTCCTTCAAGGTACTTAGAGACAGCTTGTTCATAAGAGCACTTCATGTGCTCTGAAATGAGTAGCACCATTGCCTGCATGTGGGTAAAGAGAAACACATTCGTTGTAGTTTAGTGTTGTAGTCAACACACCTCGGGATAAAGGATATTATCCACAATTGAACCTGGTCTAATTACGTTCTTTTGTGTGACATCTCCAACAACACCCGTCAGGTAATGTAACACTTCAAAGTACTGGAGAATTTACAAGGATAGCAATTTATTATTCTGTATGATTACCATATCATCTTGTTCTAATGGCCAGATGCAATGCTTGTCAAATCCTTTTCGAGCATTTTTAAAAGATGTTTCCTTTTCACCTCTTATAATCAACCGGAAAATTTGCTATTATGTTTAGAACAATTATAATTCATTCCAATAGATTTTATATACCTCAGCACTTTTCAGTGTTTGCCTCACAAAACACCTCTTAAAAATGCAATCTCTATAAGCACAGAAATAATAATTAAAATTATTAGCTTTTATCTTACCCATCGGATGGTCTAGGAAGGTTTGGAAATTGATCTATCCACCACGACTTTCTAGAAAAAATTGGGCCCATTAGATCAGTATCCTCTATTGTCAGTGCATTCCCTGTGAAATCAGGTATCAGCACATCTGTTGGTAGCGTGCTGGCATCTGAGTAATGAACCAGCGATTATAATCATATTAACAGCAAGTAGAAATAACTATACCATATCGTTCAGGAAAAGTGAAATCAGTCATACTGTCTGTAGTATAATAGTATAATAGCAAATGCATTTATAATAATAAATACAGGAATACCTTCTGAGTTAACGTATTCGGGGCTATCTATTGCAGATGCAAAGGAGTCAAGTGATATAGTAGGTTTTGTATCATCAATGTGACCAATATCCATTTCATATTCCTTAATAAACATAGTATTTAAATTGATTACTATTATACCTTACAACATAGTTTGTTGTACCTTAAGATCAGCTTTCACTTTGAAAGATGTAATGCTCTTTAAGGTGCTGTGGATAGAAACATCAATAATAATAATTAATGTTTACGTGCATGTTAGCAGTGTATGCTCGCTCAATAAATTACTTTGAGGTAGTGTGTTGGATAGATGATGAGCTATACCATTGCACTTTGGGTAGGTCTGAATCATCATCACTGTCTATAGAGAAAATATTTTCAATTGTGCATTTTATAAACAGTACAGGCAGTTAAAAGTACAGGTATTTCACCTTCAGAGCAGCTTTTCACCGAATTTGTTGATTTTGCAGCTGATTGTGATAAGACAAGATCAATGTAACTACATCTTGTATTATAGCTAGCTAACTTCAATCAGTAAGGGTGCTGCTTCATTAGTATGAATGACATCGGGTGAACTGCGTTTAGATGCAATGTATTACGCAATAAAGCACTGAGCCCCATTTGATTTTACTCACCAAATACTTACAGCAATTTCTGAAAATATGACGCCCAACCACCAACGTATTTGTTGCATGTCAATCTAAGAGTGAAAGTTGTAAAACAGCATATGCAATAATCCCATGACTTACTGTCTCAAAGTCATAGACTGCAGCTCCCATAATTATGTAAAAGGCATACTTAAGAGATAAATATTATAAACAACATCTTTAAAATACCGCTAGACATACAATCATGCTAACCATTATTGTGAAGACTCCACAGTCATTGCCAAACTGTTGCTTTGGAAGACCCTTAAATCAATACAGTTAATTAACTATTATAATGTGCTTTATCAAGTAGCTACGTACCTCAATGTCCCTAGCTTGTACAATTTTCCATCCCGGAATGTCAGTGATTTTCAGTGTAGTCATTGGTGAGTGTTTAAGTATGAAGGAATGTACTATACTTCTATTATAATTATAATAACAACTATCCAAATATATAATTTGTTCAGGTTGGCTTACATTAGTACATGAATATGGTGTTCACTCCCAGGTAGGCCAAGTGGGTCAATATAAAATATCTCTTTTTGGATGATATCAATTCCCTGACATAATTACGATAGAATGATCATTAATTCAAATTGCAAGCTTACAGCTAGGCACCAATGGTTGCCACATGCATTCGCTGCCATCAGAACTAATTGGACATCATCAAAGTTCCAAGATAAAGCCACAAATTGAGACAATTTCAATTATATTATGCACTTTTAATAAATTATTATGCACATGACTTACAGGTAGCCAATGAAAAGTGGTTTTGTCACTTATTGCCCTCTGCATGAAGTGATTGTTCACTACATGGACCTTTGTGAACTGCCAAAAGCACATCAAATTTAACATTGCATGGTAGTATGTGAATTTATACCTTTCTGGCTCCATTTGCACTGAACAACATCAGCATTGCATCAATCATCTGTGAAATGAGACAAATATAGAGCATAAAATATGGTGTACACATAGCTTGCAGGTATGTTATAATAGTATGAAATTTTATTCACTTCTCCAGTCAAATCCTTGCCATAAATGAGAGACTTTAGGTCAGCTGGATACACAATACTACTTGCTCCTGGAGTTAGCACCATATTTTCATCCAACAGAGCTATTTTTCGGACCTGTAAATGCATCCATGCTATAGTACACACTTTTATCGGTCACTCATTACCTTTTCCATTTCCACATTCGAGAGAGGTTTCCCCCAGTTTGCTTTGCAAGCTATGTAAAAAATTAAGTACAATTGATTGGAAACTCTGTAGTTAAATGTACCAGTCAATCTGCATGTGGTAGTACTTGTAGTAGTATTAAAGGTTGAAAATTTGGAAGAGCCACTACTATTAGCACAGACAGTACTGCCATATTCTTGCATTATTCCTGAAAAACATAGATTAATTTAATTGATTATAACTATTTTTATGCACTAACCTGAAGTGGAGGTGGTAACCAGCCTCCCTGTGGCATCAATGGAGACAATCCTCCCAGTTTTTTTGCTTGTCTCAGCAACTGCTCTGATGTTCTTGTTGTGGTTGCGTACTTCAATTAGATTACGCATAAGAAATACATGATGTAAAGGAGACATAACATCCAAGAAGTATATGTCACGGACAACCTCTCTATGAAGTTGCTCTTCAGCCTATGTGCATTAAGTAAAGCACTCATGTGCATAAAATAATAATGCCTCACTTGTGTATTAACAAATCCTTCTAGCTGAGGCACATGGCATATTCTCCTCAGTATCTCCTCTTTCTTCTTAGTATTACCCTCATGTAGAGTATCGAAGAGGCAATAGTGGTCACTTGAGCCTGCATTTTAACAAGTATATTTGTAGTACATGGATTGTATTTTAATTTACCAGTAAGTGGATGAACTGGTGCACAGTAGTTATGATCAGACAAAGCTGTCGTGGTATCCATTCCCTGTTCACTGTAGCTATCTACTAGCCATCAGTGTTCTCGCTAGGCCATTTTTGAGGGGGTTTACCCCCTTGGATTATAGCAAAACCCCCTTGGATGTCTGCTAAAAATGTTAAACGAATGGATAGTAAAGGAAAAAAACATGCTGAAAGCTGGATTCGAACCCTTGTTCTTTACTTCCTCACCCCGTTCCTCTAACCATTTGACCAAACTGCCAACATAATAGTTGTTGCGATAGGTGTCAATAACATACCAGATAACATAGCAGTTAGGTATGTTAAAATTCCCCCCTTGGATTTAAATTTCTAGCGAGAACACTGCTAGCCATGGCCAGTCTACTTTCAAACAACCCTCCTGTGCAGCTTTGATGTTTTCTGGTGTAGCTGGTGCTACCCGACCTTTAAATGGCCCAAACATGCCTGGTCTTCGTAGGTTACCATGGGCAGCCACCATGTGAGCCATGTCTATTAGAACTACATTCGGCTGGTATTTCATACCAGCCGAATGTGGACCTTCTGCTCTTATCACGAATTTCACTGCATATACCACTTTATGTGGACAAGAGGCAGAAAGCCACCCACCTTTAAAATAAAACAAGTAAATTTTGAACTTAATCTGCATGAATTTTATTGTTGCACCTGATGCTCCCCATATTTTGGAGAAAACTTTGTTGAAGGTAGACCTTTTATTCATACTGTCTCTTAGTCTCAAAATACATTCAACCTTAGACCCTTTCTCGGATAAACCACATTGTCGGCAAAGTTCACGGACAACTTGAACCTAAATTTCAGAGTAGACATTAATATTATATAATATTGTGTCTATAAACCTTGTTGCCATGAAGAAGCTCTACCAGCCTGTCTTCTGTGACATCCATTGAATTACCAAGTTCTTCATCTTCATCTCTACAGCACTTTCGATGCTCAGTGTTGAGTACCAGATTGCCTACTCGAACTTGCTCACCAATCCATGGTGCCCAAAATGAGTATGAGGGCTTGACTTCATACGGGTTTTCATTCACTAATAATGTGTACATGCTTTACATTTTAAAAGTTAGATTACTTTGTTACTCACCTTCACAAAAACCTTTTGCTATAATCTCTTTCTCTAGCTGATTCCAAAAACAACTAGCATTTACTGTGTCATGCTCAGTAGTACATGGAGGCACGGACAAATCACTCACTATAGAGCATTTAAGAACATGCATATAAATATTTATTCGACATGAATGAATACCTACATAATATTATAATTATAATTATACCTGCAAGACGAAAGGCTCCCTTTTTGTTCAAATCCATTACTAGTACAGGTGGGTTGTAGCCACAACGCACACAGCTATAGCTATATGAATGATCTGTCATTGCCTCAAAATGAAGAAACGCATTTAGAATGCTCTGATGAGGCAGTTGTACATGGTATGTTGCCTCTAAGGTTGAAACAACTCTCCCTATTGCTGTGTGATTCTGTGTATGACATAATTATTGTAACTCATAACTGCACACATGCATGCAAGTTTACTGAGTAAAAATTGACAACTAACTTGCAAGCTGTTGCGAAACCATGTGCACAAAGTAAGTGACAAGAATATTCGGTCATTGTAGTTATGGACACCATCTTTATGTTCTTGGTGGCGGTATGGAGTATTACAAACAGGACAAAAGCAGCAATATGTTTTTATCCCTACATGCAGCCATGTAATGAAGTCACATTATAATGCTATAAATAACAATCATACCTTTTCTTACTCCTTGCAGAGTAACCAATGTACCATGGCTAGTAATAAGCAATGGGTCATTTAGAAGAGGCTGATCTTCACAAATGTGGCAGTAAGTTTCAGTTGGAGTTAGTGCCTCTACAGCTAAAAGCTCAGCTTCATTTAGAAGTGGTACTTCAACAGGTATTTTCTTGGTCATAATGTATGACATCATCCTCTCTAATACCTGACCTAATAATAAAAAGGTAAAGTAGCTTTGTTAACTTCTAATTGTGCCTGTCAACTACATTATATTAATAATGTATTAACCTGTCGGTGGATATGAAAATGAGGCGTGCCAAGATTGAGCTTGAGGTGGATTTAGCTCTGCTTCTTCTTCTTCAAATTGACTCTCAACATCACTCTCACAGCACACTACACTAGCTTTGGAAACCTTTTCCGGAAAGTTCTGAAGTGAGTACCATTTTGCAAGGGCTTTGTGTGTGCAACCACGTTTTGCTGGTGAGCACGCGCACTTCCACACACTCTTCACAGTATCATAGCTCACGATACACCGGCCAAATCTGCTCCAGTAGCTTGTTGTACCAGAGTATATTGAAAAATGGAGAAATCTTGTTGATTGGCCTACTTCAGGTAGCCATGGATACACTGGGCATACTCTCTCACGAACAGCTTTGCTTCTCAGACTGTAGCACTCCGCTCTTCTTGACTCCTTCAGCCATTGCAAGTCATTAATCAATTCTTCTAAAACACTATCATCTAGAGGTTGCTGAGGGATGAAAGGCAAACTGTTCTGAACAGATCGCAGATGTTCGCATTCAAAGGCAGGCTGGTTACCCCTGGCTGACGCTCGTGCATTTTCAATGCATTCATTCAACTCGCATTTCGCTTGATCACTGGAGCCGCCTGTCTTTTTGACAACATGTACAGGGGTGTCTATGCCAGAAAGAGTCTTCCTAGTCATAAAAATCCCTCTCTTAGGCTCAACACAGACAGACCTGACCTCTGTGTTACAAAAAGTGAATGTAATGCAGTTGTAATGCATAAATTTTATTATTATAAAATATAGTCTAGCTTGAAAGAAAGAACTATTTCAATGCTGTTTCAATGCATTAAATCATGGCTGTCAAAAACTATGAGCGTGATATGTGCTCTGTTACATTACCTGTAACAGTGTTCTATCCTGAAGATGCTTATTGACTCTATGTCGCTTCAGGTTCGTAGAGAGCATCTCTTCTCCACAGGTCTCACAAGGAACTTTCTTGGCCTTTTTGGTGCTAGCACGCTTCACTCTAACTCTTTCAGGCACTGACTTAACCGTATGGATATGTAAATGCTTGACAAAGTCACATTTACGAAGAACGGTTTCTGAGCACAGTGGACAGTGGTAATGGCTGTCTTGTCTGCAATCCAGGTTGCATCTTATGACAGTCCTACCTACATACGGGAGTAATCATTCTTTATGTTATAGTCTAATAACAGTGAAAGTGTATCTGGGCTTACCATCACTACAATTCACACCATTTTTCCAGTGGCTCTCTAGGTGCCTGCAAACTCGACTATTAGCAGTATGCTGGAATTGGCTTGTGGGACACACAGGACAACATTTCTCGGGAACAGCAGCTTCTAGGAGGTCTTCAAAGTTGGAGAAAGCAGTCTCAGGAACTTCGGCAACTGCCATGGTCGTACAATGCGTCGCAGTGCGGCATGCATGCAGTAAACTAAATACAATGCTCGGTTGATCCATCACTTTTAATAGCTTACAGAATCAAACGTTATTATTGAGAAAAAACCACAAAAAACAAACAATAAAAATAATTATAGTTTTGACAGTTTTCAACAAAAAATGTCTTCACTCTGATCACTTCATCTTCAGCAATCTCAGTTGTATAATTTGTTGAAAGTAATAATAATCGTAGCAAACTGCCATTAAAGCCGCACTACACAGAGCCAGCAGCTGTGACGTGACCTAAGGAAAGACAATTAATAGTTGAAGAGATAAGACCTATACATACAGTTACACCACAAATGTAAGCTACATTAATTGCACATGTCATACATGTAGACATAATAAAATGTATTATTACATAGTACGTCGTCATCTTTCACCAATCGAATTGCTCTATTCGAGGGCATTAATGTAGGTTATTGACTGTGCGTAGCATCAGCAACGCGCAAAGACACAGACTATTGGGTCTTTTGCAAGCTTAGTCTTTGACCATTGTGTTGTCGTTGTGCAATGAACTATATATAATAAGCCATTTATTGCCCTCGCGTGAGGCCAATATAACACTCCAGGTGGATTGAGGTACACATGCAAAAATGCTATAAGTGACAGTTAGTGATGGGATTAGAAATGAACCAAGTAATACCAAGAAAAACGGGACACTGACTGAAAAACTAGCCCAATTTATCATTAGCTCCATTCAAGTTTGATTTTATGAGGCAAAATACATTACTGTGGTGTACATGGTATTTAATCCCAAAACCTTAAGTAGGTGTCAATTTTCTTTGGTTGACCAGCACCTAGACATGTATATTTAAGCTATGTAATTTATTGACATTGTACTAGTAATTTGTCTGTTGAGGTTTTAAACACAGTTTAACTAAAGCCACAATGTCAAAAGCTATGAGAAACAGTAAATAGACACAAAACAGTACAAGATTTAAGGTTTATATTATAGCTTTGCAATTGCCAAAAGGCTATGTGAGTTGAATCTCAACTATAGCCCAGAATAATTAAACAGACAGCGAGGGGAGATGAATAGGCAGATCAAAATAGTGTAGGAAGAAGCAATAATAAAAATACTAGTCTTATGGGCCTCAGACCTTACTGAGCGTATCTTGAGGGGTGATTCATGGGTATAGAAAACAGGAATAGGAGGACGCACAAGTGAACAATGGACACGTAGAATAGAAAACGTAGAATGAACATAATTATAGAAAAGAAAAATAATGACAAATGACATGCACTGAGAAGAGAATATAATCAACAATGACATGCAAACAAAACACACGGAAGCTCAGAATATTAACAGTGGACAGAACATTTTCCTGCCCATAGCTGGCCCCCACCTCCAATTCACTCTTGGGGAAATATATAGGCACTATGACTAAAGTTAGACAAAAATACAAGGCTTGGCTGAAGCATGACAATAGTCTATGAGGTGACTCGGAGAGAGACCGCCCACATTTTAAGAATTGGAAATGACCTTACCAGCAGTGTTCATGTCAACAGCACTGTAGTAGCTGTGAGAGCAGTCAAGGCACCTGGAGAGGTAGGAAGCAGCCGACGATCGAAAGTAAGCAACAACACGACTCACCATTAGCAGTAGCCATTTTAATAGCGTACTCCAAATAGAACTCGCTTTATTCTATATTCATAGCACCGTTTCCTGCCCTGTCTTGGAGCTGGGCGGACGACAACTATATCACTTCCTGCCGTATTCTGGAGCTATTTCCTGCCCTATTTTGGAGCGGGATGACAACCCTCTATCTTCGCATTCAGAAAAATAATCCACGCCCAATAATAACAACTGACATAAAATAAAAACAATTTATATTCATTTCATCAGGTATAGTGTTCTGTTTTCTGTTGTTAACAATAATAATAATAATTATACTCTTAAAATGTTTTATGAGCATGCTGTACATAATTTTAATGTCGCTGTTCCGGTTTGTTGTCCCAGCATTTAACTTCCGGATAGTGATTGCAGCAGCAAATTTGGTCTCCATTGCAGAACTGTGCTGACCTTCCAGTAGGCCATGATGCAACATGCATTTGAGTGAGTAAGGTGGGCTTAAGTTTGTAACCTCTGCAAGTTAAATAATCTGGAAAAAAAGAACAAAAAATAACAAAAAGTACAAATCAAATTGCATACACAATCAGTGAAATCAGCACACATAATACAACATTGAAATAAAAAAAACTAAAAAAGTGTAGGGATGACGCTTGCAAAAGTTAAGGAACAAGATGGGATGATACTTGCAAAAGTAAAGGAACAAGACTGGATGATGCTTGCAAAAGTAAAGGAACAAGATGGGATGATGCTTGCAAAAGTAAAGGAACAAGATGGGATGATGCTTGCAAAAGTAAAGGAACAAGATGGAATAATGCTTGCAAATGTAAAAGTCCCAAGTATCCCTACATCAGCGGCTTGAAGGAGGACGCAGTCCGATGAAGTAATTAACGGTTGTAAATAACTAGAGCTATCTGTGTTTTGGAGGACGCAGTCCGATTAAGTAATTGACGGTTGTAAAAGGTATAGGAAGAGGATTCCATAAATGTCAGTTGCATGTTGTCGCAGCAAGCCGCTGATGTAGGGATACTTGGGACTTTTACATTTGCAAGCATTATTCCATCTTGTTCCTTTACTTTTGCAAGCATCATCCCATCTTGTTCCTTTACTTTTGCAAGCATCATCCCATCTTGTTCCTTTACTTTTGCAAGCATCATCCAGTCTTGTTCCTTTACTTTTGCAAGTATCATCCCATCTTGTTCCTTAACTTTTGCAAGCGTCATCCCTACACTTTTTTAGTCTTTTTTATTAAAACTTTTTTACTTTACTTGTTCCTGTTACTTTTTTGATCACTATCAGTTTGAACTTATTAGCTGTATTCTATGCTATAGCTTTTATTTCATTTTTACAACCCTTTGAGCAGCAGGTACTAGTCTAGTAGATCAGAAGGTACATAGCCTCTATAGACAGCTGGAGAGTCAAGAAACACGGAATGTTATTATCGGCAATCACAGGAATAATGAAAAGGTTTAAATTAGTTAGAGAGGTTGAGAGTATGAGTTGACAACATGATATTTCTTAGCACTGTGATGGATGAAGAAGAGACTAACACTAACAACTCAGTGGAACACTATGATGGCATGGCTAGTCTGTGGACTAGCTAGTCCCAGGCCGAGTTGCATGTTGATGTCGATATCACGATCACAGAGGCTTCTAGCTTTTTACAATGAACAATGTCCAGTTGTCAACAGCACAGGGGTCCTATGGGTATAGCTTACGCCGGGTAGAGTAAGAAACTAGTAGCCTATAGCTCGAGATCGGGTATCATCACCGTCGTCCGGTTCGCGCCTACCGTGGGTCATGATGTCAGCATAGACAGATCAGTGTTATCCAGGGTATGGTATACTACTTGTTCATACCTCTAGGCTCTAGCTTGCTCGCTGAAGCGCCCAGAGCAGAGAGAAAGCACTGAGAAACATGAGAAAGCGAGAACCGAGCTCAGTTTCAAAACTGATGTGGGCGGAGTCAATGATCAGTAGCGACAAGAGGGTTAATTAATTAAGTCGCTAGTCCAAAACAGTCCAAAAACCATGTTTTTCAAAGATTACTCGCTTCTGGAAGTGTTTGATGCCTATCTAAGAACTAAGTGCACTACCCCAGATATATACACATGCGATGGTGCAAGTTTGATAGTGATTCGTTCACTCAGGACAGCGCTAGGCTTACTGAAAGAAGAAGAAGAAGAAGAAAGAAGATGAACAATTCGCGTGGGCGGCGATTTTGTTTTACCACTTTAGAAACGTCTGCCAGCTTCGCCAAAGGTATTTCCATGCTCAGAACAATCGTCTGATCAATCCTAGATGTCTAGAATCTCGAGAAACGCTATAACAGCGAAGATCTGCAAATTCTCTCTGTCTTGATTTTCGTCGTCAAGCAAGCAGTCCCGGCGACTTTAATAGACGTTCTACAAGCGCTTACACTTCAGAGTCACTTAGAGATAGTTAAAATGCAGTATAGATGTATAATAGTAGAGATATGTGCGAAAACCCATTTTCAACATGAGTAGCCGCCATCTTAATTCGAGGTCATCCCTACATATCATTGCCGATCGGCAATGATAATTAATCATGAGAATACATTTAACCAGGAAGGCTACTTCGGACACTTTTGGCATTACACAAGTGTGGTTCAAGCTTGAGCAGCTGTAACTTTCTTCTGAACATCGGAGCTACTAAATGAAACCTTTATCGATCAATTCTAGTGCTATTTGCATCTAGACAGTTTGATTTCAGATGGCAGTAATTTTTCAAAAATGT
This sequence comes from Haliclona indistincta, assembly GCA_964017065.1. Classification (NCBI taxonomy): domain Eukaryota; kingdom Metazoa; phylum Porifera; class Demospongiae; order Haplosclerida; family Chalinidae; genus Haliclona; species Haliclona indistincta. Next base: position 3,161,120 of record OZ024790.1, on the reverse strand, counting down.
GTGATTCAATCTTGTACACTGTCGTTTCTAAACTGTGTATAAGTGTTAGAAAAAATAATCAATTGAAATCGCATTCCCAATAACTTCTGACGTGACCTGAAATACCCCCATTCTGTAATAGCCTGATTGAGTTATTGTATAAAGGGAAGGAGCGTCCAACTCGATTATATCAACAAACAAAAGTCCACCACTTGTGATTTTTGCTGGCTACATATGGCGCACAGCAGTAATAGTTCTGGCTGAACGCTCACTTATTTGTTGCAGAATATAGACGTAGTAAATAGCAAGCCACAACGTGCAAAAAGGCCCACAAGTTCCAAGTAGCAACAACAGCTGATTGTAGTTTTGGCTGTTGGAATACAAGAGTTAGAGGCTCCTTTGGGTTAACTCCTCTAATATGCTCCTTGTAGTAGTCATTATGTAGTTATTACGTAGTTAGCGCATGCGTGATCTTTGATTTGCTGATTATCTACCTTGTGATTCTCTGTACTAGCTGTGTGCTAATGGTGTTGTCTAAATAATCCTTTTACATCGAACTTCTAAGATACCACAACTGGCGACGAGCGAGGGATATGTCGAAGTTTGGTCGCTTAAAAGAGTTTAACAACGACACCGAGTCGGTTACTGCCTACCTCGAGCGGGTAGACATTTTCTTTGCCGCCAACGAGATTGCTGACGACAAGAAGGTCGCTGTCTTTCTCAGTTCAGTAGGATCCGCTACGTACGCTCTACTGCGGGACTTGTCTTTGACCGCCAAACCTGCTGAAAAGGATATGGATCAATTGGCAAAACTCTTGAAGGATCACTACAAACCAAAACCTCTGATCATAGCTGAACGCTATGCTTTCCACACTCGCGCACAGAAAGCTACGGAGTCAGTCTCTGAATATGTAGCCATACTAAGAAAGTTAGCTACCAAGTGTGAATTCGAAGGATTCCTCGCGCAAGCACTGAGAGATCGCTTCGTTTGTGGGCTGTACAATGCATCAATACAGACAAAACTGCTTACCGAAACAGCATTGACCCTAGAAAGAGCTGTCAAAATTGTGCAGGGCCTCGAATCAGCAGAGAGAAGTTCAAAGAAACTTCAAGGTGACGAACAGAGTTCAGTAGGTCGTATAGGACAACCGTCTGGTCACAAGTCACGTAGCAAGAAACCATGCTATCGCTGTGGAGAAGACAGTCATACACCTGACTCTTGTCGTTTCCGTGAGGCTGAGTGTCGAAAGTGTCACAAGAAAGGACACATCGCTCGAGTTTGCAGGAGCAGTCAGACCGGTGGATCTCACAAAAGCAAACAAGGTAGCGGTAAAGTACACTGGACGGCTCCGACAGTTGAGGAAGATACAAAGAGTGAGGAACACACAAAGCCCGAGGAAGACAAGAAAGATGAAGAAACCGTAGAACAGTTCACACTATTCCAAGTTCATGAGGACAGCAGACGACCCATTAAAGTGAAATTGGAGTTACATCAACAAGTCATAGAAATGGAAGTTGACACCGGAGCAGCTGTCACACTGATGTCAGCAACACAGTACAACCAATCCTTCCCAGACCTTCCCTTGCAGAATAGCAAGTTGATCTTGACTACGTACACAGGAGAGCAGCTAAAGCTAAAAGGAGAGAGGAAGCTCAAGGTGAAGTATGGTAGTCAATGCAAGTGCCTGACGCTATATGTGGTTGAAGGAAATGGTCCGTGCTTATTAGGGAGAGACTGGTTGACAGAGATTAAGCTGGATTGGAGAAACATAGGTTTGATGTATATAGACAAGGACAAGGAACAGGTCAATGCACTTCTTTCCAAGTATGACGACCTATTCAAAGAGGGCTTATCAGTGATGAACACGTTCAACGCACAGTTGCATCTCAAGGAAGGAAGTTCGCCAAAGTTTTGCAAGGCCAGAAATGTTCCGTTTGCCCTTCGACCAGCAGTAGAATCTGAAATTTCACGTCTTGAAAAGGAGGGTGTTCTCAAACCAGTCATGCACAGCCAGTGGGCTGCACCAGTGGTGCCAGTACCGAAGAATGATGGACACATCCGTTTGTGTGGTGATTACAAGGTAACTATCAATCCCGCCCTAGAAGTCGACAAGTATCCACTACCAAAGCCCGACGACCTTTTTGCTTCTCTTGCTGGAGGGAAGAAGTTCAGCAAAATAGATCTTACCTGTGCTTACCAGCAGTTAAACCTGACTGAAGAATGTCAAGAATTGACAACAATAAACACTCACAAGGGTCTCTACAGGTACACGCGTTTGCCTTTTGGTGTCGCTTCTGCTCCTGCCATTTTCCAACAAGTCATGGATACTGTACTGCAAGGATTGCCAAAGGTGATTTGTTATCTAGATGATGTACTGGTCACAGGGAGTACGGTAGAGGAGCATCTGACAAATCTGGAGAATGTGTTCAAGCGTTTCCAGAAATACAACATCAGAGCAAAGAGATCTAAGTGTTCGTTTCTTTGTGATTCCGTAGAGTACCTTGGTCATCGCGTTGACGCCAATGGACTCCACACAACTGACCGTAAAGTTAATTGAGGCTGTGAAGAAGGCACCGCTCCCAAAGAATGTCCAAGAGCTGCGATCTTTCCTTGGTCTTGTTCACTACTACGGAAAGTTTATTCCAAATCTGGCCACTCTCTTACACCCACTCAATAGTCTTCTTCAAACTCAGAGCCCGTGGAAGTGGACACAGGAATGTACGGTTGCATTTGAAGAAGCCAACAAGTCGTTGATCTCGGCCCCTGTTCTTGCTCACTATGATCCAGCACTACCACTGAAGTTAGCCGGAGATGCTTCTTCTTATGGTATTGGTGCCGTCGTATCTCATGTCATGCCTGACGGGAGTGAGCGACCAGTTGCTTTTGCATCACGCACCCTTTCATCTAGCGAGGCAAACTATACTCACAGTTAGAGAAGGAGGCATTGTCACTTATCTTTGGGCTCCATCAGTATGTTTATGGACGCCGGTTTACGCTCCTTACTGATCACAAACCACTCGTCACACTACTTGGTCCTAAGACTGGAATTCCTCCATTAGCATGCAGCTGCTAGGCTACAGAGGTGGGCCCTGTTCCTCTCTTCCCATACATATGACATTCAATACAAGCGAACACATGACCATGCTTATGCTGATGGACTATCAAGACTTCCCTTGAAGAGTCAAATCGCTACTGCTGAATGTTTCTACACTATCGGCCAGATAGAAGCTCTACCAACAACAGTCGATCATATTGCCAGAGAGACACAGCGGGACCCTACCCTCAAGCAAGTATACAGGTACACAATTAGTGGGTGGCCAAATGAAATATCCAAGGACCTAAAACCGTTCCAGAAACTGGCAAGTGAGTTGTCAACTGAGAGTCACTGTGTGATGTGGGGGAGCAGAGTGGTTATTCCAGACAAGCTGCGTGAACCACTACAGAAAGAGCTACACAGAGGACACCCTGGCATCACCAGAATGAAAGCGGTAGCACGAAGTTACATGTGGTGGCCAGGGATGGATCAAGCTTTGGAGGAGCAGGTACGACATTGCATACCATGTCAAGCAAACAGAAACAACCCAACTCCCGCCCCACTTCATCCGTGGATCTGGCCAAGTCAGCCATGGCAACGAGTGCACTTAGACTTTGCCGGACCGTTTCTAGGGCGAATGTTCCTAATAGTTGTCGACGCACACTCCAAGTGGCCGGAAGTAATAGAGATGACAACAACCACTGCAACCAAGACTATTCGTGTGGTTCGTCAACTGTTCGCCAGACATGGACTGCCTATTCAAGTCGTCACGGACAATGGTCCACAATTTGTTTCAGAGGAATTCAAGCAGTTTCTAAAGTCGAATGGGGTTAAACACATTACTTCTTCTCCGTATTATCCCTCTACGAATGGACTAGCCGAGAGGTTTGTCCAAACATTCAAGAATGCTATGCGTACAGGAGCTCAAGATATCAGTGATGTGTCTCATCGACTAGCCGAATTCCTTCTAGCGTACCGATCCACACCTCATGCTACAACATCTCGATCACCCAGCGAACTATTTATAGGACGCAAGGTTCGAACAAGATTGGATTTGATGCTTCCAAGCTGTCAATCTCAAGTGTTACATCGTCAAGCACAACAGAAAAAGGATCATGACAGAAGTTCTCGCACACAAGAGTTGTGTACAGGCCAGAGAGTAATGGCTAGAAACTACCGAGATCAGAATCGTTGATTACCAGGTACAGTGGTACAGAAACTGGGACCCCTGACATATTCTATTCAGCTGGACACCGGATTACTGTGGAGACGTCATATTGATCAGCTGCGACTCATTGGTGATAAAGCCCAAAGTACCGAAGGAAGACTAACGGACTTAGATCACTGTGTTACGCCATCACCAAGCAATACTCCTGAGTCAAACCAACCTTCACCACAAGACATTATTCAGTCTCCACCGAACTCACCTGATCGTTCTCCGCCCCCAAGTGTCCCAGTACGCCGTTATCCAACTCGGAACAGACAACCACCATCGCGTTTTGCTCCTGTTGTGACTCATTGAGAGACAGTTAGTGTGGACTCGGACATTTTTTGTTTTGTTTTGTTGGGTTGCTTTGTGTAGTAGGTTTTTTTTTGTAGAGAGGGAGGAGTGTAGTAGTCATTATGTAGTTATTACGTAGTTAGCGCATGCGTGATCTTTGATTTGCTGATTATCTACCTTGTGATTCTCTGTACTAGCTGTGTGCTAATGGTGTTGTCTAAATAATCCTTTTACATCGAACTTCTAAGATACCACACTCCTCAATCACATTAATTTTGATATTGAACAACATAAATGTTGTATGAAGGCAACAGGAAGATCAATAATTATTATAATCAAAAAACTGTAAAGCCCTTAAAATTAATAGCGACACTGCCAGTGCCAGCTAACTGGTTCAAGTGGTTAAAGAACCTTTGTGAGTGCAATACAGCAAAGATTGTGTGAAGGGTGTGTGCTACAGCACAAAGTGATGCAGAGTGCTGTACCAGCAATGAGATCAATACGCCGAGAACAATATTGCATGAGCCAACATTGCTTTACTGGGACGCAGTCAGCAAAGGTCAGTCTCCAGCTGCAGTGCTATCAATTATGTCAGAAAGTTGCACAAAAACCAAGCCAATTAAGCCTTTCTGGAGTAAAAAATCACCATGGGTAGGAAATTTCCTTCGTATTGACGCGTCGAGTGGCAAGAAATAGGGCTTGTTTCTAACCTTGCAACACATCACTCAGCAGTCAAAGCTAGTCAAAACAGTAGGTGTCTTAATCGGTTCAAAGACAATCATCGCTTGAATGAGGGAAGTCACTGTATCCACAGAGACACTATCACAAGAATGTAACATTTGACTTTAATTCAGTCAGTTAATTAGTCAGTTAATTCAGTAAATACATCATTCTACATTTAGATTCAGCAACTCTTAATTTATCTAGCTCATAAATTATTTATTCGGCTTAAATACATAGTATACTTTGTAATGCTAAAATGCAGTTATAAAGCTGTCCTCCAGGAACCCAACAACATCTATGCTTCTCGTCCTTCTAGGAACAGCGGTCGAGGAGAACCAAATGGAGAGCAGCTATCGAGCTTCGCCGTTTCTAAGCTAGATGAGTGGGCAGGGTGGCTGCCACGAATGATGTGAAATGCATGTCCCTCCCTCTGGACACGCCTCTCAACAACAGTTTCAAGCATTTCTCTATAACCTACCTCGAGTGAGTTGCCTTTGACACACTAATTTCTTAGCTTAGGGACAGGACATTGTAAATTGGACATAATGGACCAAAGTAATCTAATAATAGTGTTATTTTTGGCGTGACAGCAATATCGGTTATTTTATTTAGCTGCAGTTTCGTTGTTTCCCACTTGTAGGAAGAAAATTCGACAAAGATGATGACTCCAAAGAAGACGGATTCAGAGAGCAGCTGGGTGTTGTAACAGACACGAGGTAGCCCAGGGTGGGGCTGCACTCACTTGCTATTATCACTACACTTTAGGTCGCTACTACTGTCGCTGAACAAATAACACCAGCACCGAAGCCATCAACGGAATGGACCGGACTAAGAATTAATCAATAAACTTTGATTTCAGGTTTGTTACTATATTATTATAGCTATAGGTGATTGAAGCACATTGCATTGATGCTCTACATCAAAAAAAGCAAAGAACAGCTGTGTGTGGAAGAATATATCAAAGCTATTCAGATATCTTCTTCTTCTTTATATTCATTAAGCTATCAAGCTTAATGCTGGAATCAATCTTCTTCCTCACTATAGCAGCTGACCATAGAGCAAGCTGCACGAAACTCGTTTCATAGTTCTGATATACTTAATCAAAATCCACACCACCCTAGGTTCATGTGGTGCAAGGAGGAAATGAGTTGTCTCACAAGATCTCAACATTCAGATGTGAAATCTGATCTCACAAAGCGTTCTATAATCACTTATGCCCCTTTGTTAGCAAATTCTTCCACAAGACTACAGCCAAGCTGATCCTCAACGTGTCACAACACCAGCAACCAGAAGAGTGAAGGCACAGAAGTGAAAAGATATCACCAGAAACCCAAAAAGATTCTAGTCCAGGTTCTGAGTATGGATTCGCAGCCACTACAAGATAAAATTATGTTGAAAGTATTTCGTTAATGGCAGAGAAACTAAATGGTTTTGTAATTAAAAATCAACAAACTGTCACCAACTCACAAGATAGTGCTGTGTCATAAGATGCTGCAGAGCACAGGTATAGCATTATTGAATTAATATATCTTAGTTGCTTATTAGATCAGCTGTTTTTGTTGGTAATAGCCTCAAGGAGATGTAGCTGAGGTTCAAGGAGTAAGTGTGTGTACACGTTGACAATTTATTAGTCCCACACCATGTGTGTCCCAGGTGTCAGGAATGTTAGGATTTCTTGAGGACTCCTTTGCCTCTGAGGCACGTTTGCTTATTTAGGCTCAGTCCAATGCAGTGTACAGCAGAGAAAGGACTGGTCATCTCTGTCGCTAATGTGGGGAACAAGAGAGAGCTCTTAAGATAGCAATGGAGAGCTAGCATGTGTCAAGGTACCCATTAGTGCTAGGGTAGAGGCAGAGGAGAATGGGTCTATGGCACTATTTGATATTATAGGTATTTCATACATGTGCTGGTCTCTTTTGCTACTCCTCTAGACATGATTGCATATGATGCAAAGGTCAACTGAGACCAGTGCTGCCTGATGCTTCACTTTTTATGCCTTTGCTAGTGAATTCTTCCACAAGACTACAGCCAAGCTGATACCCAATGTGTCACAACACTAGCAACCAGAAGAGTGAAAGCGCAAAAGTGAAAAGACATCACCAGAAACCCAAAAAGATTCTAGTCCGGGTTCTGAGCATGGATTCGCAGCCACTACAAGATACAATTATGTTGAAAGTATTTCGATAATGGCAGAGAAACTAAATAATTTTGTAATCAAATCTCAAATCCTGAAACACGTAATAATGTGCAATACTATATACTAAGATGATGAAGAGAAATATGAGTAGGTGTGACGCCGGATAAATGAATATCACATTTTGTCAACAACATCGGCATTAATAATTATTTTTGATTCTACATTATACATGCTTTCTATAGAAGGGCATGAAAGAATACCAAGAAAGGTGCGATTGTAGTCAGTAATAATTATGTGCAGATCGCTCCACGTACATCATCACATAATCACTACACCCCACAAACAGTATCATATCCACTTCGCAACAAAGTCAAGAAGGAGTTAGAGAGAATGGAAGCTATCCAAGTGATATCAAGAAAAGAGAACCCACTCCTGGTGTGCTGGTATGGTGGCTGTGCTGAAGTATAATCTAGCTATTATGGACATAATTATGACAGCAATAATTTATTGGTAATTTTAGTTAGTTGCCGTTTCGTTTTTTTCACTTTTGGGAAGAAAATTCGACAAAGACAACGACTCCAAAGACGACGGATTCAGAGAGCAGCTGGGCATCTTAACAGACACGAGGTAGCCCAGCTACTGTACTCACTTGCTATTATCACTACACTTTAGGTCGCTACTACTGTCGCTGAATGAATCAACACCAGCACCGAAGCCATCAACAGAGCAGCTTCAAAGAATCGCTATCTACTGGCTAGGCTGGTAGGCATTTGCTAAAATGGCGGCAAGCTAGACTGCTCGAGCACGAGTGCACGCTCTAGAGTCTAGTAGACTCTGCAGACATTAGCGCTGACGACGAAATTGGCTACTTTTGCCGACGGTAAAGTGGCAGCTTCGGTGAATGAAGAAACAGGTACTAGTAGTTGCACTTCCAGCACTTCGGTATAGATACTGGACAGGCTGAGAGCGCCCACAGCGTCTGAACTGGGTCATTGTAATCAATCTATTTATTTAGACACCTGGCATTATGTAGCATAATAGGAAACATTGAAGCATAATAGGGTGAAAATTAAAGCATTGCCAAAAAGCTTAATAGGCAAATTAAAAAGCATAATCAGTGCAAGCCTACTACTGGCAGGACCTATTTCATCGCTAAAAGACTCTACCCATCCACTGCCACGCCTCTACCCATCACGCCTCTAACTGGTTGCGGCGTGTGTGGGTGACCCACCATATTTACCACAGCAAACTATTAGGAATACCCAGGCTGGACAATGCTAATAGAGCCATGTGATCTATTTGTGCTCAATGCAAATCAGAAGAGTGAAAGCGCAAAAGTGAAAAGATATCACCAGAAACCCAAAAAGATTCTAGTCCAGGTTCTGAGCATGGATTCGCAGCCACTACAAGTTACAATTATGTTGAAAGTATTTCGTTAATGGCAGAGTAACTTAATAATTATTCAGCCACTACAAGAGACAATTATCACAGAACTCATGGACACCAAACTACGCCAAGCCTATCACAACGCTCAACTCACCAACAATAGTGTCAAGCTAAGCATACTGAGGGACGTATCCACGGCACTCAACTACCTCCATCTTCAGTCGATCCCCATCATAAATTATTATCGTTGATCATTATAACTGCTTATTCAGATATAAAAAGAGGGATGGTAGAGGTAATCTGTCACTAAAATGACATCTGTCGTCTGAAATCTAGAAGAGAAGCTGGCAGATGTAATGATGAAACTATGCAGGCTATGTAGCAAAGCAAAGAGCACACTGAACAGCTAGAAATGGTCAACAGCTAGAAATGGTTTGTTGCAAGACGAAGCGAATATAAACATAGTAAATAGCGAGCAACAACACGCAAAAAGACCCACAGGTTCCAAGTAGTATAACAACAGCTGATTATAGTACAGGAGTTGGCGGCTCCTTTAGGTTAATTCCTCTTATGCTCCTCAATCACATAAAAAATGAACAACATAAATGCTGTATGAAGGCAACAGGAAGATCAACTGGAAAATCAGCTAACTGGCTTAAGTGGTTAAAGAGCCGTTGCGAGTGCAATAAGGCAACCATTAACGCCATCACAAAACTAGAAACAAATATACAGGATGACATCAAGGACTTCATTGAAAATAATCAAATGCGCGCGATTTCACTACTGATATCTAGTCAGTAAAAAAACTGAGATCTGCGTTGGTTGTAGACCAAATAGCAAAAGTAAAAAGTCAAGCAGATATCTGCTATGTCAACTGAGCAAAGGAGCTAACTTTAAATGAACATTTGATACTGGAGAAGTATTTCATTATGGTGCCGATCGGCTGAAGAACTCGATTTTGTAATTACAAACAAACAACTTCCAAATCTCACAAAGTGCCGATTCTGTACATGCTAGAAATTTGTCTAATCTTGAATTTCAACGTACGTGGATTCTTAATAAAGTAAAACGACAGAAATGTCAACATCACAAATGACCTTGCTATCACTGGAGTAGGAAGGAAGAATGTAAATGAGGAAACTGATGATTGCTTGGGTTAATGGTGAAACTAACAGGGGAGTTAGCAAAATAGAAATACGATTCATAGTACAGACGTTGGCCGAACCTGAACCAGTACAGAAGCTGCAGGATAGCAAGCCACGCAACTGGCCCAATCCTCGCAAAGAAGACACCGGCACGCCAGTGGAAAAATCCGGACTAAGGACAGACTAGACAGATTGACACTATGTAACAATGGAATAGCACAAAAGAATTATTTGATGTAAAACTTAACCAAACACTCCGTACAAATAAGTGAGAAAATACGTCTGCAGTGTTCACGAACAGTGTCCATGTGAGATCTAGCTGTAATCATAAAATTGTCTGACCCCTTAAAAATACAGGATATGATGCAGTGAAGTGTTCTTAAAAGATGTGTCACTCAATATTCAGCACTGTGAAGGTATTTCTCATGATAGAGATTTTTGGAAAAAGTGGTGGTTTGCAATCTGAAGGAAAAGCTTGGCTATGTTTCTCTGGACTCGGAACAAGAGTCGAACAAATCAGTTACCAAGATTGAAAAGATCTTTGAGCTACCAGGTGGACAAAAGATCATCGTTGGCAAAAAGCAATTCCAACCATCCCTCCTGGGGTGGAGTCTGCTGGAATCCATAAAGCTTGCTTTAACTCCATCATGAAGTGTAAAGAAAATGCTAGGAAAAGCAGCATCGTTCTTTCTGGAGGGACCACACTCTTCCATGGGTTCACCGATCGTTTCACAGAAGAAATGATCAGGTTCTGAGTATGGATTCACGGCCACAATTATTTTATGTAAAAGCTATTTCGTTAATGGCTGGAGTAACTTGGTTTTTTAATTGAATCTAAAATCCTGACTCACGCAATAATGTGTCGATACTGTATAACTAAGCTGCTGAAGGATAATAATTATATATGTGTAGGCACGACGCCGGAGAGAATAAATGTCACATTTTCGTCAATATATAATCCATGAGACATTGTCGAAAACATCAGGAGACTCATGAATGGACTGCTTGACTGCAGATTATGATGTCAGTAGTACTACTGTCTTTTAAGGGTGCAGAAATGACTAAAACCAAGGTCAAGAAGATTTTTAGCTCTACAAATGCAAAGGGATACCTCTTATTAGACACTAAATGTGTGTCATACTAAAGCCAACTCCCAATGAGACTACTATGCATGCATACCTGCATCACCATCACCTAGGAAAATGTTCATCAAATGTTTTTATTTTACTGTCCTATCATGATTCTAGTTAATGGGTGTGAGGCAATTGGTACAGGATACACCACTAACTATAAGAAGTTGATATTGGTTCTATTAATTTGTAGCAAAAAAGGCAAGGAAATCCCGTCTAAAATGCAGAAGTCCAGCAAAACACAGCCCGGTAGAGCATACAGCATTATCTGCACGGCTGCAACATTCACCGGCATAAACTTGTAAGACAAAGGAAAGGAGGTACGATTTGGTATCTAATTTTGAACTTGATTATCAGCTGTACCAGTATTGTCTAAACCATAATTTTTATGCACATTTCAGTTGGACATAAATTATAAATAGCATCACTGCTAAACGGAGTAAGATTCACACTTCAACTGCTTCCCACACTGGTATCCTTTACTGAATACATATGCATTGTAATGATTATTTTTTCTACAGAGGTTATTCAGATTATTCAGCCACTACAAGAGACAAATATCACAGAACTCATGGACACCAACCTACGCCAAGCCTATCACAACGCTCAACTCACCAACAATAGTGTCAAGCTAAGCATACTGAGGGAGGTATCCACGGCACTCAACTACCTCCATCTCCAGTCGAACCCCATCATAAATTATCGTTGATCATTATAACTGCTTATTCAGATATAAAAAAAAAATTAAAAAGAGGGATGCTAGAGGAAATCTGTCACTAAAATGCCATCTATCGTCTGCAATCTAGAAGAGAAGCTGACAGATGTAATCATGAAACTATGCAGGCTATGTAGCAAAGCAAAGAGCACACTGAACAGCTAGAAATGGTCCACAGCTAGAAATGGTTTGTTGCAGGACGAAGCGAATATAAACATAGTAAATAGCGAGCAACAACGTGCAAAATGCCCACAAGTTCCAAGTAGTAACAACAGCTGATTATAGTTTTGGCTGTTAGCATGCACATGGAATACAAGAGTTGGCGGCTCCTTTAGGTTAATTCCTCTTATGCTCCTCAATCACATTAATTTTGAAAATGAACAACATAAATGCTGTATGAAGGCAACAGGAAGATCAACTGGAAAATCAGCTAACTGGCTTAAGTGGTTAAAGAGCCGTTGCGAGTGAAATAAGGCAACCATTAACGCCATCATAAAACTAGAAACAGATATACAGGTTGACATCAAGGACTTCATTGAAAATAATCAAATGCGCGCGATTTCACTACTGATATCTAGTCAGTAAAAAAACTGAGATCTGCGTTGGTTGTAGACCAAATAGCAAAAGTAAAAGTCAAGCAGATATCTGCTATGTCAACTGAGCAAAGGAGCTAACTTTAAATGAACATTTGATACTGGAGAAGTATTTCATTATGGTGCCGATCGGCTGAAGAACTCGATTTTGTAATTACAAACAAGCAACTTCCAAATCTCACAAAGTGTCGATTCTGTACATCCTAGAAATTGGTCTGATCTTGCAATGTACAATGTTAAAAAACTACGTACGTGGATTCTTACTAAAGTAAAACGACAGAAATGTCAACATCACAAATGACCTTGCCATCACTGGAGTAGGAAGGAAGAACGTAAATGAGGAACCTGATGATTGCTTGGGTTAATGATGAAACTAACAGGGGATTTAGCAAAATAGAAATACGATTCATAGTACAGACGTTGGTCGAACCTGAACCAGTACAAAAGCTGCAGGATAGCAAGCCACGCAACCGGCCCAATCCTCGCAGAGAAGACACCGGCACGCCAGTAGAAAAATCCGGACTAAGGACAGACTAGACTGATTGACACTATGGAACAATGGAGTAGCACAAAAGAATTATTTGATGTAAAACTTAACCAAACACTCCGTACAAATAAGTGAGAAAATACGTCTGCAGTGTTCACGAAGTGTCCATGTGAGATCTAGCTGTAACTCGTCATAAAATTGTCTGATCCCTTAAAAATACAGGATATGATGCAGTGAAGTGTTCTTAAAAGATGTGTCACTCAATATTCAGCACAGTGAAGGTATTTCTCATGATAGAGGTTTTTGGAAAAAGTGGTGGTTTGCAATCTGAAGGAAAAGCTTGGCTATGTTTCTCTGGACTCGGAACAAGAGTCGAACAAATCAGTTACCAAGATTGAAGAGATCTTTGAGCTACCAGGTGGACAAAAGATCATCGTTGGCAAAAAGCAATTCCAACCATCCCTCCAGGGGTGGAGTCTGCTGGAATCCATAAAGCTTGCTTTAACTCCATCATGAAGTGTAAAGAAAATGTTAGGAAAAGCAGCATCGTTTTTTCTGGAGGGACCACACTCTTCCATGGGTTCACCGATCGTTTCACAGCAGAAATGATCAGGATCTGAGTATGGATTCACGACCACAATTATTTTATGTAAAAGCTATTTCGTTAATGGCTGGAGTAACTTGGTTTTTTAATCGAATCTAAAATCCTGACTCACGCAATAATGTGTCGATACTGTATAACTAAGCTGCTGAAGGATTATAATTAAGTATGTGTAGGCACGACGCCTGAGAGAATAAATGTCACATTTTCGTCAATATATAATCCATGAGACATTGTCGAAAACATTAGGAGACTCATGAATGGACTGCTTGACTGCAGATTATGATGTTAGTAATACTACTGTTTTTAAGGGTGCAGAAATGACTAAAACCAAGGTCAAGAAAAAGATACTGTCGCTGAACGAATCAACACCAGCACACAAGCCATCAACGGAGCAGCTTCAAGGAATCGCTATCTACTGGCTAGGCTGGTAGGCGCATGCTAAAATGGCGGCAAGCTCGACTGCTCGAGCACGAGTGTACGCTCTAGAGTCTAGTAGACTCTGCAGACATTAGCGATGACGACGAAATTGGCTACTTGGCCGACGGTAAAGTGGTAGCTTCGGTGAATGAAGGAACAGGCACTAGTAGCGGCACTTCCAGCACTTCGGTATAGATAATAGACAGGCTGAGAGCGCCCACAGCGTCTGAACTGGGTCATTGTAATCAATCAATTTATTTAGACACCTGGCATTATGTAGCAGAATAGGAAAAAATTGGAGCATAATAGGGTGAAAATTAAAGCATTGCCATAGGCAAATTTAAAAGCATAATCAGTGCAAGCCTAACACTGGCAGGACTTATTTCATCGCTAAAAGACTCTACCCATCCACTGCCACGCCTCTACCCATCACGCCTCTAACTGGTCGCGGCGTGTGTGGGTGACCCACCATAATATATTTACCACAGCAAACTATTAGGAATACCCAAACTGGACGATGCTAACAGAGCCATGTGATCTATTTGTGCTCAATGCAAATCAGAAGAGTGAAAGCGCAAAAGTGAAAGATATCACCAGAAACCCAAAAAGATTCTAGTCCAGGTTCTGAGTATGGATTCGCAGCCACTACAAGAGACAATTATGTTGAAAGTATTTCGTTAATGGCAGAGTAACTTAATAATTATTCAGCCACTAAAAGAGACAATTATCACAGAACTCATGGACACCAACCTACGCCAAGCCTATCACAACGCTCAACTCACCAACAATAGTGTCAAGCTAAGCATACTGAGGGACGTATCCACTGCACTCAACTACCTCCATCTCCAGTCGAACCCCATCATAAATTATTATCGTTGATCGTTATAACTGCTTATTCAGATATAAAAAGAGGGATGGTAGAGGTAATCTGTCACTAAAATGACATCTGTCGTCTGAAATCTAGAAGAGAAGCTGGCAGATGTAATGATGAAACTATGCAGGCTATGTAGCAAAGCAAAGAGCACACTGAACAGCTAGAAATGGTCAACAGCTAGAAATGGTTTGTTGCAAGACGAAGCGAATATAAACATAGTAAATAGCGAGCAACAACGCGCAAAATGCCCACAGGTTCCATTATAACAACAGCTGATTATAGTTCTGGCTGTTAGCATGCACATGGAATACAAGAGTGGGTGGCTCCTTTAGGTTAATTCCTCTTATATGCTCCTTAATCACATTACTTTTGAAAATGAACAACATAAATGCGCAACAGGAAGATCAACTGGAAAATCAGCTAACTGGTTTAAGTGGTTAAAGAGCCGTTGCGAGTGCAATAAGGCAACCATTAACGCCATCACAGAACTAAAAACTGATATACAGGATGACATTAAAGACTTAGACACTAAATGTGCGTCATACTATAGCCAACTCTCAATGAGCCTATGCATGCATACCTGCTATACACAGGGCTAGCTCATGCATAGAACAATGAGTGATATTTGAAAATAATCAAATGCGCGCGATTTCACTACTGATATCTAGTCAGTAGAAAAACTGCAAGCTGTGTTGGTTGTAGACCAAATAGCAAAATTAAAAAGTCAAGCAGGTAGATATCTGCTATGTCGACTGAGGAAAGGAGCTAACTTTAAATGAACGTTTGATACTGGAGAAGTATTTCATTAGGGTGCCGATCGGCTGAAGAACAGTTTACTCTATTTTGTAATTACAAACAAGCAACTTCCAAATCTCACAAAGTGCCGATTCTGTACATCCTAGAAATTTGTCTAATCTTGAATGTTAAAAAAAAACAACGTACGTGGATTCTTACTAAAGTAAAACGACAGAAATCTCAATATTACAAATGACCTTGCCATCACTGGAGTAGGAAGGAAGAATGTAAATGAGGAACCTGATGATTGCTTGGGTTAATGGTGAAACTAACAGGGGAGTTAGCAATATAGAAATACGATTCATAGTACAGACGTTGGTCGAACCTGAACCAGTACAAAAGCTGCAGGATAGCAAGCCACGCAACTGGCCCAATCCTCGCAAAGAAGACACCGGCACGCCAGTGGAAATTCCGGACTAAGGACAGACTAGACAGATTGACACTATGGAACAATGGAATAGCACAAAAGAATTATTTGTTGTAAAACCTAACCAAACACTCCGTACAAATAAGTGAGAAAATACGTCTGCAGTGTTCACGAACAGTGTCCATGTGAGATCTAGCTGTAACTCATCATAAAATTGTCTGATCCCTTAAAAATACAGGATATGATGCAGTGAAGTGTTCTTAAATGATGTGTCACTCAATATTCAGCACTGTGCAGGTATTTCTCATGATAGAGATTTTTGGAAAAAGTGGTGGTTTGCAATCTGAAGGAAAAGCTTGGCTATGTTTCTCTGGACTCGGAACAAGAGTCGAACAAATCAGTCACCAAGATTGAAGAGATCTTGGAGCTACCAGGTGGACAAAAGATCATCGTTGGCAAAAAGCAATTCCAATCATCCCTCCTGGGGTGGAGTCTGCTGGAATCCATAAAGCTTGCTTTAACTCCATCATGAAGTGTAAAGAAAATGTTAGGAAAAGCAGCATCGTTCTTTCTGGAGGGACCACACTCTTCCATGGGTTCACCGATCGTTTCACAGCAGAAATGATCAGGTTCTGAGTATGGATTCACGGCCACAATTATTTTATGTAAAAGCTATTTCGTTAATGGCTGGAGTAACTTGGTTTTTTAATCGAATCTAAAATCCTGACTCACGCAATAATGTGTCGATACTGTATAACTAAGCTGCTGAAGGATTATAATTAAGTATGTGTAGGCACGACGCCGGAGAGAATAAACGTCACATTTTCGTCAATATATAATCCACGAGACATTGTAGCGAACATCAGGAGACTCATGAATGGACTGCTTGACTGCAGATTATGATGTCAGTAATACTACTGTTTTTTAAGGGTGCAGAAATGACTAAAACCAAGGTCAAGAAGATTTTTAGCTCTACAAATGCAAAGGGATACCTCTTATTAGACACTAAATGTGTGTCATACTAAAGCCAACTCCCAATGATACTACTATGCATGCATACCTGCATCACCATCACCTAGGAAAATGTTCATCAAATGTTTCTATTTTACTGTCCTATCATGATTCTAGTCAATGGGTGTGAGGCAATTGGTACAGGATACACCACTAACTATAAGAAGTTGATATTGGTTCTATTAATTTGTAGCAAAAAAGGCAAGGAAATCCCGACTAAAATGCAGAAGCCCAGCAAAACACAGCCCGGTAAAGCATACAGCATTGTCTGCACGGCTGCAACATTCACCGGCATAAACTTGTAAGACAAAGGAAAGGAGGTACGATTAGGTATCTAATTTTGAACTTGATTATCAGCTGTACCAGTATTGTCTAAACCATAATTTTTATGCACATTTCAGTTGGACATAAATTATAAATAGCATCACTGCTAAACGGAGTAAGATTCACACTTTAACTTCAACTGCTTCCCACACTGGTATCCTTTACTGAATACATATGCATTGTAATGATTATTTTTTCTACAGAGGTTACGACCGTTGATGGCGATGACGAGCATTGCATGGGGTGTAGGAAGCAATACAATGAAAAAGAAGCAAGGGATTGGATTGGCTGTGAACATACACATGATGCGGCCATAACTCAGTCCAACAATGAAGATATCAATAACCTCATGCGTATTCTTAGCCCGCCTCTAGTACACTATAGACAACAATACAAACAGATTGAATTCAACATATGCATTCCACTCCATTCCATGGTTCCATTGCAGTCCACATTCCATGTTTTACATACAACCTTCATAGCTAGCTCATTCACTCTATTACTGAAAGTGTAGTTCACACCAAATAAGGAGTGAATGTGCTGATGACCAGAAAGTATGGCTCACTGATTGGTTACAGCAACACAATAGTGAATCGACTATGTAACCAATGTTCCGCATCATGAAAAGTTGCTTGACTTCATAAATCTTAGCGCACAAGCCTCAGAACATAACACGGCAGAGGGAAACAAGTAAGTGCATGATGATGGTTACTGATAAAAGTATGTAGTCTATGCTGCATCAACTTATTATTTTTTCCAGGCGAACAAAGATATGGTCTCAAAACAACCATAGATAGCAACCAAAATTCCTTTATTAAAGCCTAAATTTGCGCTTCCACCTGGCAAGGCTATTAACGTACAACCAAAAATCAGCTATGCTGATAGTTGAGCGGAAAGTACTCACTGTTTGTCCACTGCAAGAAGTTATGACTGCACTATTGGCAGGATACTATTGTTTCAACATAGAGTATCCTAAGGGAACTTCACTCTTTTTCTCTGTTTTGGGATGTTGCTACTTGGAAAGACACCAAGAAACATACACCCTAAGGTGCAAGCAATCTTGGCTGCCTTAACCAGCGTACAGAAAGGAAGCTGAACAGTTTAAAACTGTTAATAATTATAATAGCATTGTGTTATTATCAAGACTGTTAACAGCCTCATGTATATTATTAATTCAGCTAAAAAAAGGTTTTCACCAAAAGTTAGTGAATAAATTCCACCGAAATAAGGAAATAAAATCTGCTGTAAAAGAGTGGAAAGCAATTCGATGTAAAAAGTGGAATTCTCTGTATCATTCTCTGTATTATTCATCAACTCTCACCGCTACCAATGCTAATCACAACATCATCAATACATACATTGACACACGATCTGTGGTGTTTATTTATGACTACTAGCACTACGTATTGCAACCACTATTCCTGCTCAACAATCAGTTTGACCACAGAACTACTTACTAGCTGACACACTTACACCAGTACTCTGTAACTGTAAGCTATCTTAGTTTAGTGTTTGTGTGTGTGATAGTAGTAGTATCTAAAAATAAATAAAATCGAGTAGACAAACCAGTACACCGACCATTTACGGAACACGGTAACACATCATCAAGTTCATTGTGTTGTATTACAACACAACATTAACACAACACTGTACACAAAATGGTAAAGGTGCCGATAGTTTATTAGCACGTACACAAAGGTGTAGAAAATGAAAATAGTGTTGTGATGTGATGCAGTCACCAATGATGACTAGCAATACCATACCTTGGTCTCAGGCTTGCTAGGTGGGACGACAGGGACATGAGACGATGAGTTATCAGGCAAAGGTACTTGAGGCAATGTGCTATCTGGCAATGCCTCAGCAAGCGTTTTTCCACACTCACCAGAAAGTAGTTTTCAGCCCATTTTTTAGCAAGTTGACGTCATAGAGCAAATAAATTCACGTGATCTTTCACGCGATCCAAATAAGACTCGCTGAGACTGCTCTCGTGAAAGCTGAATATGGACAGACCTACCGAACTGCGTAAAAAGGTGTCGATTTGTTCGCAGCAGTTGAAAGACAAAGAATCCTCTATTGCCACAATCGTGGATAATGTGGACCGTAGCATATACGAGGATCTATTGAGTGAAACGGGTCACGAAGGTTGGGAGGGGACCTCCATGATAGTTATTGATACATTGTGTGAGCGTTGATATGTATGTATGTACCACTATGTATAGTTATTGATGCATAGTGTGATCTGCTGCAACGTGACACAAAGGTGTCACGTTGCAGCAGATTATTCGGCTAGGCATCACTAATGGCGGAGAAAAGCAGTAGTATCGAAGGCCAGAAGCCAACTCCAGCACTCTCTGTGCTGGAAACAAAGGAAAACATGAAATCCAGCAATTTCGTCCTATTCAGAACTACCGTCTTCTTGGTCAGTTTTCCTTCTCCAGACCTAGCTGCAGCAGGAAGCTGGTGTTTTGCAATAAACTCGACTTCTGATCACAACCGCCAAATTACTCCGGCTAGGTGGAGCCTATTGTCAATATGAAAACTTTCATTATTATGGCGGCTCTCTGGGTGCTGTAGGCATGGTCCTTTGTCCTGTTCACGTGCTATATCATGGGTCACTCCGGTGCTACAAATACATTAACATCAGTTGAACCCACTCGGTCTACTGAAACAAGTACGGATTAATTGAGTGCTTGTAATTCATAATAACATTGTAATTCATAATCAGGTGATGAAGATCCTCCAACGAAGAATGTTTTTCACATAAACAAAGCAAGGAACAGCTGGGTGTGGCACTTTAATGTGACTAAGGACCTCAATGCTCTCTTAAAAGAAGTGAAGTACTGATAGTATCATCAAGACATAAGAATGAAAAATTAAGCATTTGAGAAATCAATAATCTCATACATTATTATATGAGGTTATACATTATACATTATACATTATGTATGCTTTGCAAGAAAGATCAGCAAGAAATGTGTGCTTCTAGTCGGTAAATTTGTCCAGATCGCTCCATGTACATCATCACATGCTAACTATCATCCTCACACCAGATCTAGTGTACAAATATATTCTATTCCATCACTTCATATGCTATAGCTAACCAACTTCCTTATGTCCCTCTACAACCACAGCCAAGCTATAGCTGCACATGGAGTAAAGTGATGATGGTGGCGGTGACCCTACGTCAATAGCTAGCAATGACATTAAAACTTCTTTAAAAGTTAACTGAATAAGGGCTAAAAGAAATGATAAATTCAGAACCATGAAAATTAAGAAAACTGCACAAAAGGCAAACAAGGTCAAAACAAGGCTCAAAGATAAGATACACTAAAGACCATAGAGCTTCAGGTGGGACTGACCACACCTCTCAGTTTTGCTCTCTGCTCATAAGATGCGCATTTGCTCAATTGCTCGAGGCAGTCATAATTCACCGTCTGCTTTCAGCTGGTGACATGGAATCATAAGATGCGCATTTGCTCAATTGCTCGAGGCAGTCATAATTCACCGTCTGCTTTCAGCTGGTGACATGGAATCATAAGATGCGCATTTGCTCAATTGCTCGAGGCAGTCATAATTCACCGTCTGCTTTCAGCTGGTGACATGGAAAGGAATCCTGGACCTATATCTGGAGGTGTACACTGTAACATTAGCAATGTTTGCATCATGTCAGGGAGGAAGGAAGGGAGGAAGTCGGCTGTACAGAAAAAAAATAGATGGAGAGCAAGATAGCTGAGCGGAAAGAGATGTACTGGAGTCAAAAGCCATACTGAACTCAAGCTATACCGGGCGAAATGGCGCTCAACTCAGGAGAGCTAAACACGCTTGTGATCGCACATTTACTGGAGTCAAAAGCCATACTGAACTCAAGCTATACTGGGCGAAATGGCGCTCAACTCAGGAGAGCTAAACACGCCTGTGATCGCACATGTACTGGAGTCAAAAGCCATACTGAACTCAAGCTATACTGGGCGAAATGGCGCTCAACTCAGGAGAGCTAAACACGCTTGTGATCGCACGCATGCACGCACGCTTGCTAAACATGCTAAACACCAGCCTCCTACTATCACCAGCTCCTCCTCATTGAATTCTATATGGAACTCTTTTCATGCAATAGCTCGTCAACTTCCTCATGTCCCTTCCACAACATGATGGTATAATACTCAATCACACATTATTCTCAGCAAGATATCTACCAGTTGAAATAACAAGAACTGAACAAGAATGCAAAGACGGATTAGTTGAACTAGAAACATGAGACAGCATAGAACCAGAGCCTGGGACATGAGAGAGCATAGAACCAGAGCCCGAGACATGAGAAAGCATAGAAGGAGAGGCCGGGAGACAGCATAAAAGCAAGGGCAGGATAAAATTAAATGAGAACAGTACAAAATCATTTTCATAATAAAAGTGAACACATGTCGATGCACCATTACACAGGTCACCCACTGCTCAACATGGGTCTGTATCTCTTCAACTACCATAATCTGGTGGACAAGTGCTCTCTTGATCCACTTAAGCTGCGGTAATTCCTAACCATATAGTTGAGGCTAACTACAGTTATACTTAATGCAGCAGAAGTGCATGGTCAAGAGAACTCCAGGCTCGGAGAAGCCAACCTGCTTGAGAAGTATATACAGTTTGCTTTTAACAATGAAGATGGTGAGCTAGATGATGATATCAGGCCTGTACCCTTGCATGCTCTCTTGTAGAGTTTTTAAGGGTGCAGAAATGACTAAAACCAAGGTCAAGAAGAAGTCATGAGAGAGATTTGAGCGACCTAGTGGACAAAATATCACTTTGGGCAATAAGCGATTCCAATGCCCCGAGAGCCTTCTCCCCAGGGTGTGGAGTCTGCTGGCATCCATAAAGCTTGCTTTAACTCCATCATGAAGTGCAAAGAAGACGTCAGGAAAACAATGTTCAGCAGCATCGTTCTTTCTGGAGAGACCACACTCTTCCATGGGTTCACCGATCGTTTCACAGCAGAAATGACCAGGTTTTGAGTATGGATTCATGACCACAATATGTAAAAGGTATTTCGTTAATGGCTGAGTAACTTGGTTTTGTAATCAAATCTAAAATCCTGTATCAAGCAATAATGTTCCGATACTGTATAACTAAGCTGATGAAGAGTAATAATTATGTAATTGTAGGCACAACACCGGAGAGAATAAATGTCACATTTTCGTCAACATAATCCACGAGTGATAATAGCTAACAGCTAAGAGCTAATAGCTAAGAGACTCATGAATGGACTGCTTGGCTACCAAATATTCTATCACTAGTATCAGCTATCAAATAGCTATCAAATATCACAAGCAAGCTATCAAATAAAGCTATCAAAAATCACAAGCATTTGATAGCTGAAAGCTATGAAATATCACAGAAAAATTGCGTGTGATCGCTGCACATGAGTTATTTAGCGGGAACTGGTCGCGGCGTGTGTGGGTAACCCACCATATTTACCAAAACCTCAAGCTGAGAGGGATTCCCAAGTTAGAAGATGCTGTTAGTGCGGGCTGGAAGATGCTAATAGAGCTAAAAAAGTTTGCAAAAAATTATTATGTATTATGAATTAAATTATTATGTATTCAGATGCATCATGAATGCACTTTGCAATTATAAATTTGATTACAGCTATTGAGAACCGTTAGTGATATCAAAGCTGACCAGGACACTGACCAGGTATAGAGGACACGTGGATGCATTCCTTCTCTTGAGTGTCATTCCAGATCATTGATCGTATTCGATGACTGATTGATCGTATTCAAAAAGACTGGAAGATGCTAATAGAGCTAAAAAAGTGTGTCATATATTATAGGCAACAAGCGACTCCAACCATCCCTCCTGGGGTGGAGTCTGCTGGAATCCATAAAGCTTGCTTTAACTCCATCATTAAGAGTAAAGAAGATGTCAGGAAAAGCAGCATCGTTCTTTCTGGAAGGACCACACTCTTCCATGGGTTCACGGATCGTTTCACAGCAGAAATGATCAGGTTCTGAGTATGGATTCACGGCTACAATTTATGGCTGAGTAACTTGGTTTTTTAATCAAAATTAATCTAAAATCCTGAATGACGCAGTAATGTGCCGATACTGTATAACTAAGCTGCTGAAAAGCAATAATTATGTATGTGTAGGCACGACGCCGGATATAATATATGACACATTTTCGTCAACAACATCAGCATTATGTATGCTTGGCTTGAAAGATTAGCAAGAAAGGTGTGATTGTAGTCAGTAATTTGTCCAGATCGCTCCATCACATGTTAACTATCATCCTCACACCAGATCTAGTGTACAAATCTATTCTATTCCATCACTTCATATGCTACAGCTAGCCAACTCCCTCGTGTACATGTCCCTCCACAACACTGCAGCCAAGCTAGCTGCACATGGAGTAAAGTGATGCTGATGGTGGCGACACTACGTCAAAAGCTAGCAATGACATTAAAAGTTCTCTAAAAGTTAGAAGAAATTATAAATTCAGAACCATGAAAATGAAAAACTGCACAAAAAGCAAAGAAGGTCGAAACAAGGCTCAAAGATAAGATGGAGCACTCAAAAGACCTTAGAGCTTCAGGTGGGACTGACCACACCTCTCAGTTTTGCTCTCGGCTCATAAGACGCGTATTTGCTCAATTGCTCGAGGCAGTCATAATTCACCGTCTGCTTTCAGCTGGTGACATGGAAAGGAATCCTGGACCTATATCTGGAGGTGCACACTGTAACACTAGCAATGTTTGGGTCATATCAGGGAGGAAGGGAGGGAGGAAGGAAGGGAGGAAGGAAGGGAGGAAGTCGGCTGTACAGAAAAAAAAATAGATGGAGAGCACGATGGCCGAGAGGAAAGAGATGTACTGGAGTCAAAAGCCATACTGAACTCAAGCTATACTGGGCAACATGGCGCTCAACTCAAGAGAGCTAAACACGCTTGTGATCGCACGGACGCACGCTTGCTAAACACGCTAAACACCAGCCTCCTACTATCACCAGCTCCTCCTCGTTGAATTCCATATAGAAATCTTTTCATGCAATAGCTCGTCAACTTCCACATGTCCCTTCCACAACATGATGGTGTAATACTCAATCACACATTATTCTCAGCAAGATATCTACCAGTTGAAATAACAAGAACTGAACAAGAATGCAAAGACGGATTAGTTGAACTAGAAACATGAGACAGCATAGAACCAGAGCCCGGGACATGAGACAGCATAGAACCAGAGCCCGAGACATGAGACAGCATAGAAGGAGAGGCCGGGAGACAGCATAAAAGCAGAGGCCAGGAGACAGCATAAAAGCAAAGGCAGGGTAAAATTAAATGAGAACAGTACAAAATCATCTTCATAATAAAAGTGAGCACATGTCGATGCGCCATTACACAGGTCACCCACTGCTGAACATGGGTCTGTATCTCTTCAACTACCAATATGTGGTGGACAAGTTCTCTCTTGATCCACTTAAGCTGCGGTAATTCCTGACCATAGTTGAGGCTAACTACAGTTTTACTTCATGCAGGAGAAGTGCATGGTCAAGAGAACTCCAGGTTCGGAGAAGCCAAACCTGTTTGAGAAGTATATACAGTTTGCTTTTAACAATGAAGATGGTGAGCTAGATGATGATATCGGGCCAGTACCCTTGCATGCTCTCTTGTAGAGTTTTTAAGGGTGCAGAAATGACTAAAACCAAGGTCAAGAAGAAGTCATGAGAGAGATTTGAGCGACCTAGTGGACAAAATATCACTTTGGGCAATAAGCGATTCCAATGCCCC
The DNA here is from genome assembly GCA_964017065.1 of Haliclona indistincta. Lineage (NCBI taxonomy): Eukaryota > Metazoa > Porifera > Demospongiae > Haplosclerida > Chalinidae > Haliclona > Haliclona indistincta. The sequence continues at coordinate 3,136,124 of OZ024790.1, read as the reverse complement.
GAGAGCCTTCTCCCCAGGGTGTGGAGTCTGCTGGCATCCATAAAGCTTGCTTTAACTCCATCATGAAGTGCAAAGAAGACGTCAGGAAAACAATGTTCAGCAGCATCGTTCTTTCTGGAGAGACCACACTCTTCCATGGGTTCACCGATCGTTTCACAGCAGAAATGACCAGGTTTTGAGTATGGATTCATGACCACAATTATGTAAAAGGTATTTCGTTAATGGCTGAGTAACTAGGTTTTGTAATCAAATCTAAAATCCTGTATCAAGCAATAATATTCCGATACTGTATAACTAAGCTGTTGAAGAGTAATAATTATTTAATTGTAGGCACAACACCGGAGAGAATAAATGTCACATTTTCATCAACATAATCCACGAGTGATAATAGCTAACAGCTAAGAGCTAATAGCTAAGAGACTCATGAATGGACTGCTTGACTACCAAATATTCTATCACTAGTATCAGCTATCAAATAGCTATCAAATATCACAAGCAAGCTATCAAAATTGCTATAGCGGAAAGCTCTCAAATTTCATAAAAAGATCAGATGTGATCGCTGCACATGAGTTATTTGGCGGGAACTGGTCGCGGCGTGTGTGGGTGACCCACCATATTTACCACAGCAAACTATTAGGAATATCAAAGCTGGACGATGCTAATAGAGCTAAAAAAGTTTGCAAAAAATTATGTATTATGAATTAAATTATTATGTATTCAGATGCATTATGAACGCACTTTGCAATTATAAATTTGATTACAGCTATTGAGAACCGTTAATGATATCAAAGCTGACTAGGACACTGACCAGGTATAGAGGACACGTGGATGCATTCCTTCTCTTGAGTGTCATTCCAGATCATTGATCGCATTCGATGACTGATTGATCGTATTCAAAAAGACACCGCTTATTGCTTTAGTTGCAGGCTATTTCCTTCAAATTTTGGCCATCCTGACAATTCATTTACAACACAAGGCTGTAGGAAATGGAAAAAAATTGGAGAGAAACTTAAGAAACATGCTGAGTCTCGTAGTCATAAGGAGAGCATGAAAAAATGGAGGCATATAAGCAGTCAAAATCTCATCTACTATGGCTGATCAACTAATAAGTCAAAGAGCTTCAAATGTCGCGGCCAATCGCATACATTTCGACTATTGCACAAGTAGTTGTTTTGTGTGCTCGTCAAGGTATTGCTTTGCGAGGACACGATGAGAGCAGTACATCTACCAACAAAGGCAACTTTGTTGAGATTGTGGAGTTACTAGCTTCTGTGATGCCTGAGGTGGAGCGTAAATTTTGTTCATTACCCAAAAATGCGAAATATACCTCAAAGGTGGTACAAAATGATCTATTGAAAGCTGCTGCTGATGTTGTACTAAAGGAAATAACTGAAGAAATCAAAGATTCTGAAGGATATGCAGTAATTGCAGATGAGACACGAGATATCAGCAAGGTAGAACAACTTGCTTTATGCCTCAGATATGTAAGCAAGAACCTAGATGTTAAGGGAGCATTTTGTTGGATTTTCTGAACTATCTGATCTTGATGCTAAGGCATTGGCAGACAAGATTGTTGAAAGGTTACAGGTACTGGGCTTAGATGTACATAAGTGTGTTGCACAGCGTTATGATGGAGTGTCGGTGATGAGTGGTGAGGTATCCGGTGTTCAACAAAGGCTAAGAGATATTGCAGGAAATGGGTGCATGTATGTGCACTGCTATGCACACAGGTTAGCTATACACTATGTACAAAATTAATGTATATTATGCATTTTACAGGCTGAATCTAGTTTTGGTGGATACAGTGAAGGGTATAAAATAAATTGGTGATTTCTTTGGAGTCATGGAAGTAGCATATCGTTTCTTTCCAGCATCAACTCTCAGGCATAGCAAGCTAGTTAATGCACAGAAGGAAAAAATCTCTAAGTTCTTGAAATTCCTCAACCTAGTGCTACATGCTGGGCATGCCACTGTCAATCTCTATAAGTCACGATAATTATAGTTGTTTGGTTGAAGTTCTGGAGGAAATTAGTGAGAATGGAAAAGATGGAGTTGAAGCAGCAGAAACAACTGGTATACTGGCACAAATTCATAAGTTTTCTTTTCTTATTCTTCTTACCACGTTCGATCGTATTCCTGGGTTGACCAAGCCTCTTTCTGATACACTACAGGTTAAGCATCTGAATCTCTCATCCGCATTGGACTTGGTAGACTCCATGATTTAGGCACTGAAAGAGATACGTAATGAAGATGTTTTCAATACCAAAATTTGGAAAGAATCCCAGAAATTGGCAGATGAAGCAGGTGTTGCAGTAACTTTACCAAATCCTGGCAGAAGAACAAGTCTACTAGCCAGATTTAGAGAGGGTCAAGTTCTTGAATATACCGGTAGGAGAGATCAAGGCATGCTTTCTGTATACAACTCTTACAAAGCATTATACTACCAAGTTGTTGATAAAGTATTAATGGAACTAGACAAACGTTTTGGAGAGACAAGACCTCTTTTAAAGTCTATTGCAGTTCTCTCACCCAAGAACCCTTCTTTTCTTGACATGAAATTGATTTTACCACTGGCTGAGTGTTACAAACTGGACATAGCACTCCTTTCAAATCAGCTAGAAATTGCCAGAGTTTTTCTAAACCAGAGGAATATAGAAACAGTAGAAGATTGCTTAAATGCTCTTGGAGAAAACCACGCAGCATTCCCAGAAGCAATAAAACTCTTTAAGACGTTATTTGGTACTTGAATTGTTGATCATTATTTGTTTTCTTTTCTTTTCATGTTCCTTTTTTGTGCTTTGTTGTTTAAGTTTGTTTATTTTGTGTTCACCTTAGTGTAAATCTTACTAAGTTTGTCTTTTGGTGTTTTTTTCCTTTGGTTTATTTTTTTTTTCTCTCTTTTATTTCCCTACATCTTCATTATTGTTTACATTTAAAATTTACAGGTTTAAAATCCAGGAGACTGCTGTATGAGACTGCTGTAGACTGCTGTATTTAAAATCCAGGAGACTGCTGTATGACTTAATTATTTTGCTTTGCTTTTTTTTGCATAACTTTGCTTGTAACAACATTTTCAGTTTTGAAAAGAATAAAAAACTACTTGCGATCTACAATTGGATTGAATGACTTGTCTATACTAGCTATTGAGCAAGACCTAGCAAAATCACTTAACTTCGTCTTAGTGGTTGACATTTTTATGAGACAAATCCATGTCGGATCATCCTAGTGTAATTTACTAACTTTACTGTGAGCACAAGTGTTCTGATCTTTTTCATTTTTTATTATTCTGTCAATGATGCACATGCTTGTAGTGCATGGGCCCCCAGTAGTGCATGGGCCCCCAAATGGGGTACTCTAATGAATATTGCCCCCAAAAAAATTCCCTCTAGAACCGCCACTGGGCGGCGTGTGTGGATGACCCACCATATTTACCACAGCTCAAGCTGAGAGGAAAACCTAGGATGATTGATGCTAATAGTGTGGGCTAATGTGGGAGGAAGCTGAGAGTGGCTCTTAGAGATAGCAATGGAGAGCTAGCATGTGGCAAGGTACCCATTAGTGCTAGGGTATAGAGGCAGAGGAGAACGGGTCTATGGTACCAGTTGATATCAGGTATGAAGATGATGGTCGTGCATTGCTCAGTTTCCAGACTATGGTAGCTGGTGAACACAGACTCATTATCAAGGTGAAGAATAAGCAGCTAGCCAGTAGTAGCGTAACGCCATTGCAACCAGGCACTAAGCCATAGTTCTATCATGAAAGGTGTTCTTGCCGTTAGTATGATCATGACAAAATTAATGTGAAAAAATGACGAAATCTCCAAAAGCTCTCAACAACACGGCTAAGCATGGTATGTACTTATACCAGCTCAAATAACTAACATTAAGTTACATGTACACACTTGATAACCAGGCACCAGTGTTTCTTAACAGTAGCTAAAACAAATTACAAAGTAAAGGAAAAGTTTCAATAAAAAAATGGAAAGTGTAGAGATTCGAGGTCATCCCTACCGATCGGCAATGACAATCAATAACAATAACACGTAATACTATGTGTGTTTACAAGTTTAAAATGCTGACAATATTCTGATCATTTGAAGTCACAATTTGAATACATTATTCAATGACTAATGTGTTGAACAGTGTGATAGTGACAACTGAAAGAGCTAGCTTACAGCGATTGTACGAGTTCTTGAATGCAGAAAACGTTAAACATATAGAGCACTAACAGAATTCACGTAGAGAGTACAACATAAAGATCAACAGAAATCACGCTTCAAACTTTTGAAACACTGTTGCATAAAGTACTCAGCAAGCTAACAACTGGTGATGCAAATAGTCCAGTGTGCAAGGTTAGTATCTGCTACAACAAGTGTGACCAATGACTGTGTGTAAGCTGGTAAGCACCAGAGTACACGAGCTTACTCACAAGACTCCAATATGAGCTCAACATACTGGTGGCCATTAGTTACAATGTATGGTCTGCACAAGACGCTATTTATGCTACACTAGATTACACAAAACAACGTGTCTATTGGTCGCCACGAATGACGTGAAATGCCCTAACACTGGACACACCTATAAAACAGAGCATCGAACAAGTGGACGCAGTTCTCGCCATTCTCAACAGCAGTATCGAGCATTTCTCTATAACCTACCTCGAGCGAATTGCCCACAAGCAGCTTTGACGCACTTTTCTAGCTTTGGGACAGGACATCATAAATTGGAAATAATGGACCAAAGTAATCTAATAATAGTGCTAACAGGTATTTTGGGCGTGACAGCAATATCGGTAATTTTATTTAGTTGCAGTTTAGTTTTCTTCATAATTTTTTATGTAAGAATAAAATTCGGCAGACACGACGACTCCAAAGAAGATGGATTCAGATAGTAGCTGGGGCTCGTAACAGACACGAGGTAGCCCAGGGTGGGGCTGCACTCACTTGCTATTATCACTACACTTTAGGTCACTACTACTGTCGCTGAACGAATCAACACCAGCACTGAAGCCATCGACGGAACGGAACGGACCTACTCCATCAGCACCCAGGACTCGCTATCTACTAGCAGGACCTATTTCATTGCTGGAGGACTCTGCCCGTCAACAGCCGCACCTCCACCCATCGTTTATAAGGACAATGACAACCTCAGCCATGTGTCCTACTCGCCTCCTACTATCACCAGCTCCTCCTCGTTGGATTCTATATGGAACTCTTTTCATGCAATAGCTCGTCAACTTCCTCATGTCCCTTCCACAACATGATGGTGTAATACTCAATCACACATTATTCTCAGCAAGATATCTACCAGTTGAAATAACAAGAATGCAAAGAGAGATTTATTGAGCTAAAAACATGAGACAGCATAGAAGCAGAGGCCGAGACAAGCACCAAGACATAGAGATGTTGCTAGATCGCTAGTTTAGTGGGCGGTCCCTATTCATGAAATTACGTCATTCCATTGCAGTCACGCCCAAGAGATCACTCCAGCGTTGTAACTTCATGCTTATTCATTTGTCATACTTACTCATGTAAGTCAGATTTATTTTTAGCAACTTCTATATTGTATGGCTATTGTAGTATATATTCACTGTAGAGGGAGAACAGATAATATGACAGTTTTCCTTCTCCTCTCTCCCTCTCAGGAGGAATACAGTGTACGGAGACAAAGACCAACTGATTACATAAAATGTGACAAACCAGCAGATCAATAACCCGGCTTTTGGAGCAGAAGGCTTTAAAGAGCTTGAGAATGAATATGGAGCAGACTAATGAAACACTTGAATGAACCAGCTGATTACAGTATATATTGTACAAACAGTCTTGCATTATAGATTAGCTACTTGAACCTTTTGATTTAATGATACTGTAAATACTTAAAAAATTTGGAATTTGTTTATAATTATAAAACTATTTTGCAATTACAAACAAATTCCAAATCACAAAGTGTCGTTCCTGTACATCCTAGGTATTGGTCGTAGCTGCAGCAGGAAGCTGGTGTTTTGCGACAAACTCGACTTCTGATCATAACCTCCAAATTACTCCGGCTAGTTGGAGCCTATTGTCAATATGAAAACTTTCATTATTATGGCGGCTCTCTGGTTGCTGTAGGCATGGTCCTTTGTATTTTATCCCATTCACGTGCTATATCATGGGTCACTCTGGTGCTACAAATACATTAACATCAGTTGACCCCACTCGGTCTACTGAAACAAGTACGGATTAATTGAGTGCTTGTAATTCATAATAACATTGTAATTCATAATCAGGTTATGAAGATCCTCCAACGAAGTTTTTCACATAAACAAAGCAAGGAACAGCTGGGTGTGGCACTTTAATGTAACTAAGGACCTTAATGCTCTCTTGAAAGGATAGTATCATCATGTCATAAGAATGAAAAAATGAAGCATTTTGTGAAATCAATAATCTCTCCAAAAGCTCTCTAAAATATGCACTTATACCAGCTCAGGTGACTAACATCATGTACACACTTGGTAAGCAGGCACCAGTGTTTCTTAACAGTAGCTACGTACAACCAATTATCAATGAGAATAACACTTGTTACTATGTGTTTGCGACTGCGACTGCGCTCAGTTGCGACTGAGTCAGCAGTTAGGCTATTTGAATTGGAACAAAGATTCAGAATCATGATTAGATCATATGCTCAGCTGTGATTGTGATGGCGAGAAACACGAGTGAGCAGCTCAGGCTGGTGAGTCAGGACTGCATCTTGTGATGTAGATTATTGATCGATAGAAGTATGAGACAGTATCGGGGTCATGCCTCGCCTGACTAGTCTATATTATTTAAGTAAAACAGCGGATATCACTATTCGATCTGGATCTATTTGGTTGCCTCTATTGTGAGTAGGAAATCTTTTCAAGGTCAACTTCCTGACTTGTGGGCGTGGTCTTGTTTAGTCACCTTTCCTAGTAGTAGTGATCTGTGATTACTGTGTAGTCATGCACACAGTACTGTGGAATCACTCAGTATTACAGGGGAACTGTGGTACATACACTGCTAATGAGCTTTGTGGTTTTGTGGATAGGGTGTATGTTACTTCTTTAACATAAGCAGACACCAGTGTTTCTTAACAGTAGCTACAACCAATAAGTATAACACATATTACTATGTGTTCACAAGTTTAAAATCTGAATACATTACTCAATGACTAACGTGTTGAACTGTGTGATAGTGATATAGCACTAACAGGTTTCATGTAGAGACTAGCAACATAAAGATTAATCCAAATAAACACAAATCATGCTTCACACTTTGTTGCAAAAAGTACTCAGCAAGCTAATATGTGTGTAAGCTGGTAAGCACCAGAGTACACGAGCTTACTCACAAGACTCCAATATGAGCTCAACATACAGGTGACCATTAGTTACAATGAATGGTCTGCACTAGACGCTATTTATGCTACACTAGATTACAAAACAATGTGTCTATTGGTCGCCACGAATGACGTGAAATGCCCTAACACTGGACACACCTATAAAACAGAGCATCGAACAAGTGGACGCAGTTCTCGCCATTCTCAACAGCAGTATCGAGCATTTCTCTATAACCTACCTCGAGCGAATTGCCCACAAGCAGCTTTGACGCACTTTTCTAGCTTTGGGACAGGACATCATAAATTGGAAATAATGGACCAAAGTAATCTAATAATAGTGCTAACAGGTATTTTGGGCGTGACAGCAATATCGGTAATTTTATTTAGTTGCAGTTTAGTTTTCTTCATAATTTTTTATGTAAGAATAAAATTCGGCAGACACGACGACTCCAAAGAAGATGGATTCAGATAGTAGCTGGGGCTCGTAACAGACACGAGGTAGCCCAGGGTGGGGCTGCACTCACTTGCTATTATCACTACACTTTAGGTCACTACTACTGTCGCTGAACGAATCAACACCAGCACTGAAGCCATCGACGGAACGGAACGGACCTACTCCATCAGCACCCAGGACTCGCTATCTACTAGCAGGACCTATTTCATTGCTGGAGGACTCTGCCCGTCAACAGCCGCACCTCCACCCATCGTTTATAAGGACAATGACAACCTCAGCCATGTGTCCTACTCGCCTCCTACTATCACCAGCTCCTCCTCGTTGGATTCTATATGGAACTCTTTTCATGCAATAGCTCGTCAACTTCCTCATGTCCCTTCCACAACATGATGGTGTAATACTCAATCACACATTATTCTCAGCAAGATATCTACCAGTTGAAATAACAAGAATGCAAAGAGAGATTTATTGAGCTAAAAACATGAGACAGCATAGAAGCAGAGGCCGAGACAAGCACCAAGACATAGAGATGTTGCTAGATCGCTAGTTTAGTGGGCGGTCCCTATTCATGAAATTACGTCATTCCATTGCAGTCACGCCCAAGAGATCACTCCAGCGTTGTAACTTCATGCTTATTCATTTGTCATACTTACTCATGTAAGTCAGATTTATTTTTAGCAACTTCTATATTGTATGGCTATTGTAGTATATATTCACTGTAGAGGGAGAACAGATAATATGACAGTTTTCCTTCTCCTCTCTCCCTCTCAGGAGGAATACAGTGTACGGAGACAAAGACCAACTGATTACATAAAATGTGACAAACCAGCAGATCAATAACCCGGCTTTTGGAGCAGAAGGCTTTAAAGAGCTTGAGAATGAATATGGAGCAGACTAATGAAACACTTGAATGAACCAGCTGATTACAGTATATATTGTACAAACAGTCTTGCATTATAGATTAGCTACTTGAACCTTTTGATTTAATGATACTGTAAATACTTAAAAAATTTGGAATTTGTTTATAATTATAAAACTATTTTGCAATTACAAACAAATTCCAAATCACAAAGTGTCGTTCCTGTACATCCTAGGTATTGGTCGTAGCTGCAGCAGGAAGCTGGTGTTTTGCGACAAACTCGACTTCTGATCATAACCTCCAAATTACTCCGGCTAGTTGGAGCCTATTGTCAATATGAAAACTTTCATTATTATGGCGGCTCTCTGGTTGCTGTAGGCATGGTCCTTTGTATTTTATCCCATTCACGTGCTATATCATGGGTCACTCTGGTGCTACAAATACATTAACATCAGTTGACCCCACTCGGTCTACTGAAACAAGTACGGATTAATTGAGTGCTTGTAATTCATAATAACATTGTAATTCATAATCAGGTTATGAAGATCCTCCAACGAAGTTTTTCACATAAACAAAGCAAGGAACAGCTGGGTGTGGCACTTTAATGTAACTAAGGACCTTAATGCTCTCTTGAAAGGATAGTATCATCATGTCATAAGAATGAAAAAATGAAGCATTTTGTGAAATCAATAATCTCTCCAAAAGCTCTCTAAAATATGCACTTATACCAGCTCAGGTGACTAACATCATGTACACACTTGGTAAGCAGGCACCAGTGTTTCTTAACAGTAGCTACGTACAACCAATTATCAATGAGAATAACACTTGTTACTATGTGTTTGCGACTGCGACTGCGCTCAGTTGCGACTGAGTCAGCAGTTAGGCTATTTGAATTGGAACAAAGATTCAGAATCATGATTAGATCATATGCTCAGCTGTGATTGTGATGGCGAGAAACACGAGTGAGCAGCTCAGGCTGGTGAGTCAGGACTGCATCTTGTGATGTAGATTATTGATCGATAGAAGTATGAGACAGTATCGGGGTCATGCCTCGCCTGACTAGTCTATATTATTTAAGTAAAACAGCGGATATCACTATTCGATCTGGATCTATTTGGTTGCCTCTATTGTGAGTAGGAAATCTTTTCAAGGTCAACTTCCTGACTTGTGGGCGTGGTCTTGTTTAGTCACCTTTCCTAGTAGTAGTGATCTGTGATTACTGTGTAGTCATGCACACAGTACTGTGGAATCACTCAGTATTACAGGGGAACTGTGGTACATACACTGCTAATGAGCTTTGTGGTTTTGTGGATAGGGTGTATGTTACTTCTTTAACATAAGCAGACACCAGTGTTTCTTAACAGTAGCTACAACCAATAAGTATAACACATATTACTATGTGTTCACAAGTTTAAAATCTGAATACATTACTCAATGACTAACGTGTTGAACTGTGTGATAGTGATATAGCACTAACAGGTTTCATGTAGAGACTAGCAACATAAAGATTAATCCAAATAAACACAAATCATGCTTCACACTTTGTTGCAAAAAGTACTCAGCAAGCTAATATGTGTGTAAGCTGGTAAGCACCAGAGTACACGAGCTTACTCACAAGACTCCAATATGAGCTCAACATACAGGTGACCATTAGTTACAATGAATGGTCTGCACTAGACGCTATTTATGCTACACTAGATTACAAAACAATGTGTCTATTGGTCGCCACGAATGACGTGAAATGCCCTAACACTGGACACACCTATAAAACAGAGCATCGAACAAATGGACGCAGTTCTCGCCATTCTCAACAGCAGTATCAAGCATTTCTCTATAACCTATCTCGAGCGCGTTGCCTAGAAGCAGCTTTGACGCACTTTTCTAGCTTTGGGACAGGACATCATAAATTGGAAATAATGGACCAAAGTAGTCTAATAATAGTGCTAACAGGTATTTTGGGCGTGGCAGCAATATCGGCAATTTTATTTAGTTGCAGTTTCGTTTTCTTCATAATTTTTTATGTAAGAATAAAATTCGGCAGACACGACGACTCCAAAGAAGATGGATTCAGATAGTAGCTGGGGCTCGTAACAGACACGAGGTAGCCCAGGGTAGGGCTGCACTCACTTGCTATTATCACTACACTTTAGGTCGCTACTACTGTCACTGAACAAATCAACACCAGCACTGAAGCCATCGACGGAACGGACCGGACCTACTCCATCAGCACCCAGGACTCGCTATCTACTAGCAGGACCTATTCCACCGCCGGAGGACTCTGCCCATCCACCGCCGCGCCTCCACCCATCGTTTATACGGACAATGACAACCTTAGCCTTGTGTTCTATTCGTCTCCTACTATCACCAGCACCTCCTCGTTGGATTCTATATGGAACTCTTTTCATGCAATAGCTCGTCAACTTCCTCATGTCCCTTCCACAACATGATGGTGTAATACTCAATCACACATTATTCTCAGCAAGATATCTACCAGTTGAAATAACTAGTACTGTAAAAACGGATTTATTGAGCTAGAAACATGTGACAGCATAGAAGCAGAGGCCGGGTAAAATTTAAATCCTGGTGTTATTGTAGAATAACAACAGTACAAATTCATTTTCATAAAAAGGTGAACACGTGTCGATGCACCATTACACAAGTCACCCACTGCTGTACATGGGTCTGTATCTCTTCAACTACCAATATGTGGTGGACAAATTCTCTCTTGATCCACTTAAGTGGATCCAGTAGTCAAGAGAACTCCAGGCTCGGAGAAGCTGTAAGGTCACTAAAGGAGGCTTTAAGGAGCTAACTATAAATGAACACTTGATGTTGTAGAAGACTTTCATCAATGGCTGAAGAAATCAATAATTATGATAATTACAAAGAAATTCCAAATTACAAAGAAATTCCAAATCACAAAGTGCCAGATCTGTACATCCTAAACATTGGTCTGATCTGGCAATGAACAAATCGATTGGAGTACTGCATACAGTGGCACTTTCGATAGTGACGTGAGCATCGAACACGTGGACGCAGTTCTCGCCATTCTCAACAGCAGTTTCAAGCATTTCTCTATAACCTACCTCGAGCGAGTTGCCTAGAAGCAGTTTTGACGCACTTTTTTAACTTTGGGACGGGACATCATAAATTGGAAATAATGGACCAACGTAATCTAATAATAGTGCTTATGTTAGCTATTTTGGGCATGACAGCAATATCGGTAATTCCATTTAGTCGCTGTTTCGTTTTCTTCACATGTAAGAAGAAAATTCGGTAGAGACGAAAACTCCAAAGAAGACGTATTAAGATAACAGCTGGGGCTCGTAACAGACACGAGGTAGCCCAGGGTGGGGCTGCACTCACATGCTATTATCACTACACTTTAGGTCGCTACTACTGTCGCTGAACGAATCAACACCAGCACTGAAGCCATCGACGGAACGGACCGGACCTACTCCATCAGCACCCAGGACTAGCTATTTACTAGCAGGACCTATTTCATCGCTGGAGGACTCTGCCCGTCCACTGCCGCGCCTCTACATATCGTTTATACGGACAATGACAGCCTTAGCCCATCACCAGCTCGTCAACTTCCTCATGTCCCTTCCACAATATGATGGTGTAATACTCAATCACACATTATTCTCAGCAAGATATCTGCCAGTTGAAATAACAAGAACTGAACAAGAATGCAAAGACGGATTTGTTGAGATAGAAACATGAGACAGCATAGAAGCAGAGGCCGAGACATGAGACAGTAGAGAAGCAGAGGCCGAGACATGAGACAGTAGAGAAGCAGAGGCCGAGACATGAGACAGCATAGAAGCAGAGGCCGAGACATGAGACAGTATAGAAGCAGAGGCCGAGACATGACACAGGATAGAAGCAGAGACAGTTAATGATGTACAGCAAGTCAAACCGAGGATGCATCTCTCACAACAACATTACTTAGTGGGCTATCGATGTTCTGTGTAGGACACTTGGAGAACTGCAAGCTGTATTGGTTGTAGGCCAAATAGTGTCTAGCCTACAGCAGACAATGTTGGTCTAAAGTAAAAAGTCAAATCTGCTATGTCGACTGAGTAAAATCAACAAAGGAGACTCAATGCTCTATCTGCGATCAACAAAGGAGGCTCAATGCTCTATCTGCGATCAACAAAGGAGGCTCAATGCTCTATCTGCGATCAACAAAGGAGGCTCAATGTTCTATCTGCGAGATCAAACGATACCACTGCCCTCATATGAACAAACAGGGAAAGTATCATTTTATGGCTGAAGAACTCAATTTTTTAATTACAACAAACAAATTCCGAAGTGCCAGATCTGTACATCCTAGACATTGGTCTGATCTGGCAATGAAACAAATCGATTGGAGTACTGCATACAGTAGCAGTTTGATAGCGACATGCATCACCAAGAAATTCTCTAGTTTAGAATGCTGTCAAATGTGATGATGTGAGCATGCTACTCCATCAGCTCCCAGGACTCTTTATCTACTAGCAGGACCTATTCCATCGCTGGAGGACTCTACCCGTCAAACGCCGCGCCTCTACCCATCGTTTGGACAATGACAACCTCAGCCTTGTGTCCTTTTCATGCAATAGCTCGTCAACTTCCTCATGTCCCTTCCACAACAGGATGGTGTAATACTCAATCACACATTATTCTCAGCAAGATATCTACCAGTTGAAATAACAAGAACTGAACAAGAATGCAAAGACGGATTTGTTGAGCTAGAAACATGAGACAGCATAGAAGCAGAGCCCGGGACATGAGACAGCATAGAAGCAGAGGCCGGGACATGAGACAGCGCACGAGAAGCAGAGACCCAGACATAAGACAGCATAGACGTGTAAAATTTTAATTCTGGTTTTATTTTTGATCGCTGGTAAAAGATTAAGAGGCTGCTGACAGTAAACGATGTACAGCAAGTCAAACCCAAGGTGCATCTCTCAGAGCACCATTCATTGCTATCATTCATGTTCTGCATAGAACACTTGGATAACTGCAAGCTGTGTTGGTTGTAGACCAAATAGTGTCTAGCAACATTAAAAAGTCAAGCGGATATCTGCTATGTCGACTGAGTAAAATCAACAATGGAGGATTTAAGGAGCTAACTATAAATGAACACTTGATGCCGTAGAAGCATTTCATCAATGGCTGAGAACTCAATTTTGTAATTACAAACAAATTCTAAATCACAGAAAGTGCCAGATCCGTACATCCTAGACATTCGTCTGATCTGGCAATGAACATTGTTTAAAAAAAACAACGTGGATTCTTACTAATGCTAAACAACAGAGGTATGTCAACATCACAATTGCCCTTGCCATCACTGGAGTAGGAAGAGGAACCTGACTATTGCTTGGGTCAATGATGAAACTAGCTGGGGATTTAGCAAAATAGACGTAGTAGTGGAAAATTCCGGACTAAGGACAGACTAGACTGATTTCAAGATTGACACTGTGTGTCATACAAGCACAATTTAAAGAAATGAACATTCGTGATGGAATTGAAACAGTTGTTTCTCCCTACAGCCACTAGTCACCACCATTGTTGAGATCACTGGCTTCTCATCTGTGAGTGTTGATACCTATGCTAGTCAGTATCTGACACAGCAAGGCAAGGATCCTGCTGTGCAGTCTTCCCATCAATGCAGCAATCTTACTGCACCTATTCCTGACCATTACAGGCCTTTCAAGTCATCGAGTACATTAGCAGGCTAGTCAACAGGCTAGAGACTATCTTAGACCATGGTACCAATACTAGTAACGTAAGCACATAGGTTAACTTAGTCAAATAAGTTAACCTTAGTCAAGTCAGGCTAGTTTTAAGAGAATGTTCAACTAAAGCAAGATAATTTTAGTCAAACAAAAATCTATCAACAAGAGATCACTCGTCTCCAGGAGGAGGCAAGGCAGCTCCAGTCTAGGTTGGAACAGCAACCTAAGTTAGGTTCAGATATTGACATTAGCTTCTGGGTGGTGAGCCACAGTGAGGTACGACCCACAGGCCAGGTGCTGGGAGAAGGAGGGTGGGGGAGAGTAGTTAATGAAGTTAATGAGTAGTTAACTAGTCATTGATTCTGTTGATAAAACTAATCAGTTGATTTGATAATTAACCTTCTTCTTCGTCATAAGCAGGCACCAGTGTTTCTTAACAGTAGCTACAACCAATTACATCAATAACATGTGATACAATGTGTGTTTACAAGTTTAAAATGAAGACAATGTTTGAGGTCACAATCTGAATAAATTACTCAAAGACTATTGTGTTGAACTGTGTGATAGCGATAACTGAAAGAGCTAGCTTACAGTGATTGTTGAATGCAGAAAGTGTTAACCATATAGCACTAACAGAATTCATGTAGAGACTAGCAACATAAAGATCAATCCAAATAAACACAAATCATGCTTCACACCTTTGAAACACTGTTGCATAAAGTACTCAGCAAGCTAACAACTGGTGATGCAACTAGTCCAGTGTGCAAGGTTAGTATCTGCTACAACAAGTGTGACCAATGACTGTGTGTAAGCTGGTAAGCACCAGAGTACACGAGCTTACTCACAAGACTCCAATATGAGCTCAACATACTGGTGACCATTAGTTACAATGAATGGTCTGCACTATACGCTATTTATGCTACACTAGATTACCGTCTATTCATCCGCTGGTTGATCGCGACTATGGATAGCTCATTATCGTAACCCTTACAGCAGTGAAGATAGACTGCGGTGTTCAAACATAACTCAAAGCACAAAACGCAATTAGGTATCGCTGATCTAGCAATTCAAGTGAACCACTAAACCGTCAAATTAAAAAGATTACCTGATTTACATGTAACCATACACTGAAGAGCCATGTGAGGTGTTTGTGCTCAATGCAAATCACAACATCATCAATACATGGCACACGATCTGTGGTGTTTATTGTGACTAGAACCAACAGTAGTGAACATCGAAAAAAGATGTCAATCGCGAAATTTAGGTCCTATTAAGCGAAATTTTTGTGCCGCAAAAAAATACCGCCCAACCGTATTATATCCATGTGAACTGCATTATATATTATTCATTACACATCAATAGTACACATTCCCGTAATACAACAAGTACAAGTTAGAGACACAATCATTCACACAATACTAACAAACGATAGAGATGACTCACTGAATTATCCATTGCACATTACACGACGTAGGTCTGCCTGTACTTTCATCATCGAGAACAAACCACTCATCAGTGAAAGTAGCTGATCTTCGCTCTTTCCATTTATCTGAAACAAAGTCAAAAGATCAGTTTAGAATGATAGGCTAACCACTCCACTCATACACACACACACACACTGTCACACAAAGTTCAGAAGCATCAAGTACTAGCTGTGTTCAAATTAAGCACAATTGTTGATAACCAGAGACAGTCAGACAGCTAGCAAATGGTACATTTGTATCTATCTTGTCAAGGACAATAGCTTGTACTAGTGCTCTTAGTAAATATGACCATTTGACCTTGAACATGAATTATGTTGGTCTACACGACCACTAGACTTTCAGGGACTGCTCACCATTGCACAATCCAAATCTAGGCACATTTTCTCTGTACTCCCAGTCTTGGTGATACACATCATCTTCATCTTTATCGTCTTGACCACGCAGTAGATAAGCACATAAAATAAGAAATGAGAAATGGTTAAACAACAGTAAGATGGTACTAAGATTTATTTTACAAATATCAAAAACAACCCAGTACGTACATAAGGAAGGTTGGGACAATAACCATGCTTTTAACAATTAGTATAGGTCTGAGTAAAAGCTGAGCCAATACATAATAGCTATCAACAACTTTGCTAGCATAAGCATGATTGGGTAAACACACAAAGTGAATAAGCAGGTATTCTATTGTCTATCAGACAAGCTGGGCAATAGCTTGCAATCATGTTCAAGTTGACCTCTGTTGGTCAACATGGCTGGGATAGCATTTGAGGAGAGACAGCTAACCTGTACTACATTGTAAGTACTGACTTGAAACATAATTGCCTGTTGGTGTCATGGAACACAACCTCTGCAAGTTAAAATAATCTGGAAAAAAGAACAAAAAATAAAATTGAAGACAAAAAGTACACTTCAAATAGCATACACAATCAGCACATAATTACAACATTGATAAATCACGAGAATACATTAACCCAGGATGGCTAATTCGGACACTTTCGGCATTACAAAAGTGTGGTTCAAGCTTAAGCACCTGTAACTTATCATATCGAAGGTACTAAGGATCAATTCTAGTGCTATCTATAGGCAGTTGCATTTCGGACACCAGTAATTTTTAACAATGGGTGTTCCAATTCGTGACCAACGCGGTGCTATTTCGAATGCCGTTTTTACTTGCTCGTCATAGCAGTGCACTTAGTTTTGGCTGCTTGAAGACTAGTACTGCTATGAAAAAAACTGTCTGCTGAACAAGCTGATATTTGTTTTAATCTTGTACGCACTGTCGTTTCTAAACTGTAAGCGGTAGAAAAAATATTGCTAGCGATCAATTGAAATCGGCATTCCCAATTATTTCTGACGTGATATGAAATAACCCCATTCCGAAATAGCCTGATGACTTATTGAATAAAGGGAAGGAGTGTTCATATTGAAAACGAAAGTCCACCACTTGTGATTTTTGCTGGCTGCATATCGGTTATTTTATTTAGTTGCTGTTTCGTTGTTTCCCACTTGTAGGAAGAACATTCGGCAGAGACGACAACTCCAAAGAAGACGGATTCAGAGAGCAGCTGGGCATTGTAACAGACACGAGGTAGCCCAGGGTGGGGCTGTACTCACTTGCTATTATCACTACACTTTAGGTCGCTACTACTGTCGCTGAACTAATAACACCAGCACCGAAGCCATCGACCGAGCAGCTTCAAGGAATCGCTATCTACTGGCTAGGCTGGTAGGCGTATGCTAAAATGGCGGCAAGCTCGACTGCTCGAGCACGAGTGTATGCTCTAGAGTCTAGTAGACTCTGCAGACATTAGCGATGACGACGAAATTGGCTACTTTGCCGACGGTAAAGTGGCAGCTTCGGTGAATGAAGGAACAGGCACTAGTAGTTGCACTTCCAGCACTTCGGTATAGATACTAGACAGGCTGAGAGCACCCACAGCGTCTGAACTGGGTCATTGTAATCAATCTATTTATTTAGACACCTGGCATTATGTAGCATAATAGGAAAAATTGAAGCATAATAGGGCGAAAATTAAAGCATTGCCAAAAAGCATAATAGGCAAATTTAAAAGCATTATCGGAGCAAGCCTACTACTGGCAGGACCTATTTCATCACTAAAAGACTCTACCCATCCACTGCCACGCCTCTACCCATCACGCCTCTAACTGGTCGCGCCGTGTGAGGGTGACCCACCATATATTTACCACAGCAAACTATTAGGAATGCCCAGGCTGGATGATGCTAATAGAGCCATGTGATCTATTTGTGCTCAATGCAAATCAGAAGAGTGAAAGTGCAACAGTGAAAAGATATCACCAGAAACCCAAAAAGATTCTAGTCCAGGTTCTGAGTATGGATTCACAGCCACTACAAGAGACAATCATGTTGAAAGTATTTGGTTAATGGCAGAGTAACTTTCCATCTCCAGTCGAACCCCATCATAAATTATCGTTGATCATTATAACTGCTTATTCAGATATAAAAAGAGGGATGGTAGAGGTAATCTGTCACTAAACTGACATCTGTCGTCTGAAATCTAGAAGAGAAGCTGGCAGATGTAATGATGAAACTATGCAGGCTATGAAGCAAAGCAAAGAGCACACTGAACAGCTAGATATGGTCAACAGCTAGAAATGGTTTGTTGCAAGACGAAGCGAATATAAACATAGTAAATAGCTAGCAACAACACGCAAAAAGGCCCACAAGTTCCAAGTAGTATAACAACAGCTGATTATAGTTTTTGCTGTTAGCATGCACATTGAATACAGGAGTTGGCGGCTCCTTTAGGTTAATTCCTCTTATGCTCCTCAATCACATAAAAAATGAACAACATAAATGTTGTATGAAGGCAACAGGAAGATCAACTGGAAAATCAGCTAACTGGCTTAAGTGGTTAAAGAGCCGTTGCGAGTGCAATAAGGCAACCATTAACGCCATCACAGAATTAGAAACTAATATACAGGATGACATTAAAGACTTTTTTGAAAATAATCAAATACGCGCGATTTCACTACTGATATCTAGTCAGTAAAAAAACTGAGATCTGCGTTGGTTGTAGACCAAATAGCAAAAGTAAAAAGTCAAGCAGATGTCTGCTATGTCAACTGAGCAAAGGAGCTAACTTTAAATGAACATTTGATACTGGAGAAGTATTTCATTATGGTGCCGATCGGCTGAAGAACTCGATTTTGTAATTACAAACAAACAACTTCAAAATCTCACAAAGTACCGATTCTGTACATCCTAGAAATTGGTCTGATCTTGCAATGTACAATGTTAAACTACGTACGTGGATTCTTACTAAAGTAAAACGACAGAAATGTCAACATCACAAATGACCTTGCCATCACTGGAGTAGGAAGGAGGAACGTAAATGAGGAAACTAATCATTGCTTGGGTTAATGGTGAAACTAACAGGGGAGTTAGCAAAATAGAAATACGATTCATAGTACAGACGTTGGTCGAACCTGAACCAGTACAAAAGCTGCAGGATAGCAAGCCACGCAACTGGCCCAATCCTCGCAAAGAAGACACCGACACGCCAGTGGAAAATTCCGGACTAAGGACAGACTAGACTGATTGACACTATGTAACAATGGAATAGCATAAAAGAATTATTTGCTGTAAAACCTAACCAAACACTCCGTACAAATAAGTGAGAAAATACGTCTGCAGTGTTCACGAACAGTGTCCATGTGAGATCTAGCTGTAACTCGTCATAAAATTGTCTGATCCCTTAAAAATACAGGATATGATGCAGTGAAGTGTTCTTAAATGATGTGTCACTCAATATTCAGCACTGTGCAGGTATTTCTCATGATAGAGATTTTTGGAAAAAGTGGTGGTTTGCAATATGAAGGAAAAGCTTGGCTATGTTTCTCTGGACTTGGAACAAGAGTCGAACAAATCAGTCACCAAGATTGAAGAGATCTTGGAGCTACCAGGTGGACAAAAGATCATTGTTGGCAAAAAGCAATTCCAACCATCCCTCCTGGGGTGGAGTCTGCTGGAATCCATAAAGCTTGCTTTAACTCCATCATGAAGTGTAAAGAAAATGTTAGGAAAAGCAGCATCGTTTTTTCTCGAGGGACCACACTCTTCCATGGGTTCACCGATCGTTTCACAGCAGAAATGATCAGGTTCTGTGTATGGATTCACGACCACAATTATTTTATGTAAAAGCTATTTCGTTAATGGCTGGAGTAACTTGGTTTTTTAATCGAATCTAAAATCCTGACTCACGCAATAATGTGTCGATACTGTATAACTAAGCTGCTGAAGGATTATAATTAAGTATGTGTAGGCACGACGCCGGAGAGAATAAATGTCACATTTTCGTCAATATATAATCCATGAGACATTGTCGAAAACATTAGGAGACTCATGAATGGACTGCTTGACTGCAGATAATGATGTCAGTAATACTACTGTTTTTAAGGGTGCAGAAATGACTAAAACCAAGGTCAAGAAGATTTTTAGCTCTACAAATGCAAAGGGATACCTCTTATTAGACACTAAATGTGTGTCATACTAAAGCCAACTCCCAATAATACTACTATGCATGCATACCTGCATCACCATCACCTAGGAAAATGTTCATCAAATGTTTTTATTTTACTGTCCTATCATGATTCTAGTAAATGGGTGTGATGGTATAGGTACAGGATGCACCACTAACTATAAGAAGTTGATATTGGTTCTATTAATTTGTAGCAAAAAGGCAAGGAAATCCCGTCTAAAATGCAGAAGTCCAGCAAAACATAGCCCGGCAAAGCATACAGCATTATCTGCACGGCTGCAACATTCACCGGCATAAACTTGTAAGACAAAGGAAAGGAGGTACAGTTAGGTATCTAATTTTGAACTTGATTATCAGCTGTACCAGTATTGTCTAAACCATAATTTTTATGCACATTTCAGTTGGACATAAATTATAAATAGCATCACTACTAAACGGAGTAAGATTCACACTTCAACTGCTTCTCACACTGGTATCCTTTACTGAATACATATGCATTGTAATGCTCTACAGGGTAGTCCAATCACAAAATAATTGAATCCTCTGATGAGAATCATAAAGACCAGTAGCTAGATTATTCTGATTATTTTTTCTACAGAGGTTGCAAATGTTGATGGCGATGACGAGCCTTGCATGGGGTGTAGGAAGCAATACAATGAAAAAGAAGCAAGGGATTGGATTGGCTGTGAACATACACATGATGCGGCCATAACTCAGTCCAACAATGAAGATATCAATAACCTCATGCGTATTCTTAGCCCGTCTCTAGTACACTATAGACAACAATACAAACTTATTAAATTCAACATATGCATTCCACTCCATTCCATGGTTCCATTGCATTCCACATTCCATGTTTTACATACAACCTTCATAGCTAGCTCGTACTAACTGCATGGGGTGAGTGTGAAATTCACTCCATTACTGAAAGTGTAGTTCACACCAAATAAGGAGTGAATGTGCTGATGACCAGAAAGTATGGCTCACTGATTGGTTACAGCAACACAATAGTGAATCGACTGATGTTCCGCATTATGAAAAGTTGCTTGACTTCATAAATCTTCGCGCACAAGCCTCAGAACATAACACGGCAGAGGGAACAAGTAAGTGCATGATAATGGTTACTGATAAAAGTATGTAGTCTATGCTGCATCAACTTATTATTTATTCCAGGCGAACAAAGATATGGTCTCAAAGTAACCATGGATAGCAACCAAATTCCTTTACTAAAGCCTAAATTTGCGCTTCCACCTGGCAAGGCTATCAACGTACAACCAAAAATCAGCTATGCTGATAGTTGAGCGGAAAGTACTCACTGTTTGTCCACTGCAAGAAGTTATGACTGCACTATTGGCAGGATACTATTGTTTCAACATAAGAGTATCCTAAGAGAACTTCACTCTTTTTCTCTGTTTTGTGATTTTGCTACTTGGAAAGACACCAAGAAACATACACACTAAGGTGCAAGCAATCTTGGCTGCCTTAACCAGCGTACAGAAAGGAAGCTGAACAGTCTAAAACTGTTAATAATTATAATAGCATTGTGTTATTATCAAGACTGTTAACAGCCTCATGTATATTATTAATTCAGCTAAAAGAAGGTTTTCACCAAAGTTAGCGAATAAATTCCACCGAAATAAGGAAATAAAATCTGCTATAAAAGAGTGGAAAGCAATTCCGTGTAAAAAGTGGAATTCTCTGTATCATTCTCTGTATTATTCATCAACTCTCCAAAGGGAACTGAACAGTCTAAAACTGTTAATAATTATAATAGCATTGTGTTATTATCAAGACTGTTAACAGCCTCATGTATATTATTAATTCAGCTAAAAGAAGGTTTTCACCAAAGTTAGCGAATAAATTCCACCGAAATAAGGAAATAAAATCTGCTATAAAAGAGTGGAAAGCAATTCCGTGTAAAAAGTGGAATTCTCTGTATCATTCTCTGTATTATTCATCAACTCTCCCTCCTGGGGTGGAGTCCCTCCTGGGGTGGAGTCTGCTGGAATCCATAAAACTTGCTTTAACTCCATCATGAAGTGTAAAGAAAACGTTAGGAAAAGCAGCATCGTTCTTTCTGGAGGGACCACACTCTTCCATTGGTTCACCGATCGTTTCACAGCAGAAATGATCAGGTTCTGAGTATGGATTCACGGCCACAATTATTTTATGTAAAAGCTATTTCGTTAATGGCTGGAGTAACTTGGTTTTTTAATCGAATCTAAAATCCTGACTCACGCAATAATGTGTCGATACTGTATAACTAAGCTGCTGAAGGATTATAATTATGTATGTGTAGGCACGACGCCGGAGAGAATAAATGTCACATTTTCGTCAATATATAATCCATGAGACATTGTCGAAAACATCAGGAGACTCATGAATGGACTGCTTGACTGCAGATTATGATGTCAGTAATACTACTGTTTTTTAAGGGTGCAGAAATGACTAAAACCAAGGTCAAGAAGATTTTTAGCTCTACAAATGCAAAGGGATACCTCTTATTAGACACTAAATGTGTGTCATACTAAAGCCAACTCCCAATAATACTACTATGCATGCATACCTGCATCACCATCACCTAGGAAAATGTTCATCAAATGTTTTTATTTTACTGTCCTATCATGATTCTAATAAATGGGTGTGATGGAATTGGTACTGGATACACCACTAACTATAAGAAGTTGATATTGGTTCTATTAATTTGTAGCAAAAAGGTAAGGAAATCCCGTCTAAAATGCAGAAGTCCAGCAAAACATAGCCCGGCAAAGCATACAGCATTATCTGCACGGCTGCAACATTCACCGGCATAAACTTGTAAGACAAAGGAAAGGAGGTACAGTTAGGTATCTAATTTTGAACTTGATTATCAGCTGTACCAGTATTGTCCAAACCATAATTTTTATGCACATTTCAGTTGGACAGAAATATTATAAATAGCATCACTACTAAACGGAGTAAGATTCACACTTCAACTGCTTCTCACACTGGTATCCTTTACTGAATACATATGCATTGTAATGATTATTTTTTCTACAGAGGTTATTCAGATTATTCAGCCACTACAAGAGACAATTATCACAGAACTCATGGACACCAACCTACGCCAAGCCTATCACAACGCTCAACTCACCAACAATAGTGTCAAGCTAAGCATACTGAGGGAGGTATCCACGGCTCTCAACTACCTCCATCTCCAGTCGAACCCCGTCATAAATTATCGTTGATCATTATAACTGCTTATTCAGATATAAAAAAAAATTAAAAAGAGGGATGCTAGAGGAAATCTGTCACTAAAATGCCATCTATCGTCTGCAATCTAGAAGAGAAGCTGACAGATGTAATCATGAAACTATGCAGGCTATGTAGCAAAGCAAAGAGCACACTGAACAGCTAGAAATGGTCCACAGCTAGAAATGGTTTGTTGCAGGACGAAGCGAATATAAACATAGTTAATAGCGAGCAACAACGTGCAAAAAGGCCCACAGGTTCCAAGTAGTATAACAACAGTTGATTATAGCTTTGGCTGTTAGCATGCACATGGAATACAGGAGTTGGCGGCTCCTTTAGGTTAATTCCTCTTATATGCTCCTTAATCACATTAATTTTGAAAATGAACAACATAAATGTTATATGAAGGCAACAGGAAGATCAACTGGAAAATCAGCTAACTGGCTTAAGTGGTTAAAGAGCCGTTGCGAGTGCAATAAGGCAACCATTAACGCCATCATAAAACTAAATACTTATATACAGGATGACATTAAAGACTTAGACACTAAATGTGCGTCATGCTATAGCCAACTCTCAATGAGACTGTGCATGCATACCTGCTATACACAGGGCTAGCTCATGCATAGAACAATGAGTGATATTTGAAAATAATCAAATGCGCGCGATTTCACCACTGATATCTAGTCAGTAGAAAAACTGAGATCTGCGTTGGTTGTAGACCAAATAGCAAAATTAAAAAGTCAAGCAGGCAGATATCTGCTATGTCGACTGAGCAAAGGAGCTAACTTAAAATGAACATTTGATACTGGAGAAGTATTTCATTATGGTGCCGATCGGCTGAAGAACTCGATTTTGTAATTACAAACAAGCAACTTCCAAATCTCACAAAGTGCCGATTCTGTACATCCTAGAAATTTGTCTAATCTTGCAATGTACAATGTTAAAAAAAACAAAGCACGGGGATTCTTACTAATGTAAAACAACAGAAATGTCAACATCACAAATGACCTTGCCATCACTGGAGTAGGAAGGAAGAACGAAAATGAGGAAACTGATGATTGCTTGGGTTAATGGTGAAACTAGCTGGGACTTAGCAAAATAGAAATACGATTCATAGTACAGACGTTGGTCGAACCTGAACCAGTACAGAAGCTGTAGGATAGCAAGCAACGCAACTGGCCCAATCCTCGCAAAGAAGACACCGGCACGCCAGTGGAAAATTCCGGACTAAGGACAGACTAGACAGATTGACACTATGGAACAATGGAATAGCACAAAAGAATTATTTGCTGTAAAACTTAACCAAACACTCCGTACAGATATGTGAGAAAATATGTGAGAAAATACGTCTGCAGTGTTCACGAACAGTGTCCATGTGTGATATAGCTGTAACTCGTCATAAAATTGTCTGACCCCTTAAAATACTGGGATATGATGCAGTGAAGTGTTCTTAAATGATGTGTCACTCAATATTCAGCACTGTGCAGGTATTTTGATGATATAGATTTTAAGTTTATTATTGCCAGAAGCTCCCAAAATCCACCATATGAAGTGGTTCAAGAAGATGGTACACAAAGGATAAACGAGTGTCCTGTAACCATCAACCAGCTAGACACCGCACAGTCAGTCATGACAGGACAGGACATCTGTATCAAAATATGTCTCTGGCTAGATTGTTTACAATGTACCTTTGATATAATTATTATATGATATTGTTCACCAAGCAGAGTAAAAATAACACCTTCTGTAGTGTTTACGACCTCATTTAGTCCAAATACATAATTCTACAGCAACTCCCACTTTACCTAGCTCATAAAGTGTTTATTTGACCTAAATACATGGCATACCTTGTAATGCTAAACTGCAGTTACAAAGCTTGTCCTCCAGGACCACAACAACATCTATGCTTCGACCAAGCAGTTTTCGGTTGTGAAATTGCATGCTACACGAACCATGTCCTACTAGAAACAGCGACCAAGAAGAACCAAAAGGAGAGCAGCTATCTTTGCCGTTTCTATGCTAGATGTGTGGGCAGGGTGGCCACCACAAATGACGTGAAATGCAAGTCTCTCCCTCTGGACACACCTATAAAACAGAGCATCGAACACGAGTACGCAGTTCTCGCTCCATGTACATCATCACATGCTAACTATCATCCTCACATCAGATCTAGTGTACAAATCTATTCCATCACTTCATATGCTGCAGCAAGCCAACTCCCTCGTGTCCCTCCACAACACTGCAGTCAAGCTAGCTGCACATGGAGTAAAGTGATGATGATGGTGGCGACACTACGTCAAAAGCTAGCAATGACATTAAAAGTTCTCTAAAAGTTAGAAGAAATTATAAATTCAGAACCATGAAAATAAAGAAAAAGCAAAGAAGGTCAAAACAAGGCTCAAAGATAAGATGGAGCACTCAAAGACCTTAGAGGTTCAGGTGGGACTGACTACACCTTTCAGTTTTGCTCTCTGCTCATAAGACGCATATTTGTTCAATTGCTCGAGGCAGTCATAATTCACCGCCTGCTTTCAGCTGGTGACATGGAAAGGAATCCTGGACCTATATCTGGAGGTGTACACTGTAACATTAGCAATGTTTGCATCATGTCAGAGAGGAAGGGAGGGAGGAAGGAAGGGAGGAAGTCGGCTGTACAGAAAAAAATAGATGGAGAGCAAGATGGCTGAGCGGAAAGAGATGTACTGGAGTCAAAAGCCATACTGGAGTCAAAAGCCATACTGAACTCAAGCTATACTGGGTGACATGGCGCTCAACTCAGGAGAGCTAAACACGCTTGTGATCGCACGCACGCACGCTTGCTAAACACACTAAACACCAGCCTCCTACTATCACCAGCTCCTCCTCGTTAAATTCTATATAGAACTCTTTTCATGCAATAGCTCGTCAACTTCCTCATGTCCCTTCCACAACATGATGGTGTAATACTCAATCACACATTATTCTCAGCAAGACATCTACTAGTTGAAATAACAAGAACTGAACAAGAATGCAAAGACGGATTAGTTGAACTAGAAACATGAGACAGCATAGAACCAGAGCCCGGGACATGAGACAGCATAGAAGGAGAGGCTGGGATACAGCATAAAAGGAGAGGCCGGGATACAGCATAAAAGCAAAGGCAGGGTAAAATTAAATGAGAACAGTACAAAATCATTTTCGTAATAAAAGTGAACACATGTCGATGCACCATTACACAGGTCACCCACTGCTGTACATGGGTCTGTATCTCTTCAACTACCAATATGTGGTGGACAAGTTCTCTCTTGATCCACTTACACTGCGGTAATTCCTGACCATAGTTGAGGCTAACTACAGTTTTACTTCATGCAGGAGAAGTGCATGGTCAAGAGAACTCCAGGTTCGGAGAAGCCAAACCTGTTTGAGAAGTATATACAGTTTGCTTTTAGCAATGAAGATGGTGAGCTAGATGATGATATCAGGCCAGTACCCTTGCATGCTCTCTTGTAGAGTTTTTAAGGGTGCAGAAATGACTAAAACCAAGGTCAAGAAGAAGTCATGAGAGAGATTTGAGCGACCTAGTGGACAAAATATCACTTTGGGCAATAAGCGATTCCAATGCCCCGAGAGCTAGCCTTCTCCCCAGGGTGTGGAGTCTGCTGGCATCCATAAAGCTTGCTTTAACTCCATCATGAAGTGCAAAGACGACGTCAGGAAAACAATGTTCAGCAGCATCGTTCTTTCAGGAGAGACCACACTCTTCCATGGGTTCACCGATCGTTTCACAGCAGAAATGATCAGGTTCTGAGTATGGATTCATGACCACAATTAAGTAAAAGGTATTTCGTTAATGGCTGAGTAACTTGGTTTTGTAATCAAATCTAAAATCCTGTATCAAGCAATAATATTCCGATACTGTATAACTAAGCTGATGAAGAGTAATAATTATGTAATTGTAGGCACAACACCGGAGAGAATAAATGTCACATTTTCGTCAACATAATCCACGAGTGATAATAGCTAACAGCTAAGAGCTAATAGCTAAGAGACTCATGAATGGACTGCTTGACTACCAAATATTCTATCACTAGTATCAGCTATCAAATAGCTATCAAATATCACAAGCAAGCTATCAAATAAAGCTATCAAAAATCACAAGCATTTGATAGTGGAAAGCTATCAAATGTTACCAAGAAATTGCGTGTGATCGCTGCACATGAGTTATTTGGCGGGAACTGGTCGCGGCGTGTGTGGGTGACCCACCATATTTACCAAAAGCTCAAGCTGAGAGGGATACCTAAGTTACATGATGCAAATAGTGCGGGCTGGACGATGCTAATAGAGCTAAAAAAGTTTGCAAAAAATTATTATGTATTATGAATTAAATTATTATGTATTCAGATGCATTATGCAATTGCAACTTTGCAATTATGAATTTGATTACAGCTATTGAGAACCATTAGTGATGTCAAAGCTGACCAGGACACTGACCAGGTATAGAGGACACGTGGATGCATTCCTTCTCTTGAGTGTCATTCCAGATCATTGATCGCATTCGATGACTGATTGATCGTATTCAAAAAGACGCCGTTTATTGCTTTAGTTGCAGGCTATTTCCTTCAAATTTGGCCATCCTGACAATTCATTTACAACACAAGGCTGTAGGAAATGGAAAAAAAAATTGGAGAGAAACTTAAGAAACATGCTGAGTCTCGTAGTCATAAGGAGAGCATGGGAAAATGGAGGCATATAAGCAGTCAAAATCTACATCTACTGTGGCTGATCAACTAATAAGTCAAAAAATCTACATCGAAAGAGATACGCAATGAAGATGTTTTCAATACCGGAAAGAATCCCAGAAATTGGCAGATGAAGCAGGTGTTGCAGTAACTTTACCAAATCCTGGCAGAAGAACAAGTCTACTAGCCAGATTTAGAGAGGGTCAAGTTCTTGAATATACCGGTAGGAGAGATCAAGGCATGCTTTCTGTATACGACTCTTACAAAGCATTATACTACCAAGTTGTTGATAAAGTATTAGTGGAACTAGATGAACGTTTTGGAGAGACAAGACCTCTTTTAAAGTCTATTGCAGTTCTTTCACCCAAGAACCCTTCTTTTCTTGACATGAAATTGATTTTACCACTGGCTGAGTGTTACAAACTGGACATAGCACTCCTTTCAAATGAGCTAGAAATTGCCAGAGTTTTTCTAAACCAGAGGAATATAAAAACAGTAGAAGATTGCTTAAATGCTCTTGGAGAAAACCACGCAGCATTCCCAGAAGCTATAGAACTCTTTAAGACGTTATTTGGTACTTGAATTGTTGATCATTATTTGTTTACTTTTCTTTTCATGTTCCTTTTTTGTGCTTTGTTGTTTAAGTTTGTTTATTTTGTGTTCACCTTAGTGTAAATCTTACTTAAGTTTGTCTTTGTGTTTTTTTCCTTTGGTTTATTTTTTTCTCTCTCTTTTATTTCCCTACTTCTTCATTATTGTTTAATTTTTCTACATTTAAAATTTACAGGTTTAAAATCCAGGAGACTGCTGTAGACTGCTGTATTTAAAATCCAGGAGACTGCTGTATGACTTAATTATTTGCTTTGCTTTCTTTTTTTACTTTGCATAACTTTGCTTGTAACAACATTTTCAGTTTTGAAAAGAATAAAAAACTACTTGCGATCTACAATTGGATTGAATGACTTGTCTATACTAGCTATTGAGCAAGACCTAGCAAAATCACTTAACTTCGTCTTAGTGGTTGACATTTTTATGAGACAGAATCCACGTCGGATCATCCTAGTGTAATTTGCTAACTTTACTGTGAGCACAAGTGTTCTGACTTTTTTCATTTTTATTATTCTGTCAATGACGCACATTCTTGTAGTGCATGGGCCCCAAATGGGGTACTCTAATGAATATTGGCCCCCCAAACATTTCCCTCTAGAACCGCCACTGCGCGGCGTGTGTGGGTGACCCACCATATTTACCACAGCTCTAGCTGAGAGGAAAACCTAGGATGATTGATGCTAATAGTGCGGGCTACTGTGGGAAGAAGCTGAGAGTGGCTCTTAGAGATAGCAATGGAGAGCTAGCATGCGGCAAGGTACCCATTAGTGCTAGGGTAGACCCAGAGGAGAATGGGTCTATGGTACCAGTTGATATCAGGTATGAAGATGATGGCCGTGCATTGCTCAGTTTCCAGACTATGGTAGCTGGTGAACACAGACTCATTATCAAGGTGAAGAATAAGCAGCTAGCCAGTAGTAGTGTAACGCCATTGCAACCAGGCACTAAGCCATAGTTCTATCATGATAGGTGTTCTTGCCGTTAGTATGATCATGACAAAATTAATGTGAAAAAATGCTGAAATCTCCAAAAGCTCTCTACAACACGGCTAAGCATGGTATGTACTTATACCAGCTCAAATAACTAACATTAAGTTACATGTACACACTTGATAACCAGGTACCAGTGTTTCTTAACAGTAGCTAAAACAAATTACAAAGTAAAGGAAAAGTTTCAATAAAAAAATGGAAAGTGTAGGGATTCGAGGTCATCCCTACCGATCGGCAATGATAATCAATAACAATAACACGTAATACTATGTGTTTAAAATGCTGACAATATTCTGATCATTAGAAGTCACAATTGGAATACATCACTCAATGACTAATGTGTTGAACTGTGTGATAGTGACAACTGAAAGAGCTAGCTTACAGCGATTGTACGAGTTCTTGAATGCAGAAAACGTTAAACATATAGAACACTAACAGAATTCATGTAGAGAGTACAACATAAAGATCAACAGAAATCACGCTTCTCACTTTTGAAACACTGTTGCATAAAGTACTCAGCAAGCTAACAACTGGTGATGCAAATAGTCCAGTGTGCAAGTATCTGCTACAACAAGTGTGACCAATGACTGTGTGTAAGCTGGTAAGCACCAGAGCACACGAGCTTACTCACAAGACTCCAATATGAGCTCAACATACTGGTGACCATTAGTTACAACGAATGGTCTGCACTAGACACTATTTATGTTACACTAGATTACAAAACAATGTCTCCATTGGTCGCCACGAATGACGTGAAATGCAAGTCCCTCCCTCTGGACACACCTATAAACAGAGCATCGAACATGTGGACGCAGTTCTCGCCATTCTCAACAGCAGTTTCAAGCATTTCTCTATAACCTAGCTCGAGCGAGTTGCCTAGAAGACCTTTGACGCACTTTTCTAGCTTTGGGACGAGACATCATAAATTGGAAATAATGGACCAAAGTAATCTAATAATAGTGTTAACAGGTATTTTGAGCGTGACAGCAATATCAGTAATTTTATTTAGTTGCATTTTCGTTTTCTTCATAATTTTTTATGTAAGAATAAAATTCGGCAGACACGACGACTCCAAAGAAGATGGATTCAGATAGCAGCTGGGGCTCGTAACAGACATGAGGTAGCCCAGGGTGGGGCTGTACTCACTTGCTATTATCACTACACTTTAGGTCGCTACTACTGTCACTGAACGAATCAACACCAGCACTGAAGCCATCGACGGAACAGACCGGACCTACTCCATCAGCACCCAGGACTCGCTATCTACTAGCAGGACCTATTCCACCGCCGGAGGACTCTGCCCATCCACCGCCACGCCTCTACCCATTGTTTATAAGGACAATGACAACCTTAGCCTTGTGTCCTATTCGCCTCCTACTATATCACCAGCTCCTCTTCGTTGGATTCCATATGGAACTCTTTTCATGCAATAGCTCGTCAACTTCCTCATGTCCCTTCCACAACATGATGGTGTAATACTCAATCACACATTCTTAGCAAGACATCTACCAGTTGAAATAACAAGTACTGAACAAGAATATAAACTACCAAGCATCGAACACGTGGACGCAGTTCTCGCCATTCTCAACAGCAGTTTCAAGCATTTCTCTATAACCTACCTCGAGCGAGTTGCCTAGAAGCAGTTTTGACGCACTTTTCTAGCTTTGGGACGAGACATCATAAATTGGAAATAATGGACCAAAGTAATCTACTAATAGTGCTAATGTTAGCTATTTGGGTGTGGCAACAATATCGGTAATTCCATTTAGTCGCTGTTTCGTTTTCTTCACATGTAAGAAGAAAATTCGGTAGAGACGAAAACTCCAAAGAAGACGTATTAAGATAACAGCTGGGGCTCGTAACAGACACGAGGTAGCCCAGGGTGGGGCTGTACTCACTTGCTATTATCACTACACTTTAGGTCGCTACTACTGTCACTGAACTAATCAACACCAGCATTGAAGCCATCGACGGAACGGACCGGACCTACTCCATCAGCACCCAGGACTAGCTACTTACTAGCAGGACCTATTTCATTGCTGGAGGACTCTGCCCGTCCACCGCTGCGCCTCTACATATCGTTTATAAGGACAATGACAGCCTTAGCCCACCACCAGCTCGTCAACTTCCTCATGTCCCTTCCACAATATGATGGTGTAATACTCAATCACACATTATTCTCAGCAAGATATCTACCAGTTGAAATAACAAGTACTGAACAAGAATGCAAAGACGGATTTGAAACATGAGACAGTAGAGAAGCAGAGGCCGAGACATGAGACAGTATAGAAGCAGAGGCCGAGACATGAGACAGTATAGAAGCAGAGGCCGACACATGAGACAGTATAGAAGAGGCCGAGACATGACACAGGATAGAAGCAGAGGCCGAGACATGACACAGGATAGAAGCAGAGACAGTTAATGATGTACAGCAAGTCAAACCGAGGGTGCATCTCTCAGAACAACATTACTTAGTGGGCGATCGATGTTCTGTATAGGACACTTGGAGAACTGCAAGCTGTATTGGTTGTAGACCAAATAGTGTCTAGCCTACAGCAGACAATGTTGGTCTAAAGTAAAAAGTCAAATCTGCTATGTCGACTGAGTAAAATCAGCAAAGGAGGCTCAATGCTCTATCTGCGATCAACAAAGGAGGCTCAATGCTCTATCTGCGATCAACAAAGGAGGCTCAATGTTCTATCTGCGAGATCAAACGATACCACTGCCCTCATATGAACAAACAGGGAAGTTATGGCTGAAGAACTCAATTTTGTAATTACAACAAACAAATTCCGAAGTGCCAGATCTGTATATCCTAGACATTGGTCGGATCTGGAAATGAAACAAATCGATTGGAGTACTGCATACAGTAGCAGTTTGATAGTGACGTGCATCACTCTAGTTTAGAATGCTGTCAAATGTGATGATGTGAGCATGCTACTCCATCAGCTCCCAGGACTCGCTATCTACTAGCAGGACCTATTTCATTGCTGGAGGACTCTACCCGTCAACCGCCGCGCCTCTACCCATCGTTTGGACAATGACAACCTCAGCCTTGTGTCCTTTTCATGCAATAGCTCGTCAACTTCCTCATGACCCTTCCACAACATGATGGTGTAATACTCAATCACACATTATTCTCAGCAAGATATCTACCAGTTGAAATAACAAGAACTGAACAAGAATGCAAAGATGGATTTGTTGAGCTAGAAACATGAGACAGCATAGAAGCAGAGGCCGGGACATGAGACAGCGCACTAGAAACAGAGGCCCAGACATAAGACAGCATAGACGTGTAAAATTTTAATTCTGGTTTTATTTTTGATCGCTGGTAAAAGATTAAGAGGCTGCTGACAGTGAACAATGTACAGCAAGTCAAACCCAAGGTGCATCTCTCAGAACACCATTCATTGCTATCATTCATGTTCTGCATAGAACACTTGGATAACTGCAAGCTGTGTTGGTTGTAGACCAAATAGTGTCTAGCAAAATTAAAAAGTCAAGCGGATATCTGCTATGTCGACTGAGTAAAATCAACAATGGTGGATTTAAGGAGCTAACTATAAATGAACACTTGATACCGTAGAAGCATTTCATCAATGGCTGAGAACTCAATTTTGTAATTAAAAACAAATTCTAAATCACAGAAAGTGCCAGATCTGTACATCCTAGACATTCGTCTGATCTGGCAATGAACATTGTTTAAAAAAAACAACGTGGATTCTTACTAATGCTAAACAACAGAGGTATGTCAACATCACAATTGCCCTTGCCATCACTGGAGTAGGAAGAATGTAAATGAGGAACCTGACTATTGCTTGGGTTAATGATGAAACTAGCTGGGGATATAGCAAAATAGACGTACTAGTGGAAAATTCCGGACTAAGGACAGACTAGACTGATTTCAAGATTGACACTGTGTGTCATACAAGCACAATTTAAAGAAATGAACATTCGTGATGGAATTGAAACAGTTGTTTCTCTCTCTCTACAGCCACTAGTCACCACCATTGTTGAGATGACTGGCTTCTCATCTGTGAGTGTTGATACCTATGCTAGTCAGTATCTGACACAGTAAGGCAAGGATCCTGCTGTGCAGTCTTCCCATCAATGCAGCAATCTTACTGCACCTATTCCTGACCATTACAGGCCTTTCAAGTCATCAACTACATTAGCAGGCTAGTTAACAGGCAAGACACTATCTTAGACCATGGTACCAATACTAGTAACGTAAGCACATAGGTTAACTTAGTCAAATAAGTTAACCTTAGTCAAGTCAGGCTAGTTTTAAGAGAATGTTCAACTAAAGCAAGATAATTTTAGTCAAACAAAAATCTATCAACAAGAGATCACTCGTCTCCAGGAGGAGGCAAGGCAGCTCCAGTCTAGGTTGGAACAGCAACCTAAGTTAGGTTCAGATATTGACATTAGCTTCTGGGTGGTGAGCCACAATGAGGTACGACCCACAGGCCAGGTGCTGGGAGAAGGAGGGTGGGGGAGAGTAGTTAATGAAGTTAATGAGTAGTTAACTAGTCATCGATTCTGTTGATAAAACTAATCTGTTGATTTGATAATTAACCTTCTTCTTCGTCATAAGCAGGCACCAGTGTTTCTTAAGGTGGCGCTTCACCGGAAACAGGAAGTAGTTAATATTATTCATACTTATGCAGCTATACTTTCTTTTTTCTACAATACTTTTAGTTATGGAGTTCTTGTGTGTGTTGCACAGTCACCTAGTGGTCTCCTCTTATTATTCCAAGTTTGAGTGCTGTTGCATAAACAGCATTAGTGGGGCGGACGACGCCTGTTGGCGAGCGTTAGGTACACTATGTGCGACAGCGGCACTAGACAGACGAGAATAAATACTACAGACACACTTGCCTTCTTGTGCTTCACATGCATTTGCATCGTTTTCCCAGAAATAAAGCCTGTTTTCTTGAATAATGGCCAGTTCTGCCACTCACGTGTCGATATGCAGCTATTACACGGAAGATATAGCTTACTTCGTTAAAATCAATGCAAATGTCTATGGCCCGATGTCTAAGGGACTCAATTCAGCTAGCAACAGCAGCCGGCGTCAAGGAACAGCGGAGGATTGTGTACCTAAAAACTGTCCTGATTAGCCGCCATGATGGTGAGCGCGCGCCGCAAAATTTGTATTACGACTATTGAGCATAGCCGGTTGACGATCGATATCTATGAATAAACCGAGAATATTATTATTTACTTGCTGAAGTTGCTGTTTCCGGTGAAGCGCCACCTTAACAGTAGCTACAACCAATTACATCAATAACATGTGATACAATGTGTGTTTACAAGTTTAAAATGAAGACAATGTTTGAGGTCACAATCTGAATACATTACTATTGTGTTGAACTGTGTGTTAGCGATAACTGAAAGAGCTAGCTTACAGTGATTGTTGAATGCAGAAAGTGTTAACCATATAACACTAACAGAATTCATGTAGAGACTAGCAACATAAAGATCAATCCAAATAAACACAAATCATGCTTCACACCTTTGGAACACTGTTGCATAAAGTACTCAGCAAGCTAACAACTGGTGATGCAACTAGTCCAGTGTGCAAGTATCTGCTACAACAAGTGTGACCAATGACTGTGTGTAAGCTGGTAAGCACCAGAGTACACGAGCTTACTCACAAGACTCCAATATGAGCTCAACATACTGGTGACCATTAGTTACAATGAATGGTCAGCACTAGACGCTATTTATGCTACACTAGATTACTAAACAATGTGTCTATTCATCCGCTGGTTGATCGCGACTATGGATAACCGTGAGTGCTCATTATCGTAACCCTTACAGCAGTGAAGATAGACTGCGGTGTTCAAACATAACTCAAAGAGCAAAACGCAATCAGGTATCGCTGATCAACCAATTCAAGTGAACCACTAAACCGTCAAATTAAGATTTACCTGTTTTACTAATATGAAGCACTGAAGCCATGTGATATGTTTGTGCTTAATGCAAATCACAACATCATCAATACATGATCTATCACAGGTGTTTATTGTGACTAGAACCAACAGTAGCGAACATCGAAAAAAGATATCAATCGCGTAATTTAGGTCCTACTAAGCGAAATTTTTGTGCCGCAAAAAAATACCGCCCCAAACATATTATATTAGAGCCGTGTGAACTGCATTATAAAATTATTCAATACACATCAATAGTACACATTCCCGTAATACAACAAGTACAAGTTAGAGACACAATCATTCACACAATACTAACAAACGATAGAGATGACTCACTGAATTATCCATTGCACATTACACGACGTAGGTCTGCCTGTACTTTCATCACCGAGACCAACCCACTCATCAGTGAAAGTAGCTGATCTTCGCTCTTTCCATTTATCTGAAACAAAGTCAAAAGATCAGTTTAGAATGTAGGCTCTCCACTCCACTCGTACACACACACTATCACACAAAGTTCAGAAGCATCAAGCACAAGCTGTGTTCAAATTAAGCACAATTGTTGATAACCAGAGACAGTCAGACAGCTAGAAAATGGTACATTTGTGTCTATGTTGTCAAGGACAATAGCTTGTAATCGTGCTCTTAGTAAATATGACCATTTGACCTTGAACATGAATTATGTTGGTCTACACGACCACTAGACTTTCAGGGACTGCTCACCATTGCACAATCCAAATCTAGGCACAGTTTCTCTGTATTCCGGTCTTGGCGATACACATCATCTTCATCTTTATCGTCTTGACCACGCAGTAGATAAGCACATAAAATAAGAAATGAGAAATGGTTAAACAACAGTAAGATGGTACTAAGATTTATTTTACAAATAGCAAAAACAATCCAGTACATAAGGAAGGTTGGAACAATAACCGTGCTTTTAACAATTAGTAGGTTTGAGAAAAAGCTGAGCCAATACGTACATAGCTATCAACAACTTTGCTAGCATAAGCATGATCTGGTAAACACACAAAGTGAACAAGCAGGTATTCTATTGTCTATCAGACAAGGGCAATAGCTTGTAATCATGTTCAAGTTGACCTTAGATGACCTCTGTTAGTCAACATGGCTAGGATAGCATTTGAGGAGAGACAGCTAACATGAAATACATGGTACCCAAACAATACATCACTGCCTAGAGCACTAGTGCTGTTTTTATTGATATAACAATGACTATCACCTAAAGAGAAATGAATACTAGTCTAAAGTACTAAGATCTTTATCAAGGGTAAAAAGGATAAAACTCCCCAAGTATCAAGCATGAAGGGTAAAACTCCTCGCATAAAACTAACCATGACAAAATAATCTGGGGCTGGGATGCTACATAGCTACACAAAACACTATTTTTCTTAAGTACGTAAGGAACACTTTTCAACGCTAAAATTATGGATAAAAAACTGATCCTGTAAGGCCCTAACCAAAGCTATGCATTAACCCAACTATTACAATGACGGCACATGGTAAGCTCAGAATACACTCAACAATGACGGCACATGGTAAGCTTAGAATACACTCAACAATGTCAGCACATGGCAAGCTCAGAATACACTCAACAATGACGGCACATGGTAAGCTCAGAATACACTCCACAATGTCAGTACATGGTAAGCTCAGAATACACTCAACAATGTCAGTACATGATAAGCTCAGAATACACTCAAAATGACCGTTTACGATAAACACTCACTCACCATGGTGCTCTAGCTGCAGTGCGATGACCCCCGGGAACAACTATGTGACATCAGAACAGCAGTTCAGCACGTTCTTCTTTGCAGTCATGACTGTAAGAAATCAACAGTCATAAGCACCATACGTTCTATGATAAATATTGCTAATTGTTTAGTCTCGAGTCAGCAATAACACAAACATAAACAATAACACAGCCGTTTGTTTGTGCTAGACAGTGCTAAGATGCTCAACAACTAAAACAAAGACACTCTGTGCTAATTGGTGTGAAAATACATATGCAGTGTTTATGACCTCGTCTAGTTCACTTCAAATGCTTCACTGCAGGCTTAGATTCAGCAACACTCGTTTACCTAGCTCTTAACACCAGTTGTAAAGTATTTATTCGGCCTAAATACATGGTATACCTTGCAATGCTAAACTGCAGTTACAAAGCTGTCCCCCAGCTTGGGCTCCACATCTATGCCGCTTCGACAAAGCAGATTTCAGTTGCGAAATTGCATAGTATACGTGCTGCACATTCCTCGTCCTGCTAGGAACAGCAGCCATTGGAGAACTGAATGGAGAGCAGCTATATTCGCTGTTTCCATGCTAGATGAGGGGGCAGGGTGGTCGCCACGAATGACGTGAAATGCAAGTCCCTCCCTCTGGACACGCCTATAAAACAGGGCATCGGACACGTGGACGCAGTTCTAGCTGTTCTCGTCATTCCCTGCAACTGTATCAAGCATTTCTCTATAGCCTATCTCGAGTGAGTTGCCCAGAAGAAGCTTTGACGCAATTTTCTAGCTTTGGGACGGGACATCGTAAATTGGACGTAATGGACCTGTACCTAAGTAATCTAATGATAGTGCTAACGTTAGCTATTTTGGGCGTGGCAGTAGTATCGGTTGTTTTATGTAGTTGCTTTTTCGCTTGTAGGAAGACCAT
This sequence comes from Haliclona indistincta, assembly GCA_964017065.1. Lineage (NCBI taxonomy): Eukaryota > Metazoa > Porifera > Demospongiae > Haplosclerida > Chalinidae > Haliclona > Haliclona indistincta. The sequence goes on along the minus strand of OZ024790.1, from coordinate 3,097,585 downwards.
TCACCGGAGACGACGGCTTCAGAGAGCAGCAGGACGTCGGAACAGACACGAGGTAGCCCGGGTGGGGCTGCAACTGTACTCACTTGCTATTATCACTACACTTTAGGTCGCTACTGGACGAATCGACACCAGCATCGAAGCTTTCCACGGAACGGACCGGACCAACTCAATCAGCTCCCAGAACTCGCTATCAAGTCGCGGGACCTATTTCATCGCGATAGGACTCTGCCCATCCACCGCTGCGCCTTTACCCATCGTGGACAATGACGACCTTAGCCTTGTGCTTCCTTCTATCACCAGCTCCTCCTCGCTTGACTCTATGTGGGACTCTTTCCATGCTATAATTAGGCATCTTCCTTATGTCCCTTCCACAACATCCGGATCAACGACACCCGAGACCATTGACTCCTCCTCGCTTAACTCTATGTGGGAATCTTTTTACGCTATAGCCGATCAACTTCCTCGTGTCCCTTCAACAACATCCGGATCAACGACACCTGTGACCAGTGATGATGACAGCCTCCACTGTCAACCAGCCAGCAGCACCATAGACGAAGGAAACACCATTAGCACTCTCTCGGCATTTTCAGGCACTTCGCAATGGACTTTGGACGAATATGCATACCAGGACTCAACCGTGACGGAAGATGAAGACAACGACTTAGGAGACCATTTCTTTGACGCTCATCAAGTGGAGATGTGGGTGTGAACTGCAACTAGCTGAATTGGACAGCTTACTATAATATACTACTACTGCTATACTCATTATACATAGTTTGCTTGCTTTCAATCTCATTGCATACATCTTGATAATAAAAAATGCTGCTGCACCCTCCATTTATTATGCTAAAATAACGGGACGGAATTTCACACTATTTATCAGCAGTTAGTACATGAATTAGTGCCTCTAGCTACGTCACTATAAACAAAGATGACTACTAAAATTAATGCTTGTTTTCTGTACTCTCTATCAACTACGTATGAGGTAGCACTAAAATAGTAACGGTTCTCTCTCTCTCAGAACAGCACAGTTGCAAGAGGGTGAGCTGATGTTACGAGTGAATCGAACATTTTCTGGTAAATGTAGGTCAAACTGATGCTCTCCTCTTATTGAACCATACACACGAGATGGTGGAGATCCTGAAATTTCAATTGTTGAATCGGATCCTCTGATTAAAGAACCGCTTAACCACTGGTGAATTTTTTGCAATCGAGGTCTGGTTTTCTTTAATTTCGACCAAACACTTCCGAAGATTATAGCTAGTAATCCAAGAAGAGACAGGCTGGTAGAAACAATGGTTGTGGCCTCTTGTACTTGCAATCGATTCAGATGATATAACAAAAGAGTGCTCATTGCAAGTACAAATAGGTTGAAAAGAAACAACGAATTCAAGATATTTATAATAAAGATTTTGTAGACGCCCTTTGATGTCAACCAAATGAAGAAGATTCCCTGTACAATAATAGCTATGATAACACTGTTGAGAAATCCAACTGAGAAGGAGAATATAATGGTTACTAGTAGACGCACAAGTAGAGTCACACCAGTCCAATAACGATGCCTGTCTTTGTATGGTCCTCCATATGCATCGAGCAATGGCTTCATCTTTGATACAGGATTCCAGTTCCTTGGAATACATTTGTCACTGTATCGCTCTAGAAGAGGAGCAAACAAGACCAGTAGAGGATAGGCCACTCCCAAAATCAACACACATCCTGAGAAGATGACAAGAATCAGGTGTTGAACACTGAAATAGGCAATGTTACCATCCACACTCCACACTTTGAGGAGAGTGTCATTACAGTTCAAGTGAGACATTGACAAAGCATTAGTGACTGTCTGTAAGATCTTAGTATAGGACAAGAGGAACAGTGTGGCAAGAGCCGGCACTGCATTAGAGCCACACAACCTGCAAATTTTGACTGAATATTTACAGCTTAGGATAATGGCTCCTATGATAAGAAAGAGGTAAAGTGGGAAAACAAACTGAAGCCAAGTCTTCCAATATCCATCTAGTCCATCAAACAAGCACAATTCTATTCCAAAGTCAAGGTTTAGCCATGATATGAACTGGCTCACTACTGGTGGTCTACCATTGGGAAAGAACACACTCTCGTTCAGTTTGACCATGTTAGCATAGAGCAATAGTCCATTCACTGCACCTACTGATACAGTCAGATTGAGAGCCATTATTACAACAACTAATACAATGCCGGCCACAGCGAATACTAACACAAGGAGAAGGTACACATTAGAGCAAGAGGCACAGCGATTAGAGCCCAGTAACAAGCTGAGGCCAGGTTGACACTGACCACACAGAATACCTTCCCTACCACCAGTACACTGATCATCAGGATCGAGAATGTTAAATGTGACTTGAGAAGAGTTGCAATAGTCAAATGGACAGTCAGTGTATACTGTGAGGCAAGTCCTATTAGTGGTGTTGAGAAAAGCAAACCAGTTGCTTCCTGATCTACTAAAGTATGAAGCATTGTGAGATGCAATGCAAGATATGCTGTAGTTCTTGAGGAGAGGTGCACACTCACACCTTCCAGACTGCTCATTCTTGATGAAACCAGGAGGACACTCCATGATATCTACAGCAAGAGTAACACCCCATCCTGGTAACCCTCCATTCACTGTGATGTCCACAGATGCTGATGTAGGGCCAGAGCTATTTAGAAGAAGATGAAGCTCAAGACACCTGGCAGTAGTTCCTTGAGGTCCATATGGTCTGACCAGTGATGCATTGTGTACAGCTATAGACACAGTACCTGAACTGGTACCACCATAGTTACCTACTGTTGCAATTTCAGTCTTTGCTTCTTCTCCTGGAAACAAGCCTTCATGTAAGTGCATTCTCTTGGAACAGTTTGGGAATTTATTCTCACAAAAGCAGACCATGATGGGATCAGACGAAAAGGATGAGAGTGCTTCAGTGTTGCTGAAGTTCATTCTGTGTGACTGTGGTATGTTGAAGTACCAAGATGTTTCGTTTGGTTGGCCTTGCCTCGGCACATGATTGTTATCAAGGTCTAAGCAGTCTACTAATCTAGCTCCATACACATCTCCTCCTCCTTCAACTGCACGGTTTCCTGAGAATATAATCTGTGAGTGTTTGCTGACTAAAATAGAGCAGTAGTCTTTCTGAGATGTTCGCATATCATACACGTGAATAGCTCCTCCAACAGTTTTTGCAGTGTTGTTGAAGAAAGCAAGTTCACTGTTGCCTTTTACACTTATCCGAGATTTCCCTTGAAGATATACACCAGTTCTGGGGTTGTTTCGTATCTCGTTCTTACCTCTGAATTGTACAACTCCATTCCACATAGCAATTGCAATCATGCTATTGTTGATGAACGTGACATTGCTAAAAAACAACTCATCGGTTGTTGATACACTGACAACAGAGCTGCCACTGTTGTTGAAGAAATGACAGTTTATAATGTTCACCGGTTTATTGACTTCCAGGCTCACAACTGATTGCATTTTCTGGTTAGCATTGAAGGTGCTGTTTATGATAGTGACACTTTCTGTTTGAGGCAAAGACTGGGTGTTGAATAACTTAAAGAAAATTCCATAATGAAACGCATTGTTCAGTGACAAGGTGAGATTTGTAAATGTAATAGCTTTTATTGTAGCGTTTCTCACTAATATAAATACTCCTGAAGCAGCATAAATTTTGTATGTTTTCTGCACAACATGCCGGTGTAGAAATTGTATGCTGTTCATTTGCAGACCCGAGACAGTTCCTTCATGAAATACAAAATGAATCTGACCTTCCGGGTTGTTGTAAAATGCTATCCTCTTCATATTCAAACTAAAAATTGCCGAATATGTCTTGATGTAAAGTCCACTAGCATATCTCATTGGTTTGTCTGCTCCAATCACTATTGCATCAGAGAAATTAAATTGCATATTTGTTTTTTTGCTCAAAATCACTATACCACTTCCAATATTTTGAACGATTTGAATTCCCCTTAAAGAAACTTGAACGTAATGACTATTGCTTTCTGCATGAACTGCAAGATTTCCATAGTAGTTATCTCCACAAGCATCTGTGAAATTCGAATTTGAAACACTCAAATGGCTTTTTGAACCAGAAGCATAATACGTTATCAATAGGTTGCTTCCATATTTGGAACTGCTGATGTCGCATTGTATAGAATTCAATGATCTTCGATCAATGTTACTAAAAGCAATGGAACATGAATAAATTTCAACGTGGTCACAATTTTGAGCTACTAGTCCATGTTCTGAGCTGTTTTGTATCGAAACAAAATGAAGAATCAGTTCTGAAATTTTCAAAAAGAGTAATGTGGACTTGATTTGAGCATCAGTGTGGAGTGCACCACAATTAATCAATGACAAGTTAATGATTGCTATTTGAGATGAGTCGAAAAATGCAAATCCTCCACTTCCATTTCTGCAGTAGATGACAGCAGTAGACTCCATTATTGTCTCCTCTGGTCCACGCACCCATTGACCTCTACCTATTAGACTGAGACCAGTGACTAGACTGATGTTGATCGGTTCTTCTCTGTCAAGAAGATGTGTTCCTTCCAAGAAAGTTATTCTAGTGTTGGAAGTGAAGTAGAGCTCAGGATCAGAGAGATAGTAACTGAGACTGTGGCAGTCACTGTCTGGAGGACAATCCTTGCCATTAGCAACAGACACATAATAATGATGCTTCTCAGCATGACTCGAAGAGGCTACTAACAACAGCACGGCAGCTAGCATCAACGCCGTCAGCTTCTCCATGGTCATTTCAGGAACAAAACAAAATACTTCACTAAGTTTATTTCCTCAGCCGAAGTCTATAGTTTCCTTATGTGAATTGTGCATTTTTAGTTTTGTCAAAGTCACATTTGTTCTTCAAAACTCACAACAAACAGTGTATTTTGTTAGTGCTAACATAAATTTCCTATTACTGAGAATTTGTTTCAACATGCAGGAAACTACAAAATCACAGTTATTTCAGCATTGCTCTAGATGCTTTGGAATATTGTCATCATTTCCTTGAGTCAATTTCAACGTTATTTTATCTGAAAATGTGTTAACAGAACACTCCATAATGAAACAACAAAAACGTCCAGTAACTCAACAGAATATTGTGCATGCTCACTACGTGTTTGAATCAAGCTACTACAATTGTACATCAAGTATGCAAAAACAACCAAAAATGATGGTTAAACTGAAATATTTTCAATCTTCAGTAGAAGTGCAAAAAAGTAAAGTCTCTCTTTCTCCCAGAACAGCACTGAGACTGAGACAGTGGAAGTCATTGTTTGCAGGATCATTGGTAGGAGACACACAGTAGGGATGATAAGACACAGAGAAGTTAATGACAACAGTACTGCAGCTAGCATGGATGCTGTAATCATCTCTGAGGCCGTTTGCAAACTAAATTGTAGTCCTCTCAAAAAGTAAATATTTGCTCTACAGCATCTAGTTTCAGTATGCATTTTAGTTTGTGGATGTCAAATTTGTATTCACCACAAACTGTCTATTTTCTAGTGCTAACATCAGTTTCCTATTCCTGTGAATTTTAACCTGCACACGGTTATTTCTAAAGGGCGCCTCAACACTTCCCTGTGTCTCATTTCATAGTTACTTGTATTATCAAACTTCAATAACACAATGTAACCAAAACTGAACACAGCACACAAGTACAAGAACTCGAAATGCAACATACTAAATGTTTTTTACAAAGCTAGTACATGAAGTTAGGTACATCATACATGTATTCAGTATAAAATATCAAAAAAGGATTTTAAATTGAAACTTGCTTCAATATTGAGCAGAAGTGCTAAACAGCAAAGGCTCTCTTTCTCTCAGAACAGCACTGGATGATGGTGAGTTGATGTTACGACTGTTGTCTGGTAAGTGAAGGTCAAACTGGTGCTCTCCTCGTATTGAACCATACACATGAGATGGTGGAGATCCTGATCGCTTGTTAGGTGACTCAGCTCTGTCACTATCACTGCTGCTTATCAAGTGTTCCACTTCTTGTAAAGAGGTTAGTCGATTAGTTTTTACAGTCCTCAACCATTTTCGTTTTGTTCTCAACCAAACACACTCAACTACTATAGCTAGAAAACCAAGAAGAGACAGACAGATTGAAGCAATTGTGGTCACTTCTTGTGCTGTTGTCAACTTCAGGTAAAGAAACAAAAGACTGCTATTTGCAAGAACAAACAGGTCGAGAAGAAACAAAGAATCCAAGATATTAAGAGTAATGCTTCTATAGACACCTTTTGTGAACAGCCAAGTAAAAGACAATCCTTGTACAGTAACAACTATGATAACACTGTTGAGGAATACTAGCCTGCCAGATGTGAAGGAGAATACAATGGTTACTAGTAGACGCACAAGTAGAGTCACACCAGTCCAGTAACGATGCCTGTCTTTGCATGGTCCTCCATATGCATCGAGCAATGGCTTCATCTTTGATACTGGATTCCAGTTACTAGGAATACATTTGCCACTGTATCGCTCTAGAAGAGGAGCAAACAAGACCAGTAGAGGATAGGCCACTCCCACAATCAACACACAGCCTGAGAAGATGACAAGAATCACGTGTTTAACACTGAAATAGTCAATGTTACTGTCCACACTCCACACTTTGAGGAGAGTGCCATTACAGTTTAACTGAGACATTGTCAAAGCATTAGTGACTGTCTGTAAGATCTTAGTGTAGGACATAAGGAACAGTGTGGCAAGAACTGGCACTGCATTAGATCCACACAACCTGCAAATTTTCGAAGAGTAATGGCTACCCAAGATGATGGCTCCCATGAGAAGAAAGAGATATGATGGGAAAACAAACTGAAGCCAAGTCTTCCAATATCCATCTAGTCCATCAAACAAGCACAATTCTATTCCAAAGTCAAGGTTTAGCCACGATATGAACTGGCTCACTACTGGTGGTCTACCATTGGGAAGGAACACACTCTCGTTCAGTTTGACCATGTTAGCATAGAGCAATAGTCCATTCACTGCACCTACTGATACAGTCAGATTGAGAGCCATTATTACACCCACTAATACAATGCCGGCCACAGCGAATACTAACACAAGGAGAAGGTACACATTAGAGCAAGAGGCACAGCGATTAGAGCCCAGTAACAAGCTGAGGCCAGGTTGACACTGACCACACAGAATACCTTCCCTACCACCAGTACACTGATCATCAGGATCGAGAATGTTAAACGTGACTTGAGAAGAGTTGCAATAGTCAAATGGGCAGTCAGTGTATACTGTGAGGCAAGTCCTATTAGTGATGTTGAGAAAAGCAAACCAGTTGCTTCCTGATCTACGAAAGTATGAAGCATTGTGAGATGCAATGCAAGATATGCTGTAGTTTTTGAGGAGAGGTGCACACTCACACCTTCCAGACTGCTCGTTCTTGATGAAACCAGGAGGACACTCCATGATATCTACAGCAAGAGTAACACCCCATCCTGGTAACCCTCCGTTCACTGTAATGGCCACAGATGCTGATGTAGGACCAGAGCTCTTTAGAAGAAGATGAAGCTTGTGACACCTGGCAGTAGTTCCTTGAGGTCCATATGGTCTGACCAGTGATGCATTGTGCACAGCTATAGACACAGTACCTGAACTGGTACCACCATAGTTACCTACTGTTGCAATTTCTGTCTTTGCTTCTTCTCCTGGAAACAAGCCTTGATGGGATAGAAACCTTTTGGAGCAGTTTGGTATTTTATTCTCACAGAAGCAGACCATGATGGGATCAGAAGACATAGAAGAGAATAGGTCAGTGTTGCTGAAGTTCATTCTGTGTGACTGTGGTATGTTGAAGTACCAAGATGTTTCGTTTGGTTGGCCTTGTCTTGGCACATGATTGTAATCAATGTCTAAGCAGTCTACTAATCTAGCTCCATACACATCTCCTCCTCCTTCAACTGCACGGTTTCCTGAGAATATAATCTGTGAGTCATTGCTGACTAGAATAGAGCAGTAGTCATTCTGAAATGTTCTCATGTCATTCACATGGATTGCTCCTCCAACCGTACTATCAGAGTTGTTCAGAAGAATTAGTTCGCTGTTGTCATCTACTTTAATATAAGAGGACCCTTGAAGGAATATTCCAGTTGCTTGGTTGTTCTGTATCTTGTTTCTGCCATTGAATTGTACAACACCATTCCACACTGCGATTGCTGTCATACTGTTGTTAGTAAATGTGACATTACTTAAAAGTAATCGATCAGTTGTTGATACACTGACGGCAGAGCCTCCACTGTTATCGAGGAAGACACAGTTCGTTATATTGATTAGTTTGTCAACTGACAGGCTAACTGCAGAATTCATATTTTTGTTAGAACTAAACAAACTGTCTTTTACTGTTATGAAACCTCGCTGTAGTACATGTAATTTTCCTAAAGTTACGACTTCGAAAAATAATCCCACTGCAAAAGCATTGTTTAACGAAAGAGTTACGTTTTGAAGTTCGAATTCATTCTCAACGCTTGAGGCAGTTTGGTTGATAAATATATGTATTCCGTACTGGTGTCCTGTTGTTGGCAGTTGCTTGTGTAAAAATACAGTATTTTTAACAACTAAGTATGAAGCACCTCCAGCATCAAATTTGGTACAAATCTGACAGCCAGAAATATCGATAAATGATGATCCATCTATTATTAGGGAGGCACGGTAGTGCCTCCCTATGTAGGGTTGAACGAGAAAACAAGATGGCGGCTACATACAATGTATTAGCGTTCAAACGCTGATATTTCGCCTGGTCATGAATTGTATACGTCAAAAGACACTTAAATCTGCTCTCTGGCGTTGCCCCATCTTACAGTAGCAAGGAGATTGCTCAAAGTTGTTACTAAAGTGACGAACCTGAAAACGGTGAAAATCGTGTTTCGTCATCTTCGTTTTCTTCTTTCTTTCTTTCTTTCTTCAGCGCGCCTAGCGCCTTTACGCGAGCAATGCCGAGACCAAAACACCCATGAACAGTCATGAAATTCTCCTGGCAGGTGCCTTTTGAACTTAGTTTTTAGCGAAACGTCGATATAAATTCCGCGATTTCTCGATCGTGATCCATTGTCAGCTAAGTGTTAGACGCCATTGATGTGATTGCGCAATACGCACGTGACCAAGCATTGGTTAGCGCACGTGACCAAGCACTAGCTTGAGTATCGCCGCGCGCCTTATGGATCACGGAGAACACGTACATGTATTTGTCTGGAGTCTTCGAAGAACGGTAAGCCCGTATAGGATCACCATTCTGCGCTTGCCAGATAATTACAACCGCCGTACATGTCTACAAACAATTGTGGGCGGGGCTCGTATCCACTGCATGCATGTGTAGGCGAGCTGATATGTACAGCATAACAATTATTATTAGCTACAAGTTTAAAATTCTTAATAATAAAGAAAAGCCACCAACAACAGGAAAACTAAACCAATGGTGGAAACAAAGACAGCTCAGGTCATGCATGATATTGAACTGCACTTCGCTGAAAAAGAAAAAAGGACACAAACAAGAAAATTAAAAAGATTTCTATCGAAATCAAAAGGATGTAGGGTTGTGAAATCTACCACTGGTCCACAATGTAAACTAACAAGGAACAAGCATGGAATGGTAACACGATTGACTTGCTAACAGACCATAGATCCCTACATCAGTGGCTGTACATAAGATCAATATTTTGTCACAAGCTGAATGCACATTAGGTGTCAGTCAACAGCAACTAGCTGAACTAGCTATAACCAACCACAGCAGCCACTGATGTAGGGATCTATGGTCTGTTAGCAAGTCAATCGTGTTACCATTCCATGCTTGTTCCTTGTTAGTTTACATTGTGGACCAGTGGTAGATTTCACAACCCTACATCCTTTTGATTTCGATAGAAATCTTTTTAATTTTCTTGTGATACCAGTATCAGTAGCTATTGTGTTTATCCATAAGCCTCTAGCATGATTGCGCTGTGATGAATTGTCTGCAGTTCCCTTCAGTTTTGAATTAATGAGATTCAAGCTAATGGTTGTCCTATTGTTAAAAATTACTAATCCGTCTCCGCTATTTTGCAATTTCTGGACTACTTCAATTGCTGTTATAGAAAAATCGACTGATTCACAAGATACAGCCTGAAATACAATGCCTCCATACTGTGAGTTGCCACATCCATCGGTAAAGTTGGAATTCCAAACTGAAACTAAGCTGAAAAAATTTGTAACCAAGACCATCAAATTGCTTCCACTTGCATTTTCCTTGCATTTTAGAGTGTCAGAATTGCGATCAATGTTTGAATATGCAATTGAACAGTAGAGAATAAGTGGATAAAGACAATTGTGAACAATTAGTCCATGTTCTGAGCTGTTTTGTATTGAGACATAAGAAAGATGTATATGATCAATATTTGAAAGAAGGAACGTTGAATAGAATTCTTTATCGAGCACTTTGACATCAGAATGGAATGCACCACAGTTAAACACGGACAGTAAGGTGATTGTAATAAGAGATGAGTCATAAAATGCAAATCCTCCACTTCCATTTGTGCAGTAGATGACAGCAGTAGATTCCATTATTGTCTCCTCTGGTCCAAGGACCCATTGACCATTGCTACAAATAGTGAGATTACTGACTTGACTGATTTTAATCGGTTCTTCTCTGTCAAGAAGATGTGTTCCCTCCAAGAAAGTTATTTTGGTGTTGGAAGTGAAGAAGAGCTCAGGATCAGAGAGATAGTAACTGAGACTGTGGCAGTCACTGTCTGGAGGACAATCCTTGCTATTGTGAGCTGACACATAGTGATCCTCAGTAAGACTCACTGAGGAGGCTACAGACAATAGCACTGCAGCCAGAACAAATGGTGACACATTCATAGTCAAGTAGAGCGCTGAACTGAACTGTAAATTCGTCTGATTGCTGCTTTTAATGTATAGCATGAGTGTCATCAAGGGCGTGTCATACATTTTTTGTACGTATCAGTACACTCGACGGAGCATTGTAAACTACTATCATGAATTACGTCATCACTTAATGAATCTCATTTAAAGTCCAAGTAGCTACTTAGACCTCACATTCTTTACCCAACCACAGTTGGTGATTTTACTCTAGTTTGTACTATCACCTAGTGCTGAAATGTAAACTTATTGCATTAACGTATAGCTGCATTACTTTTGGCAGTTATGGTATATATTGTAGTACTTTAGAAAAATTCAGTTTTGTTTATTGCATATAGCTGGCATAGGTTACTGCAGTAGCAAATTCTTAACTAAATCACAATTTCCTTGTTGTTCTTTAAATTTCATACTTTGGGAGAATTTAACAAATCATCTTATCATTGTTAAAACAAGCATCAATATAGTAATAATTATTATGTACTATCGTATTTTTAATTTTTTGGCTGAATAAATTTTGATCTGATAATGGTGATTCCCTAGTCCTGACTGCCATCATGTCTGTTCCATTATAGATTTTTATGTATTAGCTACTATACCTAATTAACGTAACACTCAACTGCATGATGCTGCCAGATTATTCCACTAGTGTGTACATGTAGGTGTGCTAATTAAAAAGCACAATTGGAAGAGGAAGCAGTGGTAGATCAATGATCATAGCTAGAATACACTGTACAAGAGAAATGGAGAGTGGATAAGACAGGAAACGAGAGTAGAATGGATGAGAGAGGTACGGAGAGGGAGAGTGTTTCAGTAATGCTGAAGCGCATTTTGTGTGACTGTCGGTGTATTGAAGTACCAAGATGTCTTTTTGGCCTATTCTCGGCTCACGTTTGTTATCAATGTCTAAGCAGTCAACTAATCTAGCTCCATACACATCTCCTCACCTATTCTCTTATTCTTTAAATTTTCTCATTTACTTTAACAACTTCTTAACATGAAGTTGTTTAATAAAAATTATTCTGTTTAGTGTAAATTTTACTACTGCAAAATTAAGACTTGAATCTGTAAGATTCATTTTGTACTGAGTATACAAATGTATGAATGATTCTTACTCCAGTAATAATTATCATTAAAATGTATAATCATAAAATACGGTCCTAAAATTCACTACTACTCTAACTAACTATTGTAATATGAACTATTAATTCTTAGCTATAAAGAACAATGAAACAGCTTGCTTTGACTATTAAAGAATCAATCTTGAATTGAAGTGCTAAACAGCAAAGGCTCTCTTTCTCTCAGAACAGCACTGGATGATGGTGAGTTGATGTTACGACTGTTGTCTGGTAAGTGTAGGTCAAACTGGTGCTCTCCTCGTATTGTACCATACACATGAGATGGTGGAGATCCTGATCGCTTGTTAGGTGAGTCAGCTCTGTCACTATCACTGCTGCTTATCAAGTGTTCCACTTCTTGTAAAGAGGTTAGTCGATTAGTTTTTACTGTCCTCAACCATTTTCGTTTTATTCTCAACCAAACACACTCAATTGCTATAGCTAGGAAACCAAGAAGAGACAGACAGATTGAAACAATTGTGGTCACTTCTTGTGCTGTTGTCAACTTCAGGTAAAGAAACAAAAGACTGCTATTTGCGAGAACAAACAGGTTGAGAAGAAACATAGAATCCAAGATATATAGAGTAATGCTTCTATAGACACCCTTTGTGAATGACCAAGTGAAGAAGAACCCTTGCACAATGACAGCTATGATAACACTGTTGAGGAATACTAGCCTGCCAGATGTGAAGGAGAATACAATGGCTACTAGTAGACGCACAAGTAGAGTCACACCAGTCCAGTAACGATGCCTGTCTTTGTATGGTCCTCCATATGCATCGAGCATTGGCTTCATCTTTGATACTGGATTCCAGTTAATTGGAATACATTTGTCACTGTATCGCTCAAGAAGAGGAGCAAACAAGACCAGTAGAGGATAGGCCACTCCCACAATCAACACACAGCCTGAGAAGATGACAAGAATCAGGTGTTGAACACTGATATAGTCAATGTTACCATCCACGCTCCACACATTGAGGAGAGTGCCATTACAGTTTAACTTAGACATAGCTAAGGCATTAGTGACTGTCTGTAAGATCTTAGTATAGGACATGAGGAACAGTGTGGCAAGAGCTGGCACTGCATTAGAGCCACACAACCTGCAAATTTTCGCCGAGTAATGGCTACCAAAAATGATGGCTCCCATGATAAGAAAGAGATATGATGGGAAAATAAACTGAAGCCAAGTCTTCCAATATCCATCTAGTCCATCAATCAAGCACAATTCTATTCCAAAGTCAAGGTTTAGCCATGATATGAACTGGCTCACTACTGGTGGTCTACCATTGGGAAAGAACACACTCTCGTTCAGTTTGACCATGTTAGCATAGAGCAATAGTCCATTCACTGCACCTACTGATACAGTCAGATTGAGAGCCATTATTACACCCACTAATACAATGCCAGCCACAGCAAATACTAACACAAGGAGAAGGTACACATTAGAGCAAGAGGCACAGCGATTAGAGCCCAGTAACAAGCTGAGGCCAGGTTGACACTGACCACACAGAATACCTTCCCTACCACCAGTACACTGATCATCAGGATCGAGAATGTTAAATGTGACTTGAGAAGAGTTGCAATAGTCAAATGGACAGTCAGTGTATACTGTGAGGCAAGTCCTATTAGTGGTGTTGAGAAAAGCAAACCAGTTGCTTCCTGATCTACTAAAGTATGAGGCATTGTGAGATGCAATGCAAGATATGCTGTAGTGTTTGAGGAGAGGTGCACACTCACACCTTCCAGACTGCTCGTTCTTGATGAAACCAGGAGGACACTCCATGATATCTACAGCAAGAGTAACACCCCATCCTGGTAACCCTCCGTTCACTGTGATGGCCACAGATGCTGATGTAGGACCAGAGCTATCTAGAAGAAGATGAAGCTTGTGACACCTGGCAGTAGTTCCTTGAGGTCCATATGGTCTGACCAGTGATGCATTGTGTACAGCTATAGACACAGTACCTGAACTGGTACCACCATAGTTACCTACTGTTGCAATTTCAGTCTTTGATTCTTCACCTGGAAACAAGCTTTCATGGGAAAGAGACCTTTGGGAACAGTTTGGAAAGTCATTCTCACAGAAACAGACCATGATGGGATCAGACGAAATGGAAGAGAGTAGGTCAGTGTTGCTGAAGTTCATTCTGTGTGACTGTGGTATGTTGAAGTACCAAGATGTTTCGTTTGGTTGGCCTTGTCTTGGAACATGATTGTTATCAATGTCTAAGCAGTCTACTAATCTAGCTCCATACACATCTCCTCCTCCTTCAACTGCACGGTTTCCTGAGAATATAATCTGTGAGTCATTGCTGACTAGAATAGAGCAGTAGTCATTCTGAAATGTTCTCATATCAATCACATGGATTGCTCCTCCAACCGTACCATCAGTATTGTTCAGAAAAATGAGTTCGCTGTTGTAGTTTACTTTGATGTAAGAGGACCCTTGAAGGAATATTCCAGTTGCTTGGTTGTTTTGTATCTTGTTTCTGCCATTGAATTGTACAACACCATTCCACACTGCGACTGCAGTCATACTGTTATTAGTAAATGTGACATTACTTAAAAGCAATCGATCAGTTGTTGATACACTGATAGCAGAGCCTCCACTGTTATCGAGGAAGACACAGTTTGTTATATTGACTACATGTAGTTTGTCAACTGACAGTCTAACTGCAGAATTCATATTTTTGTTTGAACTAAAAACACTGTCTTTTATTGTAATGAAATTTCGCTGTAGTATTTGTAATTTTCCTGAAGTTACAAGTTCGAAAAATAATCCCACTGCAAAAGCATTGTTTAGCGAAAGAGTTACGTTTTGAAGTTCGAATGCATTCTCAATGCTTGAGGCAGTTTGGTTGATAAATATATGTATTCCATACTGATGTCCTGGTGTTGGTACTTGTTTGTGTGAAAATTCAGTATTTTTAACAACTAAGTGTGAAGCAGCTCCACCATAAAATTTGGTACAAATCTGACAGCCAGAAATATCAATAAATGATGATCTATCTATTTTGATATTAGCATCAATAGCTGGGGAGGGTATGTTTATCCATAAGCCTCTAGCATGATTTCGCTGTGCTGAATAGTCTGCAGTTCCCCTCAGTTTTGAATTACTGAGATTCAAGGTAATGCTATTGCTAAAAATTACAAATCCATCTCCACTGTTTTGCAACTTCTGGACTACTTCAATTGCTTCTATAGAAAGATCAACTGATTTACCAGATACTACAATGCCTCCATACTGTGAGTTGCCACATCCATCGGTAAAGTTGGAATTCACAACTGAAACAAAGCTGATAACATTTGTAACCAAGATCATCAAATTGCTTCCACTTACATTTTCTTTGCATTTTAGAGTGTCAGAATTGCGATCAATGTTTGAATACGCAATAGAACAGTCGAGAATAGTCTGATCAAGACAATTGTGAACAATTAGTCCATGTTCTGAGCTGTTTTGTATCGAGACAGTCAAAAGATGTAATTGATCAATAATTATTTGAAAAAAGTAACGTTGAATAGAACTCTTTATCGAGCACTTTGACATCAGAATGAAATGCACCACAGTTAATCAGAGACAGTAAGATAACTGTAATATGAGATGAGTCATAAAACGCAAATCCTCCACTTCCATTTGTGCAGTAGATGACAGCAGTAGATTCCATTATTGTCTCCTCTGGTCCAGGCACCCATTGACCTCTTCCTATTAGAGTGAGACCAGTGACTTGACTGATTTTAATCGGTCCTTCTCTGTCAAGAAGATGTGTTCCCTCCAAGAAGGTTATTCTAGTGTTGGAAGAGAAGTAGAGCTCAGGATCAGAGAGATAGTAACTGAGACTGTGACAGTCACTGTCTGGAGGACAATCCTTGCCATTGGCAACAGACACATAATAATGATGATTCTCAGCATGACTCGAAGAGGCTACTAACAACAGCACAGCAGCTAGCATCAACGCCGTCATCTTCACCATGGTCATTTCAGTGAAAAACAGGATATGTTTATTTCCTCACAAAGTCTATACATGTAGTTTCCCTATGTATTTTTAGTTTGTCAAATACACATTTGTACTTCAAAACTCACAACAAACAGCCTAGTACTTTGTTAGTGCTAACATAAATTTCCTATTACTGAGAATTTGTTTCAACATGCAGGAAACTACAAAATCACAGTTATTTCAGCGTTTCGCTAGATGCTTTGGAGTAATGTCGTCATTTCCTTGAGTCAATTTCAACATTAATTTTATCCGAAAATGTGTTAACAGAACACTCCATAATGAAACAACAAAAATGTCCACTAACTCAACAGAATATTGTGCATGCTCACTATGTGTTTGTATTAAGCTACTACAATTGTACATCAAGTATGCAAAAACAACCAAAAATGATGGTTAAACTGAATTTTTTTCAATCTTCAGTAGAAGTGCAAAAAAGTAAAGGCTCTCTTTCTCCCAGAACAGCACTGAGACCGAGACTGTGGCAGTCATTGTTTACAGGACCATTGGTAGGATACACACAGTAGTGATGATCCTCACCAAGACACAAAGAGGTTTATGATAGCAGCACTGCAGCTAGCATGGATGCTGTAATCATCACTGAGGCCGTTTGCAAACTAACCTGTAGTCCTCTCAAAAAGTAAGTATTTGCTCTGCAACACCTAGTTTTTGTAGTTAACTTTGTGAATGTCACATATGCATTCACAACAAACTGTCTATTTTTAGTGCTAACATCAGTTTCCTATTCCCGTAAATTTATTTTAACCTGCACACGGTTATTTCTAAAAGGCGCCTCAAGAATAAAATCAATATTATACTTCCCTGTGTCTCATTTCATAGTTACTTTTATTTTCAAACTTCTATAACACAACGTAACTACAAATACACACTACACAAAGTACAAGAACTCGAAATGCAACTGACTAAATATTTTTTACAAAGCTAGTACATGAAGTTAGGTACATCATACATGTATTCGGTATAAAATATCAAAAAAGGATTGTTAAATTGAAACTTGTTTCAATATTGAGCAGAAGTGCTAAACAGCAAAGGCTCTCTTTCTCTCAGAACAGCACTGGATGATGGTGAGTTGATGTTACGAGTGTTGTCTAGTAAGTGAAGGTCAAACTGGTGCTCTCCTCGTATTGTACCATACACATGAGATGGTGGAGATCCTGATCGCTTGTTAGGTGAGTCAGCTCTGTCACTATCACTGCTGCTTATCAGCTGTTCCACTTCTTGTAAAGAGGTTAGTCGATTAGTTTTTACAGTCCTCAACCATTTTCGTTTTATTCTCAACCAAACACACTCAACTACTATAGCTAGGAAACCAAGAAGAGACAGACAGATTGAAACAATTGTGGTCACTTCTTGTGCTGTTGTCAACTTTAGGTAAAGAAACAAAAGACTGCTATTAGCGAGAACAAACAGGTTGAGAAGAAACAAAGAATCCAAAACATTTAGAATAATGCTTCTATAGACACCCTTTGTGAATGACCAAGTGAAGAAGAACCCTTGCATAATGACAGCTATGATAACACTGTTGAGGAATACTAGCCTGCCAGATGTGAAGGAGAATACAATGGTTACTAGTAGACGCACAAGCAGAGTCACACCAGTCCAGTAACGATGCCTGTCTTTGTATGGTCCTCCATATGCATCGAGCAATGGCTTCATCTTTGATACTGGATTCCAGTTACTTGGAATACATTTGTCACTGTATCGTTCTAGAAGAGGAGCAAACAAGACCAGTAGAGGATAGGCCACTCCCACAATCAACACACAGCCTGAGAAGATGACAAGAATCAGGTGTTGAACACTGAAATAGGCAATGTTACCGTCCACACTCCACACTTTGAGGAGAGTGCTATTACAGTTTAACTGAGACATTGACAAAGCATTAGTGACTGTCTGTAAGATCTTAGTATAGGACATAAGGAACAGTGTGGCAAGAGCTGGCACTGCATTAGAGCCACACAACCTGCAAATTTTCGCTGAGTAATGGCTACCCAAGATGATGGCTCCCATGAGAAGAAAGAGATATGATGGGAAAACAAACTGAAGCCAAGTCTTCCAATATCCATCTAGTCCATCAAACAAGCACAATTCTATTCCAAAGTCAAGGTTTAGCCATGATATGAACTGGCTCACTACTGGTGGTCTACCATTGGGAAAGAACACACTCTCGTTCAGTTTGACCATGTTAGCATAGAGCAATAGTCCATTCACTGCACCTACTGATACAGTCAGATTGAGAGCCATTATTACACCCACTAATACAATGCCGGCCACAGCGAATACTAACTCAAGGAGAAGGTACACATTAGAGCAAGAGGTACAGCGATTAGAGCCCAGTAACAAGCTGAGGCCAGGTTGACACTGACCACACAGAATACCTTCCCTACCACCAGTACACTGATCATCAGGATCGAGAATGTTAAATGTGACTTGAGAAGAGTTGCAATAGTCAAATGGACAGTCAGTGTATACTGTGAGGCAAGTCCTGTTAGTGGTGTTGAGAAAAGCAAACCAGTTGCTTCCTGATCTACGAAAGTATGAAGCATTGTGAGATGCAATGCAAGATATGCTGTAGTTTTTGAGGAGAGGTGCACACTCACACCTTCCAGTCTGCTCGTTCTTGATGAAACCAGGAGGACACTCCATGATATCTACAACAAGAGTAACACCCCATCCTGGTAACCCTCCGTTCACTGTGATGTCCGCAGATGCTGATGTAGGACCGGAACTATTTAGAAGAAGATGAAGCTCAAGACACCTGGCAGTAGTTCCTTGAGGTCCATATGGTCTGACCAGTGATGCATTGTGTACAGCTATAGACACAGTACCTGAACTGGTACCACCATAGTTACCTACTGTTGCAATTTCAGTCTTTGCTTCTTCTCCTGGAAACAAGCTTTCATGAAAGTGCATTCTCTTGGAACAGTTCGGGAATTTATTCTCACAAAAGCAGACCATGATGGGATCAGAAGAAAAGGATGAGAGTGCTTGAGTGTTGCTGAAGTTCATTCGGTGAGACTGTGGTATATTGAAGTACCAAGATGTTTCGTTTGGTTGGCCTCGTCTCGGCAAATGATTGTTATCAATGTCTAAACAGTCTACTAATCTAGCTCCATACACATCTCCTCCTCCTTCAACTGCACGGTTTCCTGAGAATATAATCTGTGAGTTATTGCTGACTAGAATAGAGCAGTAGTCATTCTGAAATGTTCGCATATCATACACGTGAATAGCTCCACCAACCGTACTATCAGAGTTGTTCAGAAAAATGAGTTCACTGTTGTCATCTACTTTAATGAAAGCGGACCCTTGAAGGAATATTGCAGTTGCACGATTGTTCTGTATTTTATTGCTGCCATTGAATCATACAAATCCATTCCACACTGCGACTGCAGTCATGCTGTTGTTGACAAAAGTGACATTGCGTAGAAATAAATGGTCAGTTGTTGATACACTGATAACAGAGTTTCCACTGTTTTCAATAAAAACACAATTTGTGAAGTATGTTGGTTTATTGATCGACAGGCTCACGACTGATTTGATGTTTCTGTTAGTTTGGAATATACTGTCTTGTATTATAAGATCACCTGGAACAAATAACTTCCCTGGATTTGCAATTTCTATAAGCAATCCTACTTCAAATGCGTTCTCTAGTGACATGGTGACATTTTGAAGAACTAACACTTTCAAGTCACTTTGGTTGAATAATATATGTACTCCATACTGATGACCTGGTGTTCGAACTTGCTGATGTGAAAATACAGTGTTGTTGACAATCAAATCTAGTAAAAGTCCACCATGGAATTCTAAACAAAGCTGACCACCAGAAAAATCAATAAATGATATTCCATCTACATGTATTATGATAATAGAAGCAGCCTGAGCAAAGAGGGAGGGTAGTGTTTTGACCCATAGTCCTCTAGCAAGATTTTTTGTTGAGTTTTTTATACGTCTCTTTATTGTTGAGTCACTTAGGTGCAAGTCAACACTAGACCCATTGCTCAATATCACGATACCATCTCCACTGTTTTGCAATGTCTGAACTATCTCAATTTTTTCGAAAAGAAGATCGATCAATTGACTGTTCATGGATTGAAAAATGACGCTCCCGGTGCCACATCCATCCGTAAAGTTGGAATTCCTAACCCTAAATTGACCATTATGATAAAGCTTTGTATTGCTATACATTATCATCAAGTTGCTCCCATTGACAAACTTATTGCATTGTACAATATTAGATTTGCGATCGATGTTTGAATATGCAATAGAGAGGCAGTAAATATTGACAGGGAGACAATTTCGAGTGACAAGTCCATGTCCTGAGCTGTTTTGTATGGAAACAGTATCAAGACTCAAAGAGGATACATTGGTGAAGAGTATTGTCGAATAGAAATCATTGTTTACATCGGAATGAAGAGCACCACAATCGATAAATGACAAGTTATTGATTGCAATTTGAGATGAGTCAATAAATGAAAATCCTCCACTTCCATTTGTGCAGTAGATGACAGCAGTAGATTCCATTATTGTCGCCTCTGGTCCACGCACCCATTGACCTCTTCCTATTAGAGTGAGACCAGTGACTTGACTGATTTTAATCGGTCCTTCTCTGTCAAGAAGATGTGTTCCCTCCAAGAAGGTTATTCTAGTGTTGGAAGTGAAGTAGAGCTCAGGATCAGAGAGATAGTAACTGAGACTGTGGCAGTCACTGTCTGGAGGACAATCCCTACCATTGGCAACAGACACATAATAATGATGATTCTCAGCATGACTCGAAGAGGCTACTAACGACAGCACGGCAGCTAGCATCAACGCCGTCATCTTCACCATGGTCACTTCAGTGAAAAACAGGATATGTTTATTTCCTCACAAAGTCTATACATGTAGTTTCCCTATGTATTTTTAGTTTGTCAAATACACATTTGTACTTCAAAACTCACAACAAACAGTCTAGTACTTTGTTAGTGCTAACATAAATTTCCTATTACTGAGAATTTGTTTCAACATGCAGGAAACTACAAAATCACAGTTATTTCAGCATTTCGCTAGATGCTTTGGAGTAATGTCGTCATTTCCTTGAGTCAATTTCAACATTAATTTTATCCGAAAATGTGTTAACAGAACACTCCATAATGAAACAACAAAAATGTCCACTAACTCAACAGAATATTGTGCATGCTCACTATGTGTTTGTATTAAGCTACTACAATTGTACATCAAGTATGCAAAAACAACCAAAAATGATGGTTAAACTGAATTTTTTTCAATCTTCAGTAGAAGTGCAAAAAAGTAAAGGCTCTCTTTCTCCCAGAACAGCACTGAGACCGAGACTGTGGCAGTCATTGTTTACAGGACCATTGGTAGGATACACACAGTAGTGATGATCCTCACCAAGACACAAAGAGGTTTATGATAACAGCACTGCAGCTAGCATGGATGCTGTAATCATCACTGAGGCCGTTTGCAAACTAACCTGTAGTCCTCTCAAAAAGTAAGTATTTGCTCTGCAACACCTAGTTTTTGTAGTTAACTTTGTGAATGTCACATATGCATTCAAAGCAAACTGTCTATTTTTAGTGCTAACATCAGTTTCCTATTCCCGTGAATTTATTTTAACCTGCACACGGTTATTTCTAAAAGGCGCCTTAAAAATAAAATCAATATTATACTTCCCTGTGTCTCATTTCATAGTTACCTTTATTTTCAAACTTCTATAACACAATGTAACCACAATAATGCACACTAGACACAAGTACAAGGACTCGAAATGCAACATACTGAATGTCTTTTACTAAACTAGTACATCAAGTTAGGTACATCATACATGTATTCAGTACACAATATCAAAAAAGGATTGTTAAATTGAAACTTGTTTCAATATTGAGTAGAAGTGCTAAACAGCAATGGCTCTCTTTCTCTCAGAACAGCACTGGATGATGGTGAGTTGATGTTACGACTGTTGTCTGGTAAGTGAAGGTCAAACTGGTGCTCTCCTCGTATTGTACCATACACATGAGATGGTGGAGATCCTGATCGCTTGTTAGGTGAGTCAGCTCTGTCATTATCTCTGCTGCTTATCAGCTGTTCCACTTCTTGTAAAGAAGTTAGTCGATTAGTTTTTACAGTCCTCAACCATTTTCGTTTTATTCTCAACCAAACACACTCAACTACTATAGCTAGGAAACCAAGAAGAGAGAGACAGATTGAAACAATTGTGGTCACTTCTTGTGTCGTTGTCAACTTCAGATAAAGAAACAAAAGACTGCTATTTGCGAGAACAAACAGATTTAGGAGAAACATAGAATCCAAAATATTTAGAGTAATGCTTCTATAGACACCCTTTGTGAACGACCACGTGAAGAAGAACCCTTGCACAATGACAGATATGATAACACTGTTGAGGAATACTAACCTGCCAGATGTGAAGGAGAATACAATGGTTACTAGTAGACGCACAAGCAGAGTCACACCAGTCCAGTAACGATGCCTGTCTTTGTATGGTCCTCCATATGCATCGAGCATTGGCTTCATCTTTGATACTGGATTCCAGTTACTTGGAATACATTTGTCACTGTATCGTTCTAGAAGAGGAGCAAACAAGACCAGTAGTGGATAGGCCACTCCCACAATCAATACACAGCCAGTGAAGATGACAAGAATCAGGTGTTGAATGCTGAAATAGTCAATGTTACCGTCCACATTCCACACTTTGAGGAGAGTACCATTACAGTTTAACTGAGACATAGCTAAGGCTTTAGTGACTGTCTGTAAGATCTTAGTATAGGACATGAGGAACAGTGTGGCAAGAGCTGGCACTGCATTAGAGCCACACAACCTGCAAATATTCGCCGAGTAATGGCTACCCAAGATGATGCCTCCCATGATAAGAAAGAGATATGATGGGAAAACAAACTGAAGCCAAGTCTTCCAATATCCATTTAGTCCATCAAACAAGCACAATTCTATTCCAAAGTCAAGGTTTAGCCATGATATGAACTGGCTCACTACTGGTGGTCTACCATTGGGAAAGAACACACTCTCGTTCAGTTTGACCATGTTAGCATAGAGCAATAGTCCATTCACTGCACCTACTGATACAGTCAGATTGAGAGCCATTATTACACCTACTAATACAATGCCGGCCCCAGCGAATACTAACACAAGGAGAAGGTACACATTAGAGCAAGAGGCACAGCGATTAGAGCCCAGTAACAAGCTGAGGCCAGGTTGACACTGACCACACAGAATACCTTCCCTACCACCAGTACACTGATCATCAGGATCGAGAATGTTAAATGTGACTTGAGAAGAGTTGCAATAGTCAAATGGGCAGTCAGTGTATACTGTGAGGCAAGTCCTATTAGAGGTGTTCAGAAAAGCAAACCAGTTGCTTCCTGATCTACGAAAGTACGAAGCATTGTGAGATGCAATGCAAGATATGCTGTAGTTTTTTAGGAGAGGTGCACACTCACACCTTCCAGACTGCTCGTTCTTGATGAAACCAGGAGGACACTCCATGATATCTACAGCAAGAGTAACACCCCATCCTGGCAACCCTCCGTTCACTGTGATGTC
This sequence comes from Haliclona indistincta, assembly GCA_964017065.1. Lineage (NCBI taxonomy): Eukaryota > Metazoa > Porifera > Demospongiae > Haplosclerida > Chalinidae > Haliclona > Haliclona indistincta. Next base: position 3,074,009 of record OZ024790.1, on the reverse strand, counting down.
CACAGATGCTGATGTAGGACCAGAGCTCTTTAGAAGAAGATGAAGCTTGTGACACCTGGCAGTAGTTCCTTGAGGTCCATATGGTCTGACCAGTGATGCATTGTGTACAGCTATAGACACAGTACCTGAACTGGTACCACCATAGTTACCTACTGTTGCAATTTCTGTCTTTGCTACTTCTCCTGGAAACAAGCCTTCATGGGAAAAAAACCTTTTGGAACAGTTTGGTATTTTATTCTCACAGAAACAGACCATGATGGGATCAGACGAAATGGAAGAGAGTAGGTCAGTGTTGCTGAAGTTCATTCTGTGTGACTGTGGTATGTTGAAGTACCAAGATGTTTCGTTTGGTTGGCCTTGTCTCAGCACATGATTGTTATCAATGTCTAAGCAGTCTACTAATCTAGCTCCATACACATCTCCTCCTCCTTCAACTGCACGGTTTCCTGAGAATATAATCTGTGAGTCATTGCTGACTAGAATAGAGCAGTAGTCATTCTGAAATGTTCTGATATCAATCACATGGATTGCTCCTCCAACTGTACCATCAGAGTTGTTCAAAAAAATGAGTTCGCTGTTGTAGTTTACTTTGATGTAAGAGGACCCATGAAGGAATATTCCAGTTGCACGATTGTTCTGTATCTTGTTTCTGCCATTGAATTGTACAACACCATTCCACACTGTGACTGCTGTCATACTGTTGTTGATAAATGTGACATTACTTAAAAGCAATCGATCAGTTGTTGATACACTAATAGCAGAGCCTCCACCGTTATCGAGGAAGACACAGTTTGTCATTTTGACCAGTTTTTCAACTGACAGGCTAACTGCAGAATTCATATTTTTGTTGGAACTAAACAAACTGTCTTTTATTGTAATGAAATCTCGCTGTGGTACATATATATTTCCTGAAGTTATGACTTCGAAAAATAATCCCACTGCAAAAGCATTGTTTAGCGAAAGAGTTACATTTTGTAGTTCGAATATGTTCTCAGTACTTGAGGCAGTTTGGTTGATAAATATATGTATTCCATACTGATGTCCTTGTGTTGGTACTTGTTTGTGTGAAAATTCAGTATTTTTGACAACTAATTCTGAAGTAGCTCCACCATTAAATTTGGTACAAATCTGACAGCCAGAAATATCGATAAATGATGATCCATCTATTATGATACTAGTTTCAGTATCTGGAGAGGGTATTGTGTTTATCCATAAGCCTCTAGCATGATTTCGCTGTGCTGAATTGTCTGCAGTTCCCTTCAGTTTTGAATTACGTAGATTTAAGCTAATGATTGTACTATTGCTAAAAATTACAAATCCATCTCCACTGTTTTGCAATTTCTGGACTACTTCAATTGCTACTATAGTAAAATCAGCTGATTTACTAGATACAGCCAGAACTACAATGCCTCCATACTGTGAGTTGCCACATCCATCGGTAAAGTTAGAATTCGAAACTGAAACTGTGCTGCGAAAATTTGTAATCAAGACCATCAAGTTGCTTCCACTTACATTTTCCTTGCATTTTAGAATGTCAGAATTGCGATCAATGTTTGAATATGCAATAGAACAGTCGAAAATATACGGATAGGGACAATTGTGAACAATTATTCCATGTTCTGAGCTGTTTTGTATTGAGACTCTGCTAAGACTCAATTGATCAATATTTGAAACAAGGATCGTTGAGTAGAAATCTTTATCGAGCACTTTGACATCAGAATGAAATGCACCACAGTTAATCAGAGACAGTAAGGTGATTGTAATATGAGATGAGTCATAAAATGCAAATCCTCCACTTCCATTTGTGCAGTAGATGACAGCAGTAGACTCCATTATTGTCTCCTCTGGTCCAAGCACCCATTGACCTCTACCTATTAGAGTGAGGCCAGTGACTTGACTGATTTTAATCGGTTCTTCTCTGTCAAGAAGATGTGTCCCCTCCAAGAAAGTTATTCTAGTGTTGGAAGTGAAGTAGAGCTCAGGATCAAAGAGATAGTAACTGAGACTGTGACAGTCACTGTCTGGAGGACAATCCTTGCCATTGTGAGCTGACACATAGCGATCCTCAGCAAGACACAAAGTGACTACAGACAATAGCACTGCAGCCAGAATAAATGCTGACACATTCATAGTCAAGTAAAGCGCTGAACTGAACTGTAAATTCGTCTGATTGCTGCTTTTAGTGTATAGCAAGAGTGTCATACATTTTTGTACGTATCAGTACACTCGATGGAGTAATGTAAACTACTATCATGAATTACGTCATCACTTAATGAATCTCATTTAAAGTCCAAGTAGCTACTTAGACCTCACATTCTTTACCCAACCACAGTTGGTGGTTTTACTCTAGTTTGTACTATCGGCTAGTGTTGAAATGCAAGCTTATTGCATTAACAGAGCTGCACTGCTTTGGCAGCTCTGCTATTGTCGTACTTTAGAAAAACTCAGTTTAGCTTATCGTATTAATTAACATAGCTGCCATAGGTTATTGCAGCAGCAAATTCTTAACTAAATCACAACTTCCTTGTGATTCTTCACTTATCATACTTTGGGAAACCATCTTAAAAAGTGTCAATATAATAATAATTGATAAAATTATGCAGAATAAAACGGTATCCTGACTGCCATCCACATTAGATCTTTTTATGTATCAGCTACTACCTACATGAACGTAGCACTCAACTGTATGATGCTGCAAGATCATTCTCTTGTAGGTGTGCTATAGATGAAAAGCACCATTGGAAGAGGAAGCAGAGGTAGATTTAAAAAGAGGCCTGGAGCACACAAGCCCCCTCTTTATAAGCTAGAAGCATCTTGTGCTAAAAACTGCTCTACATTTTGAAACAAACTCTATAAAACTGATAGTGTTTAAGGGGCTCCAAGGCAACAAATTGTCATTATCACATGCATGCACACCTAATTCCCTCCTCCTTAGCTACAAAGAGAGTATGAAGAGTGGATGAGACAGAAAAGAGAGTAGAAGGGGTGAGAGACGTACGGAGAGGGAGAGTGTTTCAGTAAAGAAGCGCATTTTGTGTGACTATCGGGTGTATTAGATGTCTTGTTTGGTTGTCTTATCCTCGGCACATAATTGTTACCAATGTCTAAGCAGTCTACTAATCTAGCTCCATACACATCTCAATCATCCTCCTTCAACTTCACGTTTTCTAACTAATACCAACTACTCTCGTATTGTTTAAATTTTTTGTCTTTATATTTTAACTACTTCTTAAAAATGGGTGTTTTATAGAAATTACTCTGTTCAATGCAATTTTACTACTGTAAGATTAAGACTTGAATCTGTAAGATTCATTTGGTACTGTGTAAAAATAAATGAATGATTCTTACTTGAGTAATAATTATCGATTCTTTAAAATGAATAAAAATTATATAAAATACCGTCCTAAAATTAACCAATGTGTACTATTTTAGCAATAAAGAACAATCTCTTTATGAAACAGTTTGCTTTGACTATTAAAGAATCAATCTTGAGTAGAAGCGCTAAACAGTAAAGGCTCTCTTTCTCTCAGAACAGCACTGGATGATGGTGAGTTGATGTTACGACTGTTGTCTGGTAAGTGTAGGTCAAACTGGTGCTCTCCTCGTATTGTACCATACACATGAGATGGTGGAGATCCTGATCGCATGTTAGGTGAGTCAGCTCTGTCACTATCACTGCTGCTTATCAGCTGTTCCACTCCTTGTAAAGAAGTTGGTATAGCTGCCCATGAGTATAGCCATTTTCGTTTTATTCTTAACCAAGCACGTTGAACTACTATTGCTAACAAACCAAGAAGAGACAGACAGGTGGAAACAATGGAGGCCACCTCTTGAGCTAAATTCAACTTCAGGTAAAGAAACAAAAGACTGCTAATTGCAAGAACAAACAGATTGAGAAGAAGTATAGAATCCAAGATATTAAGAGTAATGCTTCTATAGACACCCTTTGTGAACAGCCAAGTAAAAGACAATCCTTGTACAGTGACAGATATGATAACACTGTTGAGGAATACTAGCCTGCCAGATGTGAAGGAGAATACAATGGTTACTAGTAGACGCACAAGCAGAGTCACACCAGTCCAGTAACGATGCCTGTCTTTGTATGGTCCTCCATATGCATCGAGCAATGGCTTCATCTTTGATACTGGATTCCAGTTACTTGGAATACATTTGTCACTGTATCGCTCTAGAAGAGGAGCAAACAAGACCAGTAGAGGATAGGCCACTCCCACAATCAACACACTTCCTGAGAAGATGACAAGAATTAGGTGTTTAACACTGAAATAGTCAATGTTACCGTCTACACTCCACACTTTGAGGAGAGTGCCATTACAGTTAAATTAAGACATTGACAAAGCATTAGTAACTGTCTGTAAGATCTTAGTATAGGACATGAGGAACAGTGTGGCAAGTGCTGGTACTGCATTAGAGCCACACAACCTGCAAATTTTCGCCGAGTAATGACTACCCAAGATTATGGCTCCCATGAGAAGGAAGAGATATGATGGGAAAATAAACTGAAGCCAAGTCTTCCAATATCCATCTAGTCCATCAAACAAGCACAATTCTATTCCAAAGTCAAGGTTTAGCCATGATATGAACTGGCTCACTACTGGTGGTCTACCATTGGGAAAGAACACACTCTCGTTCAGTTTGACCATGTTAGCATAGAGCAATAGTCCATTCACTGCACCTACTGATACAGTCAGATTGAGAGCCATTATTACACCCACTAATAAAATGCCGGCCACAGCGAATACTAACACAAGGAGAAGGTACACATTAGAGCAAGAGGCACAGCGATTAGAGCCCAGTAACAAGCTGAGGCCAGGTTGACACTGACCACACAGAATACCTTCCCTACCACCAGTACACTGATCATCAGGATCGAGAATGTTAAATGTGACTTGAGAAGAGTTGCAATAGTCAAATGGGCAGTCAGTGTATACTGTGAGGCAAGTCCTATTAGTGGTGTTGAGAAAAGCAAACCAGTTGCTTCCTGATCTACTAAAGTACGAAGCATTGTGAGATGCAATGCAAGATATGCTGTAGTTTTTGAGGAGAGGTGCACACTCACAACTTCCAGACTGCTCATTCTTGATGAAGCCAGGAGGACACTCCATGATGTCTACAGCAAGAGTAACACCCCATCCTGGTAACCCTCCATTCACTGTGATGTCCACAGATGCTGATGTAGGACCAGAGCTATTTAGAAGAAGATGAAGCTTGTGACACCTGGCAGTAGTTCCTTGAGGTCCATATGGCCTGACTAGTGTACAGCTATAGACACAGTACCTGAACTGGTACCACCATAGTTACCTACTGTTGCAATTTCAGTCTTTGCTTCTTCTCCTGGAAACAAGGCTTCATGAAAGTGCATTCTCTTGGAACAGTTCGGGAATTTATTCTCACAAAAGCAGACCATGATGGGATCAGAAGAAAAGGATGAGAGTGCTTCAGTGTTGCTGTAGTTCATTCTGTGTGACTGTGGTATGTTGAAGTACCAAGATGTTTCGTTTGGTTGGCCTTGTCTCGGCACATGGTTGTCATCAATGTCTAAGCAGTCTACTAATCTAGCTCCATACACATCTCCTCCTCCTTCAACAGCACGGTTTCCTGAGAATATAATCTGTGAGTCATTGCTGACTAGAATAGAGCAGTAGTCATTGTGAGATGTCTGTATGTCATATATGCGAATAGCTCCTCCTACAGTTTTTGCAGTGTTGTTGAAGAAAGCAAGTTCACTGTTGCCTTTTACACTTATGCGAGATTCCCCTTGAAGATATACACCAGTTCTGCGACTGTTTCGTATCACGTTCTTACCTTTGAATTGTATAACTCCATTCCACACTGTGAGTGCATTCATAATGTTGTTGTCGAATTTGACATTGGTGAAAAAAACCTTGCTATATGTTGAGACACTGATAACAGAGATGCCGCTATTGTTGAAGAAATGACAGTTTATGATGTTGACCGTTCTATCAACTGCCAGGTGCAAAACCGATTTCATGTTCTGGTTAGCACTGAAGGTGCTGTTTATGATAGTGAAATTTTCTGCTACGGGCAAAATTAGAGTGTTTTGCAATCGAAATCCAGTATGGAAGGCATTGTTCAAAGACATGGTGAGATTGTTAAATACAATTGTACCCATTCTTGTCTCCCTCATAAATATGTATACTCCCACATTAGTGTGTTGGAATATCTTTTGTGCGGCAACATATTCATGTAGAAAGTTTATACTATTCATGCACAGACGCATGATTGTTCCATTGTAAGATTGCAAGTGAAGCTGACCTTCCGAATTGTTGTAAAATGCTATTCTCTCCAAATTCAAACTAACTATTGACGAAAGTATTGTAAAGAAAACTCCTTTATTGTATATCACCTTTGATAACACTATTGAATCAGAGAAATTAAATTCTATATGTGATTTTTGGCTCCAAATTACTAGGCCACTTGCACCATTTTGTACTTTTTGAACGATTTTTAGCTCTTTAAGTGTTAATGTCGTGACCATGTCAGTATTCACTGCATGAACTGCAACACTCCCGTATCTAAATTTTCCACAAGCATTGGAGAAGTTAGAATTCAAAATTTTCAGCTGATTTTTCGAGCCAGAACCATGATAAATTATTAATAAGTTGCTCCCGTGCACGAGGCTATTGTTGCACTGCGAAGATTTCCGATCAATGTTACTATAAGCAATGGAACAAGAAAACATTTCAATGTGGTCACAATTGTGAGCTACTAGTCCATGTTCAGAGCTGTTTTGTATCGAGACAAAACGAAAAATCAGTTCTGAAATTTTCAAAAAGAGTAATGTGGACTTGATTTGAGCATCAGTGTGGAGTGCACCACAATTGATCAATGACAAGTTAATGATTGATATTTGAGATGAGCCATAAAATTCAAATCCTCCATTTCCATTTGTGCAGTAGATGACTGCAGTAGATTTCATTACATTTGTCTCCTCTGGTCCACGCACCCATTGACCATTGCTATTGAAAGTGAGGTTATTGACATTGCTGATCTTTATTGGTTCTTCTCTGTCAAGGAGATGGGTTCCCTCCAAGAAAGTTATTCTAGTATTGGAAGTGAAGAAGAGCTCAGGGTGAGAGAGATAGTAATTGAGACAGTGGCAGTCACAGTTTGGAGGACCATTGGTAGGAGACACACAGTAGTGATGATCCTCACAAAGACACAAAGAGGCTACTGATAACAGCACTGCAGCTAGCATGAATGCTGTAATCATCACTGAGGCCGTTTGCAAGCTCATTGTAGTCCTCTCAAAGAGTAAGTATTTGCTCTGCAGCATCTAGTTTTTGTAGTTTGTGAATGTCACATTTAAATTCACAACAAACTGTCTATTTTGTTAGTGCTAACATCAGTTTCCTATTCCCGTGAATGTATTTTAACTTGCACACGGTTATTTAAAAAGGGTGCCTCAACAATATCAATACTTCCCTGTGTCTCATGTCATATTTATTATTATCTTCAAACTTCTATAACACAATGTAACCACAAATGCACACTATACAGAAGTACAAGGACTTGAAATGCAACAGACTAAATGTTTTTTACTAAGCTAATACATGTAATTAAGTACAATTTACATGTAGTCCGCAGTATACAATATCAAAAAAGGGTTGTTAAATTGAAACTTGTTTCAATATTGAACAGAAGTACTAAACAGTAAAGGCTCTCTTTCTCTCAGAACAGCACTGGATGATGGTGAGTTGATGTTACGACTGTTGTCTGGTAAGTGTAGGTCAAACTGGTGCTCTCCTCGTATTGTACCATACACATGAGATGGTGGAGATCCTGATCGCTTGTTAGGTGAGTCAGCTCTGTCACTATCACTGCTGCTTATCAGCTGTTCCACTTCTTGTAAAGAGGTTAGTCGATTAGTTTTTACAGTCCTCAACCATTTTCGTTTTATTCTCAACCAAGTACGTTGAACTACTATAGCTAAAAAACCAAGAAGAGAGAGACAGATTGAAACAATTGTGGTCACTTCTTGAGCTGTTGCCAACTTCAGGTAAAGAAACAAAAGACTGCCAATAGCAAAAACAAACAGGTTTAGGAGAAACAAAGAATCCAATATGTTTAGTGTGATGCTTCTATAGACACCTTTTGTGAACAGCCAAGTAAAAGACAATCCGTGTACAGTGACAGCTATGATAACACTGTTGAGGAATACTAGCCTGCCAGATGTGAAGGAGAATACAATGGTTACTAGTAGACGCACAAGTAGAGTCACACCAGTCCAGTAACGATGCCTGTCTTTGTACGGTCCTCCATATGCATCAAGCAATGGCTTCATCTTTGATACTGGATTCCAGTTACTTGGAATACATTTGTCACTGTATCGCTCTAGAAGAGGAGCAAACAAGACCAATAGAGGATAGGCCACTCCCACAATCAACACACATCCTGAGAAGATGACAAGAATCAGGTGTTTAACACTGAAATAGTCAATGTTACCGTCCACACTCCACACTTTGAGGAGAGTGCCATTACAGTTTAGCTGAGACATAGCTAAGGCATTAGTGACTGTCTGTAAGATCTTAGTATAGGACATGAGGAACAGTGTGGCAAGTGCTGGCACTGCATTAGAGCCACACAACCTGCAAATTTTCGACGAGTAATGGCTACCCAAGATGATGGCTCCCATGAGAAGAAAGAGATATGATGGGAAAACAAATTGAAGCCAAGTCTTCCAATAACCGTCCAGTCCATCAAACAAGCACAATTCTATTCCAAAGTCAAGGTTTAGCCATGATATGAACTGGCTCACTGCTGGTGGTCTACCATTGGGAAAGAACACACTCTCGTTCAGTTTGACCAAGTTAGCATAGAGCAATAGTCCATTCACTGCACCTACTGATACAGTCAGATTGAGAGCCATTATTACACCCACTAATACAATGCCGGCCACAGCGAATACTAACACAAGGAGAAGGTACACATTGGAGCAAGAGGCACAGCGATTAGAGCCCAGTAACAAGCTGAGGCCAGGTTGACACTGACCACACAGAATACCTTCCCTACCATCAGTACACTGATCATCAGGATCGAGAATGTTAAATGTGACTTGAGAAGAGTTGCAATAGTCAAATGGACAGTCAGTGTATACTGTGAGGCAAGTCCTATTAGTGGTGTTAAGAAAAGCAAACCAGTTGCTTCCTGATCTACTAAAGTATGAAGCATTGTGAGATGCAATGCAAGATATGCTGTAGTTTTTGAGGAGAGGTGCACACTGACACCTTCCAGACTGCTCGTTCTTGATGAAACCAGGAGGACACTCCATGATATCTACAGCAAGAGTAACACCCCATCCTGGTAACCCTCCGTTCACTGTGATGGCCACAGATGCTGATGTAGGACCAGAGCTGTTTAGAAGAAGATGAAGCTTGTGACACCTGGCAGTAGTTCCTTGAGGTCCATATGGTCTGACCAGTGATGCATTGTGTACAGCTATAGACACAGTACCTGAACTGGTACCACCATAGTTACCTACTGTTGCAATTTCAGTCTTTGCTACTTCTCCTGGAAACAAGCCTTCATGTGAAAGAAACCTATTGGAACAGTTTGGTATTTTATTCTCACAGAAACAGACCATGATGGGATCAGACGAAATGGAAGAGAGTAGATCAGTGTTGCTGTAGTTCATTCTGTGTGACTGTGGTATGTTGAAGTACCAAGATGTTTCGTTTGGTTGGCCTTGTCTCAGCACATAATTCTTATCAATGTCTAAGCAGTCTACTAATCTAGCTCCATACACATCTCCTCCTCCTTCAACTGCACGGTTTCCTGAGAATATAATCTGTGAGTCATTGCTGACTAGAATAGAGCAGTAATCATTCTGAAATGTTCGCATGTCATTCACATGGATTGCTCCTCCGACTGTACTATCAGTGTTGTTCAGAAGAATTAGTTCACTGTTGTCATCTACTTTAATATAAGAGGACCCTTGAAGGAATACTCCAGTTGCTTGGTTGTTTTGTATCTTGTTTATGCCATTGAATTGTACAACACCATTCCACACTGCGACTGCTGTCATACTGTTGTTAGTAAATGTGACATTACTTAAAAGCAATCGATCAGTCGTTGATACACTGACAGCAGAGCCTCCACTGTTATCGAGGAAGACACAGTTTGTAATATTGATTAGTTTGTCAGCTGACAGACTAACTGCAGATTTCATATTTTTGTTGGAACTAAACAAACTGTCTTTTATTGTAATGAAACCTGTATGTAGTATGAGCAATTTTTCTGAAGTTACTACTTCGAAAAATAATCCCACTGCAAAAGCATTGTTTAGTGAAAGAGTTACGTTTTGAAGTTCGAATGCATTGTCAATGCTTGAGGCAGTTTGGTTGATAAATATATGTATTCCGTACTGATGTCCTGGTGTTGGTACTTGCTTGTGTGAAAATACAGTATTTTTAACAACTAAGGATGATGTAGCTCCACCATAAAATTTGGTACAAATCTGACAGCCAGAAATATCGATAAATGATGATCCATCTATTGTGATTCTAGTATCAGTTTCAGTATAATATGAAGAGGGTATTGTGTTTATCCATAAGCCTCTAGCATGATTTCGCTGTACCGAATTGTCTCCAGTTCCCCTCAGTTTTGAATTACTGAGATTCAAGGTAATGCTTGTCCTATTGCTAAAAATTACAAATCCATCTCCACTGTTTTGCAATTTCTGGACTACTTCAATTGCTGCCATACTAAACTCAGCTAATTCACCAGATACAGCCAGAACTACAATGCCTCCATACTGTGAGTTGCCACATCCATCGGTAAAGTTGGAATTCGAAACTAAAACTAAGCTGTAAACAATTGTAATCACAACCATCAAATTGCTTCCACTTACATTTTCCTTGCATTTTAGAGTGTCAGAATTGCGATCAATGTTTGAATACGCAATAGAACAGTCGAAAATATGCGGATTAGGACAATTGTGAACGATTAGTCCATGTTCTGAGCTGTTTTGTATCGAGACATTGAAAAGATGTAATTTATCAATGTTTGAAAAAAGGAGCGATGAATAGAACTCCTTATCGAGCACTTTGACATCAAAATGGAATGCACCACAGTTAATCAGTGACAGTAAGGTGATTGTAATGTGAGATGAGTCATAAAATGCAAATCCTCCACTTCCATTTGTGCAGTAGATGACAGCAGTAGATTCCATTATTGTCTCCTCTGGTCCAAGCACCCATTTACCTCTACCTATCAGAGTGAGATTACTGACTTGACTGATTTTAATCGGTTCTTCTATGTCAGACTCAAGAAGATGTGTTCCCTCCAAGAAAGTTATTCTGGTGTTGGAAGTGAAGTAGAGCTCAGGATCAGAGAGATAGTAACTGAGACTGTGACAGTCACTGTCTGGAGGACAGTCCTTGCCATTGGCAGCTGACACATAGCGATGCTCAGTAAGACTCACTGAGGAGGCTACTGACAATAGCACTGCAGCCAGAATAAATGCTGACACATTCATAGTCAAGTAAAGCGCTGAACTGAACTGTAAATTCGTCTGATTGCTGCTTTTAATGTATAGCAAAAGTGTCATACATTTTTGTACGTATCAGTACACTCGATGGAGCATTGTAAACTACTATCATGAATTACGTCATCATTAATGAATCTCATTTAAAGTCCAAGTAGCTACTTAGACCTCACATTCTTTACCCAACCACAGTTTGTGGTTTTACTCTAGTTTGTACTATCGGCTTGTGCTGAAATGCAAGCTTATTGCATTAACATAGCTGCAATACTTTGGCAGCTATGATATTGTCGTACTTTAGAAAAACTCAGTTTAGCTTATCGTATTAATTAACATAGCTGCCATAGGTTATTGCAGCAGCAAATTCTTAAATAAATCACAATTTCCTTGTGATTCTTCACTTATCATACTTTGGGAAACCATCTTAACAATATAATAATATTTATTTATATAATGCAGAATAAAATGATGTCAAATGATCTACGTACTACTGTGACGTTACATTTTTTCCTGAAAAAAGTTTTAATCCGATTGTGAAGATTCTCTAGTCATGACTGGCATCCACATTAAAATATTTTCATGTATCAGCTACTACCAGATGCTGATGCTGATGCTGCAAGATAACCTATAGGTTATCTTGCAGCATCAGCAATAGGTGTGCTAAATGAAAAACACCATTGGAAAAGGAAGCAGTGGTACATATAGATTTACTGAGAGAGGCCTGGAGCACACAGGTCCCTTCTTCACAAGCTAGGAGCACCTTGTGCTAAAAATGCTCTACATTTGCAAACAGACTATATAAAACTGATAGTGCATGTTCAAGGCAACAAATTGTCATTATCACATGCACACCTAATGCCCTCCTCTATAGCTATAGTATTTCAGTCATTGATCATAGCTACAAAGAGAATACGAGAGAAATGGAGAGTGGATGAGACAGGAAAGAGAGTAGAATGGATGAGAGAGGTATGGAGAGGGAGAGTGTTTCAGTATTGCTGAAGTGCATTCTGTGTATTAAAGTACCAATATGTTTCGTTTGGTTTGGTATATGATTGTTATCAATGTCTAAGCAGTCTACTAATCTAGCTCCATACACATCTCCTCCTCCTTCAACTGCACGTTTTCATAAAAATACTAACTAATACCACCTATTCCCTTATTCTTTAAATTTTGTCTCTTTTACTTCAACTACTTCATAACATGAGGTGGTTTAATAAAAATTACTCTGTTCAGTTTAAATTTTACTACTGCAAGATTAAGACAAGATTCTGTAAGATTCATCTGTGTATACAAATGAATGAATTTACTCCAGTACTATATTATTATTGAAATGCATAATCATAAAATACCGTCCTAAAATTCACTACTACTGTAACTAACCAATATGTACTATTTTGGCAATAAAGAACAAAGAATCAATCTTGAGTAGAAGTGCTAAACAGTAAAGGCTCTCTTTCTCTCAGAACAGCACTGGATGATGGTGAGTTGATGTTACGACTGTTGTCTGGTAAGTGTAGGTCAAACTGGTGCTCTCCTCGTATTGTACCATACACATGAGATGGTGGAGATCCTGATCGCTTGTTAGGTGAGTCAGCTCTGTCACTATCACTGCTGCTTATCAGCTGTTCCACTTCTTGTAAAGAGGTTAGTCGATTAGGTTTTATACTAGTCCTCAGCCATTTTCGTTTTATTCTCAACCAAACACACTGAACTACTATAGCTAGGAAACCAAGAAGAGACAGACAGATTGAAACAATTTAATTCTTGTGTCGTTGTCAACTTCAGGTAAAGAAACAAAAGACTGCTATTTGCGAGAACAAACAGATTTAGGAGAAACATAGAATCCAAAATATTTAGAGTAGTGCTTCTATAGACACCCTTTGTGAACGACCAAGTGAAGAAGAACCCTTGCACAATGACAGATATGATAACACTGTTGAGAAATACTAGCCTGCCAGATGTGAAGGAGAATACAATGGTTACTAGTAGACGCATAAGCATAGTCACACCAGTCCAGTAACGATGCCTGTCTTTGTATGGTCCTCCATATGCATCGAGCAATGGCTTCATCTTTGATACTGGATTCCAGTTACTTGGAATACATTTGTCACTATATCGCTCTAGAAGAGGAGCAAACAAGACCAGTAGAGGATAGGCTACTCCCACAATCAACACACATCCTGAGAAGATGACAAGAATCAGGTGTTTAACACTGAAATAGTCAATTTTACCGTCCACACTCCACACTTTGAGGAGAGTACCATTGCAGTTTATCTGAGACATAGCTAAAGCATTAGTGACTGTCTGTAAGATCTTAGTATAGGACATGAGGAACAGTGTGGCAAGTGCTGGCACTGCATTAGATCCACACAACCTGCAAATTTTCGCCGAGTAATGGCTACCCAAGATGATGGCTCCCATGAGAAGGAAGAGATATGATGGGAAAACAAACTGAAGCCAAGTCTTCCAATAACCGTCTAGTCCATCAAACAAGCACACTTCTATTCCAAAGTCAAGGTTTAGCCATGATATGAACTGGCTCACTACTGGTGGTCTACCATATCATTGGGAAAGAACACACTCTCGTTCAGTTTGACCATGTTAGCATAGAGCAATAGTCCATTCACTGCACCTACTGATACAGTCAGATTGAGAGCCATTATTACACCCACTAATACAATGCCGGCAACAGCAAATACTAACACAAGGAGAAGGTACACAATAGAGCAAGAGGCACAGCGATTAGAGCCCAGTAACAAGCTGAGACCAGGTTGACACTGACCACACAGAATACCTTCCCTACCACCAGTACACTGATCATCAGGATTGAGAATGTAAAATGTGACTTGAGAAGAGTTGCAATAGTCAAATGGACAGTCAGTGTATACTGTGAGACAAGTCCCATCAGTGGTGTTGAGAAAAGCAAGCCAGTTGCTTCCTGATCTACTAAAGTATGAAGCATTGTGAGATGCAATGCAAGATATGCTGTAGTTTTTGAGGAGAGGTGCACACTCACACCTTCCAGACTGCTCGTTCTTGATGAAACCAGGAGGACACTCCATGATATCTACAGCAAGAGTAACACCCCATCCTGGTAACCCTCCATTCACTGTGATAGCCACAGATGCTGATGTAGGACCAGAGCTACTTAGAAGAAGATGAAGCTTGTGGCACCTGGCAGTAGTTCCTTGACGTCCATATGGTCTGACCAGTGATGCATTGTGTACAGCTATAGACACAGTACCTGAACTGGTACCACCATAGTTACCTACTGTTGCAATTTCAATCTTTGCTACTTCTCCCGGAAACAAGCCATCATGGGAAAGAAACCTTTTGACACAGTTTGGTATATTATTCTCACAGAAACAGACCATGATGGGATCAGACGAAATGGAAGAGAGTAGGTCAGTGTTGCTGAAGTTCATTCTGTGTGACTGTGGTATGTTGAAGTACCATGATGTTTCGTTTGGTTGGCCTTGTCTTGGCACATGATTGTTATCAATGTCTAAGCAGTCTACTAATCTAGCTCCATACACATCTCCTCCTCCTTCAACAGCACGGTTTCCTGAGAATATAATCTGTGAGTCATTGCTGACTAGAATAGAGCAGTAGTCATTGTGAGATGTCTGTATGTCATATATGCGAATAGCTCCTCCTACAGTTTTTGCAGTGTTGTTGAAGAAAGCAAGTTCACTGTTGCCTTTTACACTTATGCGAGATTCCCCTTGAAGATATACACCAGTTCTGCGACTGTTTCGTATCACGTTCTTACCTTTGAATTGTATAACTCCATTCCACACTGTGAGTGCATTCATAATGTTGTTGTCGAATTTGACATTGGTGAAAAAAACCTTGCTATATGTTGAGACACTGATAACAGAGATGCCGCTATTGTTGAAGAAATGACAGTTTATGATGTTGACCGTTCTATCAACTGCCAGGTGCAAAACCGATTTTATGTTCTGGTTAGCATTGAAGGTGCTGTTTATGACAGTGAAATTTTCTGCTACGGGCAAAATTAGAGTGTTTTGCAATCGAAATCCAGTATGGAAGGCGTTATTCAAAGACATGGTGACATTGTTAAATACATTCTTGTCTCCCACGTAAATATGTATACTCCCACATAAGTGTGTTGGAATATCTTTTGTGCGGTAACATATTCATGTAGAAATTTTATACTATTCATGCACAGATGCATGATTGTTCCGTTGTAAGATTGCAAGTGAATCTGACCTTCTGAATTGTTGTAAAATGCTATTCTCTCCAAATTCAAACTAACTATTGACGAAAGTATTGTAAAGAAAACTCCTTTATTGTATATCACCTTTGATAACACTATTGAATCAGAGAAATTAAATTCTATATGTGATTTTTGGCTCCAAATTACTAGGCCACTTGCACCATTTTGTACTTTTTGAACGATTTTTAGCTCTCTGAGTGTTAATGTCGTGACCATGTCAGTATTCACTGCATGAACTGCAACACTCCCATATCTAAATTTTCCACAAGCATTGGAGAAGTTAGAATCCAAGATTTTCAGCTGATTTTTCGAGCTAGAACCATGATAAATTATTAATAAGTTGCTCCCTCGCACGAGGCTACTGTTGCACTGCGAAGATTTTCGATCAATGTTACTAAAAGCAATTGAACAAGAAAACATTTCAATGTGGTCACAATTGTGAGCTACTAGTCCATGTTCAGAGCTGTTTTGTATCGAGACAAAACGAAGATTCAGTTCTGAAATTTTCAAAAAGAGTAATGTGGACTTGATTTGAGCATCAGTGTGGAGTGCACCACAATTGATCAATGACAAGTTAATGATTGATATTTGAGATGAGTCATAAAATGCAAATCCTCCACTTCCATTTGTGCAGTAGATGACAGCAGTAGATTCCATTATTGTCTCCTCTGGTCCAAGCACCCATTGACCTCTACCTATTAGACTGAGACCAGTGACTAGACTGATGTTGATCGGTTCTTCTCTGTCAAGAAGATGTGTTCCTTCCAAGAAAGTTATTCTAGTGTTGGAAGTGAAGTAGAGCTCAGGATCAGAGAGATAGTAACTGAGACTGTGGCAGTCACTGTCTGGAGGACAATCCTTGCCATTGGCAGCTGACACATAATAATGATGATTCTCAGCATGACTCGAAGAAGCTACTAACAACAGCACAGCAGCTAGCATCAACGCTGTCATCTTCACCATGGTCATTTCAGCGAAAAACAAAATAGTTCACTATGTTTATTTCCTCAGAGTCTATAGTTTCCCTATGTATTTTTAGTTGTATCAAATACACATTTGTACTTCAAAATTCACAACAAACAGTCTAGTACTTTGTTAGTGCTAACAAAAATTTCCTATTACTGAGAATTTGTTTCAACAAGCAGGAAACTACAAATCACAGTACTGTTATTTCAGCATTTCGCTAGATGCTTTGGAATAATGTCGTCATTTCCTTGAGTCAATTTCAACGTTATTTTTATCTGAAAATGTGTTAACAGAACACTCCATAAAGAAACAACAAAAATGTCCAGTAACTGAACAGAATAATGTGCATGCTCACTATGTGTTTGTATCAAGCTACTACAATTGTATAGTCAAGTAAACAAAAATAATGATTAAACTGAAATTTTCAATATTGAGCAGAAGTACTAAAAAGTAAAGGCTCTCTTTCTCTCAGAACAGCACTGGATGATGGTGAGTTGTTGTTACGACTGTTGTCTGGTAAGTGAAGGTCAAACTGATGCTCTCCTCGTATTGTACCATACACATGAGATGGTGGAGATCCTGATCGCTTGTTAGGTGAGTCAGCTCTGTCACTATCACTGCTGCTTATCAGCTGTTCCACTTCTTGTAAAGAGGTTAGTCGATTAGGTTTTACAGTCCTCGACCATTTTCGTTTTATTCTCAACCAAACACACTCAACTACTATAGCTAGGAAACCAAGAAGAGACAGACAGATTGAAACAATTGTGGTCACTTCTTGTGCTGTCGTCAACTTCAGGTAAAGAAACAAAAGACTGCTATTTGCAAGAACAAACAGGTTGAGAAGAAACAAAGAATCCAATATGTTTAGAGTAATGCTTCTATAGACACCCTTTGTGAACAGCCAAGTAAAAGACAATCCTTGTACAGTAACAGTTATGATAACACTGTTGAGGAATACTAGCCTGCCAGATGTGAAGGAGAATACAATGGTTACTAGTAGACGCACAAGTAGGGTCACACCAGTCCAGTAACGATGTCTGTCTTTGTATGGTCCTCCATATGCATCGAGCAATGGCTTCATCTTTGATACTGGATTCCAGTTTCTTGGAATACATTTGTCACTGTATCGCTCTAGAAGAGGAGCAAACAAGACCAGTAGAGGATAGGCCACTCCCACAATCAACACACATCCTGAGAAGATGACAAGAATCAGGTGTTTAACACTGAAATAGTCAATGTTACCGTCCACACTCCACACTTTGAGGAGAGTGCCATTACAGTTTAACTGAGACATTGTCAAAGTATTAGTGACTGTCTGTAATATCTTAGTGTAGGACATGAGGAACAGTGTGGCAAGAGCTGGCACTGCATTAGAGCCACACAACCTGCAAATATTCGCCGAGTAATGGCTACCCAAGATGATGGCTCCCATGAGAAGAAAGAGATATGATGGAAAAACAAACTGAAGCCAAGTCTTCCAATATCCATCTAGTCCATCAAACAAGCACAATTCTATACCAAAGTCAAGGTTTAGCCATGATATGAACTGGCTCACTACTGGTGGTCTACCATTGGGAAAGAACACACTCTCGTTCAGTTTGACCATGTTAGCATAGAGCAATAGTCCATTCACTGCACCTACTGATACAGTCAGATTGAGAGCCATTATTACACCCACTAATACAATGCCGGCCACAGCGAATACTAACACAAGGAGAAGGTACACATTAGAGCAAGAGGCACAGCGATTAGAGCCCAGTAACAAGCTGAGACCAGGTTGACACTGACCACACAGAATACCTTCCCTACCACCAGTACACTGATCATCAGGATCGAGAATGTTAAATGTGACTTGAGAAGAGTTGCAATAGTCAAATAGACAGTCAGTGTATACTGTGAGGCAAGTCCTATTAGTGGTGTTGAGAAAAGCAAACCAGTTGCTTCCTGATCTACGAAAGTATGAATCATTGTGAGATGCAATGCAAGATATGCTGTAGTTTTTGAGGAGAGATGCACACTCACACCTTCCAGACTGCTCGTTCTTGATGAAACCAGGAGTACACTCCATGATATCTACAGCAAGAGTAACACCCCATCCTGGTAACCCTCCGTTCACTGTGATGGCCACAGATGCTGATGTAGGGCCAGAGCTATTCAGAAGAAGATGTAGCTTGTGACACCTGGCAGTAGTTCCTTGAGGTCCATATGGTCTGACCAGTGATGCATTGTGTACAGCTATAGACACAGTACCTGAACTGGTACCACCATAGTTACCTACTGTTGTAATTTCAATCTTTGCTACTTCTCCCGGAAACAAGCCATCATGGGAAAGAAACCTTTTGACACAGTTTGGTATTTTATTCTCACAGAAACAGACCATGATGGGATCAGACGAAATGGAAGAGAGTAGATCAGTGTTGCTGTAGTTCATTCTGTGTGACTGTGGTATGTTGAAGTACCAAGATGTTTCGTTTGGTTGGCCTTGTATTGGAACGTGATTGTTATCAATGTCTAAGCAGTCTACTAATCTAGCTCCATACACATCTCCTCCTCCTTCAACTGCACGGTTTCCTGAGAATATAATCTGTGAGTCATTGCTGACTAGAATAGAGCAGTAGTCATTCTGAAATGTTCGCATGTCATTCACATGGATTGCTCCTCCGACTGTACCACCAGTGTTGTTCAGAAAAATAAGTTCACTGTTGTCATCTACTTTAATATAAGAGGACCCTTGAAGGAATATTCCAGTTGCTTGGTTGTTTTGTATCTTGTTTCTGCCATTGAATTGTACAACACCATTCCACACTGTGACTGCAGTCATACTGTTGTTAGTAAATGTGACATTACTTAAAAGCAATCGATCAGTTGTTGATACACTGATAGCAGAGCCTCCACTGTTATCGAGGAAGACACAGTTTGTTATATTGACTAGTTTGTCAACCGACAGTCTAACTGCAGAATTCATATTTTTGTTTGAACTAAACAAACTGTCTTTTATTGCAATGAAACCTGGATGTAGTACATGTATTTTTTTTGAAGTTACGACTTCGAAAAATAATCCCATTGCAAAAGCATTGTTTAGAGAAAGAGTTACATTTTGAAGTTCGAATGCATTCAGAATGCTTAAGGCAGTTTGGTTGATAAAAATATGTATTCCATACTGATGGCCTGGTGTTGGTACTTGCTTGTGTGAAAATACAGTATTTTTAACAACTAAGTATAAAGTAACTCCACCGTAAAATTTGGTACAAATCTGACAGCCAGAAATATCGATAAATGACGATCCATCTATTATGATACTAGTTTCAGTAGCTGGAGAGGGTATTGTGTTTATCCATAGGCCTCTAGCATGATTTCGCTGTGCTGAATTGTCTGCAGTTCCCTTTAGTTTTGAATTACTAAGATTCAAGCTAATGCTTGTCCTATTGTTAAAAATTACAAATCCGTCTCCACTGTTTTGAAATTTCTGGACTACTTCAATTGCTACCATATAAAGATCAACTGATTTACCAGATACAGCCAGAACTACAATGCCTCCATACTGTGAGTTACCACATCCATCGGTAAAATTGGAATTCGAAACTGAAACTGTACATATGCTGCGAAAATTTGTAATCAAGACCATCAAATTGCTTCCACTTACATTTTCCTTGCATTTTAGAATGTCAGAATTGCGATCAATGTTTGAGTATGCAATAGAACAGTAGAGAATAATCGGATAAGGACAATTGTGAATAATTAGTCCAT
This sequence comes from Haliclona indistincta, assembly GCA_964017065.1. Taxonomy (NCBI): domain Eukaryota; kingdom Metazoa; phylum Porifera; class Demospongiae; order Haplosclerida; family Chalinidae; genus Haliclona; species Haliclona indistincta. The sequence continues at coordinate 3,053,535 of OZ024790.1, read as the reverse complement.
GTTCTGAGCTGTTTTGTATCGAGACATTGTAAAGATATAATGGATCAATATTTGAAAAAAGGAGTGTTGAATAGAATTTTTTATCAAGCACTTTGACATCAGAATGAAATGCACCGCAGTTAATCAGAGACAGTAAGGTGATTGTAATATGAGAAGAATCATAAAATGCAAATCCTCCACTTCCATTTGTGCAGTAGATGACAGCAGTAGATTCCATTATTGTCTCCTCTTGTCCAGGCACCCAATGACCTCTACCTATTAGAGTGAGACCAGTGACTTGACTGATTTTAATCGGTTCTTCTCTGTCAAGAAGATGTTTTCCCTCCAAGAAAGTTTTTTCGGTGTTGGAAGTGAAGTAGAGCTCAGGATCAGAGAGATAGTAACTGAGACTGTGGCAGTCACTGTCTAGAGGACAATCCTTGCCATTGGCAGCTGACACATAGTAATCCTCAGCAAGACACAAAGTGACTACAGACAATAGCACTGCAGTCAGAACAAATGCTGACACAGTCATGGTCAAGTAAAATGCCGAACTAAACTGTAAATTCGTCTGATTGCTGTATAGCAAGAGTGTCATACATTTTTGTACGTATCAGTACACTCGATTGAGCAATGTAAACTACTATCATGAATATTACGTCATCACTCAATGAATCTCATTTAAAGTCCAAGTAGCTACTTAAACCTAACATTCTTTGCCCAACCACAGTTTGTGATTTTACTCTAGTTTGTACTATCAGCTAGTGCTGAAATGCAAGCTTATTGCATTAACATAGCTGCATTACTTTGGCAGCTATGCTATTGTAGTACTTTAGAGAAATTCAGTTTAGCTTATCGTATTAATTAACATAGCTGCTGATGAATGAATGATTCTTACTCCAGAAATATATCATTGAAACGCATAATCATAAAATACCGTCCTAAAATTTACTACTATTGTAACTGACCAATATGTACTATTTTGGCAATAAAGAACAAAGAATCAATCTTGAGTAGAAGTACTAAACAGTAAAGGGTCTCTATCTCTCAGAACAGCACTGGATGATGGTGAGTTGATGTTACGACTGTTGTCTGGTAAGTGAAGGTCAAACTGGTGCTCTCCTCGTATTGTACAATACACATGAGATGATGGAGATCCTGATCGCTTGTTAGGTGAGTCAGCTCTGTCACTATCACTGCTGCTTATCAGCTGTTCCACTTCTTGTAAAGAGGTTAGTCGATTAGTTTTTACAGTCCTCAACCATTTTCGTTTTATTCTCAACCAAACACACTCAACTACTATAGCTAGGAATCCAAGAAGAGACAGACAGATTGAAACAATTGTGGTCACTTCTTGTGTCGTTGTCAACTTCAGGTAAAGAAACAAAAGACTGCTATTTGCGAGAACAAACAGATTTAGGAGAAACATAGAATCCAAAATATTTAGAGTAGTGCTTCTATAGACACCCTTTGTGAACGACCAAGTGAAGAAGAGCCCTTGCACAATGACAGATATGATAACACTGTTGAGGAATACTAGCCTGCCAGATGTGAAGGAGAATACAATGGCTACTAGTAGACGCACAAGTAGGGTCACACCAGTCCAGTAACGATGCCTGTCTTTGTATGGTCCTCCATATGCATCGAGCAATGGCTTCATCTTTGATACTGGATTCCAGTTACTAGGAATACATTTGTCACTCTATCGCTCTAGAAGAGGAGCAAACAAGACCAGTAGAGGATAGGCCACTCCCACAATCAACACACATCCTGAGAAGATGACAAGAATCAGGTGTTGAACACTGAAATAGTCAATGTTACCGTCCACACTCCACACTTTGAGGAGAGTGTCATTGCAGTTTAACTGAGACATTGTCAAAGCATTAGTGACTGTCTGTAAGATCTTAGTATAGGACATGAGGAACAGTGTGGCAAGAGCTGGCACTGCATTAGAGGCACATCACCTGCAAATTTTCACCGAGTAATGGCTACCCAAGATGATGGCTCCCATGAGAAGGAAGAGATATGATCGGAAAACAAACTGCAGCCAAGTCTTCCAATATCCATCTAGTCCATCAAACAAGCACAATTCTATTCCAAAGTCAAAGTTTAGCCATGATATGAACTGGCTCACTACTGGTGGTCTACCATTGGGAAAGAACACACTCTCGTTCAGTTTGACCATGTTAGCATAGAGCAATAGTCCATTCACTGCACCTACTGATACAGTCAGATTGAGAGCCATTATTACACCCACTAATACAATGCCGGCCACAGCAAATACTAACACAAGGAGAAGGTACACTTTAGAGCAAGAGGCACAGCGATTAGAGCCCAGTAACAAGCTGAGACCAGGTTGACACTGACCACACAGAATACCTTCCCTACCACCAGTACACTGATCATCAGGATCGAAAATGTTAAATGTGACTTGAGAAGAGTTGCAATAGTCAAATGGACAGTCAGTGTATACTGTGAGGCAAGTCCTATTAGTGGTGTTGAGAGAAGCAAACCAGTTGCTTCCTGATCTACGAAAGTATGAAGCATTGTGAGATGTAATGCAAGATATGCTGTAGTTTTTGAGGAGAGGTGCACACTCACACCTTCCAGACTGCTCGTTCTTGATGAAACCAGGAGGACACTCCATGATATCTACAGCAAGAGTAACACCCCATCCTGGTAACCCTCCGTTCACTGTGATGTCCACAGATGCTGATGTAGGACCAGAGCTCTTTAGAAGAAGATGAAGCTTGTGACACCTGGCAGTAGTTCCTTGAGGTCCATATGGTCTGACCAGTGATGCATTGTGTACAGCTATAGACACAGTACCTGAACTGGTACCACCATAGTTACCTACTGTTGCAATTTCTGTCTTTGCTTCTTCACCTGGAAACAAACCTTCATGTGAAAGAAACCTTTTGGAACAGTTTGGTATTTTATTCTCACAGAAACAGACCATGATGGGATCAGACGAAATGGAAGAGAGTAGGTCAGTGTTGCTGAAGTTCATTCTGTGTGACTGTGATATGTTGAAGTACCAAGATGTTTTGTTTGGTTGGCCTTGTCTCAGCACATGATTATTATCAATGTCTAAGCAGTCTACTAATCTAGCTCCATACACATCTCCTCCTCCTTCAACTGCACGGTTTCCTGAGAATATAATCTGTGAGTCATTGCTGACAAGAATAGAGCAGTAGTCATTCTGAAATATTTGCATGTCATTCACATGGATTGCTCCTCCGACTGTACCATCAGTGTTGTTCAGAAGAATTAGTTCGCTGTTGTCATCTACTTTAATATAAGAGGACCCTTGAAGGAATACTCCAGTTGCTTGGTTGTTCATTATCTTGTTTCTGCCATTGAATTGTACAACACCATTCCACACTGCGACTGCAGTCATACTGTTGTTAGTAAATGTGACATTACTTAAAAGCAATCGATCAGTTGTTGATACACTGATAGCAGAGCCTCCACTGTTATCGAGAAGACACAGTTTGTAATTTTGACTAGTTTGTCAACTTACAGTCTAACTGCAGAATTCATATTTTTGTTAGAACTAAACAAACTGTCTTTTATTGCAATGAAACCTGGATGTAGTACATGTATTTTTTTTGAAGTTACGACTTCGAAGAATAATCCCACTGCAAAAGCATTGTTTAGCGAAAGAGTTACATTTTGAAGTTCGAATATGTTCTCAATACTTGAGGCAGTTTGGTTGATAAATATATGTATTCCATACTGATGTCCTGGTGTTGGTACTTGTTTGTGTGAAAATACAGTATTTTTGACAACTAAGTATGAAGTATCTCCACCATAAAATTTGGTACAAATCTGACAGCCAGAAATATCAACAAGAAATTAAAAAGATTTCTATCGAAATCAAAAGGATGTAGTGATGAAGAAATCTACCACTGGTTCACAATGTAAACCAACAAGGAACAAGCATAGAATGGTAACACGATTGACTTGCTAACAGACCATAGATCCCTACATCAGTGGCTGCTGTGGCCAGACTATAGCTAGTTAAGCTATTTACTGTTGACTGACACTTTGAATAGAATTCAGCTTGTGACAAAATATTGATCTTATGTACAGCCACTGATGTAGGGATCTATGGTCTGTTAGCAAGTCAATCGTGTTACCATTCTATGCTTGTTCCTTGTTGGTTTACATTGTGAACCAGTGGTAGATTTCTTCATCACTACATCCTTTTGATTTCGATAGAAATCTTTTTAATTTCTTGTTTGTGTCCTTTTTTCTTTTTAGTGAAGTGCAGTTCAATATCATGCATGTACGGAGAAGTCTTTGTTTCCACCATTAGTTTAGTATTCCTGTTGTTGATGGCTTTTCTTAAACTTGTAGCTAAAATTGTTAAGCTGTACGTATCAGGTCTGCCTAGTCGCCTACGCATATGCATGCAGTGCATACGAGCCCCGCCCACACTTGTTTGTAGACCTATACGGCGGTTATAATTATCTGGCAAGTGCAGAATGGCGATCCTACACGAGCTTACCGTTCTTCGAAGACTCCAGACAAATGCCGGGTGTGTGTTCTCCGATCCACACGGCGCAGCGATACTTTAGCTGCTTGGTCACGTGCGCTACCATTGCTTGGTCACGTGCGTATTGCGCAATCACAATAATGGCGTCTAACACTAAGCTGACAATGGATCACGATCGAGAAATCGCGGAACTTAGATCGCCGTTACGCTAAAAACAAAGCTCAAAAGGCACATGCCAGGAGAATTTCACGACTGTTCGTGGATGTTTTGGTCTCGGCACTGCTCGCGTAAAGGCGCTAGGCGAGTGGAAGAAAGAAAGAAAGAAAGAAAGAAGAAAGAAAGAAGAAAACGAAGATGACGAAACTCGATTTTCACTGTTTCCAGGTTCGTCACTTTAGTAACAATTTCGAGCAATCTCCTTGCTGCTGTAAGATGGGGCAACGCCAGAGAGCAGATCTAAGTGTCTAAAGACGTATAAAATTCAACACCAGGCGAAATATCAGCGTTTGAACGCTAATACATTGTATGTAGCCGCCATCTTGTTTTCTCGTTCATCCCTACATAGGGAGTCACTACCGTGCCTCCCTAATAAATGATGATCCATGTATTTTGATAATAGTATCAGTAGCTGGAGAAGGTATTGTGTGTATCCATAAGCCTCCAGCATGATTTCGCTGTGCTGAATTGTCTGCAGTTCCCCTCAGTTTTGAATTACGTAGATTTAAGCTAATGATTGTCCTATTGCTAAAAATTACAAATCCATCTCCACTGTTTTGCAATTTCTGGACTACTTCAATTGCTACCATAGTAAAATTAACTGACTTACTAGATACAGCCAGAACTACAATGCCTCCATACTGTGAGTTGCCACATCCATCGGTAAAGTTGGAATTCGAAACTGAAACTGTGCTGCGTAAATTTGTAATCAAGACCATCAAGTTGCTTCCACTTACATTTTCCTTGCATTTTAGAATGTCAGAATTGCGATCAATGTTTGAGTATGCAATAGAACAGTAGAGAATACGCGGAGTAAGGTGATTGTAATGTGAGATGAGCCATAAAATGCAAATCCTCCTCCTCCCCTCGTGCAGTAGATGACAGCAGTAGACTCCATTATTGTCTCCTCTGGTCCAAGCACCCATTGACCTCTACCTATTAGAGTGAGGCCAGTGACTTGACTGATTTTAATCGGTGCTTCTCTGTCAAGAAGATGTGTTCCCTCCAAAAAATATATTCTAGTGTTGGAAGTGAAGTAGAGCTCAGGATCAGAGAGATAGTAACTGAGACTGTGGCAGTCATTGTTTACTGGACCATTGGCAGGAGACACACAGTAATGATGATGCTCAGCAAGACACAGAGAGGCTAGTGACAATAACACTGCTGCAAGTAGCATTATGACTATCAACATATAATCAGATGCTGAACTGAACTGCAATCTCTTCTGCTGATGCTTTTAACATAATCGTCATCTGCTGGTTTTACTCAGGAAATTCGGCGGCTTGTTTACATAACTTTCGTCACTTAAAAACTAAGCTCAAAATGATACTTCAGCAACTGTTTTGACCATATCCTACATAAAATCACTTAGTTAAAACAATCATATTCCATTCGACAATTTGTAAATATCTGAATGCTCACTGGTCTTGCTATATCTAAATTTCCTTCTCGAAAACCACTTTTTCCTAGGGTTAAAATAAGTGTCAGTACATAGACTGTTCATTTTCATGTATGGTTGGTTGCACATTAGGCTGCCACGATTTTAAAATGACATGATTTCAACTACTAGGGTCCGCAATGAAAAAATCGCTTGTCACAGATTCGGCTGGATGGTGTTTCAGCGTGTACAGTGCTTCGACCCGAATACAAAACGCACAACTGAACAGAAAGACGCAAACTCCTTCGTATTTGTAATAAAAAATAAAAGAAGATGAATTGAGGGGGCGGAGCCTCGATAATTGCATTTATTAGTGAATTCTTTCTACCTTACGAATCTGTCTCGAGCGCCAAGATAGTTTTCTCGTTCTACAGTGATACAGTTTTCTTGCGTGCAAGTCTCCTGCCTTACAGTGCCTTGTAGGAGTTGCTGTTGATCTGTTTTGTGAACAAGGTCGGTACCGAGAAGAGAGTTTTTGCCTTCCAATTCTGTCATGTTTGCGACTGTAATAACCCTATATTGAGGGAATCGTAGACTAGGTACCAATGCACATTCATACCAACTTTAATAAAACTTAGACGTTTCCTTCCATCTGGCTCAAATAATTTTTGAGCCAGATGGAAGAAAGTGTATGAGCTTCATAAAACTTGGTGTGCAGATACATTGTTATCTAACTCAGTAATATGTGCGATAGGAGTGCTACAGCATGATAAACAAAAGTGCTGGAGTCCGAAATGTATTAGCTCGGCGCACCTGAAGCCCCG
>OZ024790.1:2777625-3046437 GCA_964017065.1 Haliclona indistincta | reverse complement strand
ATCAGCTGGGAGCAGCATGGAGGCGAAACTACATAGAATGAAGAGTCAATCGGCTCATGTACCATCGGCAGAGTCCGAGCTGCTCCAGTTAGCTACGATCTCTCCTGCTGCTCAACCTGGGTCACCGCAGTGGCGATACTGCTACCTGCCGTTGAACAGACAGCTAGCTGGCTCTCTATCAGAGAAATGGCCGGCTATAGAGCAGACCTACCTAGTGACTATCAGGAGAGTAGCTAACATGCAGAGACAAGAGAGAGAGAATATCTGCCGATATATCTATGCTAGGAGGTTAGTGGAGTGAGTAACAATAGGATGGTTATTTGAGTGCAACCATGGGATATGTGAGAGTATGATGGTCACTTGAGCTATATGCATACAAATAGAGGTGAAAGTGTGATAAATGCGTATGATAGCAGTTGTGATAGTGCTTAAGAATTCAGGTGTGATAGTGTGTGAAGAGTGAACCAGTGAGCTGTGACTGTGTGTAGGTTGTGAGTATGTGTAAGTGGTGTGATGGTCCCATGCTCTACAGGTGTGAGTATCATCAGTATCTTCGTCGTCCCGATCACAAGCAGGAGTTCCTGACCCAGTGGCAGGAACAGTACAACACTATATCGGACCTGCAGCGCCGTGAGGCACTCATGAAGGCTGAGCTACACCACAGAGTCAATGTAAGCTAGCACTATAAATCACAATATTCTTTTATGTTGTGTCTACAAAGGCAGTACTGTACCCAATACCGTATTTTCTTCTAAAGATTCAGCCCCTAGTCGCTGAAATGCGTACTAAACCTCCAAATTTCGGCAAGCGCTTTGGTTCTTCGTCATAGTAAGGCAACAGCCAGACGTGAAAAGTCCTGTACTTCATGAAAAAGAGCTGTAGACGCTTTCTCGTTCAAAACAGGTGCGATTATTCGGTACATATGGAACTTCTACCACAATTACTTCCAAATATTGGGCAACCAAATCTGAAATTATTTATTTTGTGCTCAATTTTTAGAAGAAATACGGTAGTTTGTGTACCTTGAGAAATTAAAATATTATAATTTTGCTGTTTTTTTTGTTTTCAGGATCTGTGTGATAAGCTGTGGGATATCAGTGATCATCGTAAGAGTGAGGCTGAGAGGGAGAGAGCCATCATCATGGCTGATCAATGGGTGGAGGATCATGTTGGGATACTATCAAACCACTACATCACCCTCATGCAGGTAACAATAACTAACACTATCTACTAACCGTGTGTGTGTGTGTGCCTGCATATTTCTGGTTGTGGTGTTATTATGAAACTAAGCGAATCTCCAAATAAGTGCATAATGTTGTATACGATCATGTGCATGCAAGTGTGTGTGGGTGTTGGTTTTGATTGTCTTTTTCCTTTAGTGTGAGCTAGACAAGTATCAGGACACTGTTCTATTGTTGAAGGACTACTATGTTGCTATGGAAAGTAAGTGATGATGCATGTCAGTAAATGTGACACTCACGAACACCTTGAGCCCTTAAGGGACAATGCTCTAAATGGAGTTTAATGTACATATTCATACGAAGTAGCTAGTGAAGTTACAGTAGGAGAGTCTGAGCTTGGTAAAGAAATGCATGGGGCACACTGCTCAACAGGCTTGCCATGGGCATGTGACGTGATCTGCCAACAAACAGTGCAATGCTGGTTTAGTGGTGTCCAGTGTGGACTTGCTGGAAGTTCATTGATCCGAATCATCTCTTTCGTTTGAAGGCTGTGTACACGTAGTAATCATCATTGTTTGTTGTGTTCAGGTGCTGTTCCTACTCCACTACCAGACACATTGAGACTACCCATCATACAGGTACAGTGAAGTGTTAGCGACACATTTGTTTGTACTGTGCACACCACTGTATATTTGAATTGGATTATTATGCTTACTAATACATGTATACTACTCCACATGTTACATAATCCCCCATGTTTACATTACCAGATTGTTTAAATTTTTGTACTCAGTGAGTCTCAGTCCCAGTACAAAATTTATCCCTGCCTTAGATATGAAATAGTGAACTAATTACAACAAAAATTTTCTATTAAAATCGTGTTATTATTGTACAAAACAAGTAATAATAAACAGTAACACTAAATTGTAGGAAAAAATACGTAATGAAAATAAGATAAAAGCTAATAGTAACTAAAACTATCTAATTAAAGAATTACAAGATAACAACAAAACATCAAGAAAACAAGTTAAATGACAAAGCAGGAAGTGTGACTTCAGAAATTTTTTGGACATGTGCATATCAAAACAAAAACAATAATGACTCTAATGAACACTCTGTGCTAAAATATCTCAACAGTTGGTTGGCCGAGTTGTTGTCTTCTTGTGTTGATTTCTTGTGCTTTGAGTTTAATATCTGTGATACGATTGTCACTGATTCCTAGTGATGTCAAGGTGGTGTTGATCCTGAGCGATGCAGCAATACGAGCGAAGCCATCGTCTCCAATAGAGTTCTTAGAGATACCGAGTATTAGTAGGGAGCGGTTGATCTGGAGTGCCTGAGCAATGTGCTCTGCTCCTTCATCTGTTATACCAGTATCGTTTAGTTGCAACTCAACTAGTGTGGTATTGCCCTGAAGACCAAGGAAGATACAGCGAGCTGTTGAGTTAGATAGACGAGGGTTTCCTGAGAGATCAAGCTGTCTAAGAGACTGGTTCATATGTAGCATTTCAGTGAGAGCCAAGCCGTTGTGTTCTGTGTATTTCAACTTAAGGTTCATTAGTCTGAGTAAAGTGAGACTAGTGTTGCTCTGTAGTGCTCTAGCAATGTGCAGCAGACCGTCATTATCATCTTCAAGTACTGAATACTTCAGTAACAAAAAAAAGTGATGTGCTCGTTCTATTACATGTCGTGGTTGCTTGCAAAACGCATTGTAGAATGTGGCTTTGTTGTTGTCACCTAATTGGAAATTTATAATACTGAAGAAGTGTTGTTCGTCATTCGTGTAGAATGGTTGTCCATCATACATGAAGAATTGCTGTGTAAAAAAGAGGTTTTGTTGTACATCATCATGATAGAGTTGCAGTCGTTCTCGTTCAGGAAGTTGTTGTTCATGATAGAGTTGTTGTTGTTCATGATAGAGTTGTTGTTGTTTATCGTAGAGTTGTCGTTGTTGTTTATCGTAGAGTTGTCGTTGTTGTTTATCGTAGAGTTGTCCTTGCTGTTTATCATCTGAATGTAGTTGGCGTTCTTTATCATAGAGTTCTTCATAGAGTTGTTGTTGTTTATTATAGAGTTGTTGTTGTTTATCGAGTTGTTTTAGTTCATGATAGGGTTGTTGCTCAAGAGAGAGTTGTCGTTGTTTATCATAGAGTTGTCGTTGTTTATCATAGAGTTGTCGTTGTTTATCATAGAGTTGTTGTTTTTCATCATAGAGTTGTCGTTGTTGTTTATCATAGAGTTGTTGTTTTTCATCATAGAGTTGTTGTTGTCTATTACATGTATAGAGTTGTTGTTGTATATGATCAAATAGGTTTAGTAGAAGATAGCGTTGTCGCTTATGATAGAGTTCTTGTTGCTTATCATAGAGTTGTCGTTGTTTATCATAAATTTGTTGTTTTTTATCATAGAGTCGTTGTTTTTCATCATAGAGTTGTTGTTTTTCATCATAGAGTTGTTGTTGTTGTTTATCATAGAGTTGTTGTTTTTCATCATAAAGTCGTTGTTGTTCATCATAGAGTCGTTGTTGTTCATCATAGAGTCGTTGTTGTTCAGTATGAAGATGTAAATAGACTTGTGGTAGTTCAGGATTGAGTTGTTGATTAAAAAAGTTATCTGGATTGATTCTGTTTGGCGTTTTGGTTTGAATGCCTTTGTCAGTGTCATATAACCATAGCTTACTGAGTGGTGGGGATTCTTTTAGATAAGAAGCCATAAGCCTGATACCTTCAAGAGAACTATAATATAATGAATTCAAAGCTATTTCTAGACTTGGTGACATAGGACTAGCTTTAACAGTACACTTTGCAAGTTCACGCAATAGTAAATGCATATCTGAGCTCCTTTTAAAATAAAGGTGCACACATATATTGTTTGTACTTGACGTAACCGTAGAAAGAAGTGAAGATATAAAATATCCTATTGCCGAAAAATCTTTAGAACTCAAGCGTGTGTCGACTAGCTTAAGGTTCCTAAATTTTGGACTTATCAGCCAACAAGATGATGGTCTTTGTGCTTCAAATAAGCAATGCAACAGAGGAAGAATGTTCTCAAAGCACGTTTGCTCATTTTGATATGCATAAAGAAAATCTTGTATCTTCTGATTGCTTAGTTTAGTAATGCCACTATAAAACTCCAATACAGGTCGATAGCGAGGACTTTCTATAAAAAGACGCTTTAGTATTTTCACTTGTTGCAAAGAATCCCTCTTTGAGATATAGTAGGCAGCAAGAAGCTCTTGAATTGAGAGGTGAAGGAAGTTGTATGAGAGAGTCTTGCTGGTAAGTGTAAGACCCTCAACAGCCTGAAGGAGACCTAATGATGGGAGTTTAGCTGGCAAGTTGGCGTTACGCAAGTCCTCTTGGTAGAAAACCACTTTGCTCTGCATCAATCCTTCATATGCCAGAGTACAGTGGTTATGAAATTTCCTATTAAGATCATCAGGAAGATCATCAAGTGAGCGTATATCTACCTGTATCTTGCCAGGCTCATGTGTTTCCACTTCTCGGACTATGCAGCAGATAGCGAGAGCACAGAATAGCTCATGACGGGCGGTAGGTAGGACTTTATTCATTGCCAGAAATACATGTACCAGTATTGCTGCATGGAGGGGTACATAACAGAATCCTTTTATAGTCGGGTGTTCATCAAGGTATTGGACAAATTTCTGGTTTTGTGTTTCATCTGTCAAAGCTTTCTTCACATATTCACGAATCTGTTGCTGAGTAAATCCGAGGATCTCTACTCGTTGATGAGCTGATTGGAGCAGGTTTACGGTAGACTCTGGCCTAGAGGTAATGACAACAGCACTCTTATGAAGGGAATATTTGCTTGGTTGGCGAATTATTGTTGATACGACCGAATTTATCATCAAGTGCTGTGGAAACTCATCCCAACCATCGAAAATAAAAAGCACTCCCTGTCCGTTAGCAACTTGTATCTGAGACGCCATCCTTTGAGACATGTCTGAATTACTAGCTGGTAGAATGTCAGCCAAGGTAGTAGCACTGTGTACGGATGGATCTCGTAAGTATACCAGCACTACTAGCTCATATCTTGACAGCCAGTATGTATCCTGTGCCCATTGGTGACAAATGTAAAGAGCTAGTGTGGTTTTACCTCCTCCTGGGGCTCCTTCGAATAGAACAACTCTATTTACTGGTGGCGGTAATTCAACCAACGGAGGGTACAATAATTCACCAAGACTAATAGGCTGCTTCTCGTTTAAAATTGTGTTAACCTCTCCTTGCTGTGCTAGTCGCACTATTGCCGTGTCTCGGTCTTGACGATATCGTAGCCCTCTGTTTTCAATCATAGCCAACTGAATATACTCACATTGAGGGAGATTGGTCCAATGTTGTGTGATATTGCAGTGTGACATGGACATGTACACTTCCTTGAGGTAGGTGGAGTAGCTTGCAATAGGGTAAGCAAGACCTGACAATAGTAAAATTAGTAGCATAACTACACATTCCTTCTTTTTCTACGTACCTGGAGAAGTATGTGAACTTCGCTCGTTTCTGTCAGCAGTTTGTGCTGCACTGCTTCCTTCTAGCTTCAGAGTTACTGCAGATCAAGCAAAAGCTTATATCACACCACAGAAAGTGAATCTATCACTCACGGTATTCAGTTGTCAGTGCAGTTGCGAATCTATCGTCCCTCTTCCTCAAAATCTCGATTAAGCTTTGAAACAGACTGGGACACGTTTTGATCTTCGCCATGGCTTCAGACATGAGAGAGGAGATCACGATCAGAGGTGGAGCGCCAGTGCCTATGGCAGTAGCATTGCTATGACTTGTTAGACGAATAAGACCAGCTTGGAGCAACTCATTGGCTATTGTCGACACTTCAGCGGGTGGTATGCGACAGTTGATATCAGCTATGTGTCGTACGACCGTCAAATACTCAGGAGATCGAGACAGTGATTCAGCCGATTCAGCCATCTTTTGGTAAACAGGAAACGAAGGCGTAGCACTAATTAGATCTATGTTCATATTTCACTGTATAAACAAATACATTCCTTTCAAGTTGTTTGCTTTTTGTTAACGCTTATAATGTTTTAACGTGTAGATACCAGAGACCAGTCCACAGGAGATGTCTGCCAGTGCTGCCAGCTCACAGCACAGCATTGCATCATCCTCCAGTAAGAGAGGATTTGGGGACAGTAAGAGTCCTGCTAGTGATGCTGTGAAGAGTGATCATCCTGATAAAACGCCAGCACCAAGTGCTACACCAAAACGGTACAACCCCATCGCCATTACCTACTGTCTAGCTAACTACACAACTGTATCCAAGGCAACCTGTTTAGATAGTCAAGTAGAATCTTTGCCGTGCTGTTAAAAATAGCTGCAGTTTTATTAATTTGCATGGTCACTGTCAGTCAGCTAACTTGAAATCAAACAGTGCAGTGAAATATTGCTCACTGCTGGCTTATAACAGTTAGTTACTGTAGCTAGGATCTGTCTATAGTTATCACTGTCTGCTTATAATAGTCAGCTACATGTAGCTAGGGACCAAACAGTACAGTGGAACCAGTCAATAGTGATCACTGTCTGCTTATAACAGTCAGCTAGCTAGGGACCAAACAGTACAGTGGAACCAGTCTATAGTGATCACTGTCTGCTTATAACAGTCAGCTAGCTAGGGACCAAACAGTACAGTGGAACCAGTCTATAGTGATCACTGTCTGCTTATAACAGTCAGCTAGCTAGGGACCAAACAGTACAGTGGAACCTGTCTATAGTGATCACTGTCTGGTTATAACAGCCAGCTAGCTAGGGACCAAACAGTACAGTGGAACATGTCTATATAGTGGTCACAATAACGTCACATGTTCATGTACATTGCAGAGTCTATTAAGTTTTATATGCCCTTCCTCAGAGTACCTCGTCTTCCTCGTCAAACTCCTGTGCCGGAACCAGAAGAGAAAGAGAAAGGTGGGAAGAAGAAAGCAGTATCCATGGACCCTCTCCCTCCAGTGGAGGATCTCACTGGTCTCAATCTTGATGATCAGTTGATAGTACATGTCTACAACATTGCTATCAATGCTGTGTTCACACTGGTAAGCTGTTGTGCATGTATGAGGTGATAATAGGTTAGTGTATCATGAAGTGCATTGCAAGAACTGTATGCACATGTACACACTAGTGGGTATTTTGACTGTAATCTACAAATCAGTGCTATTTGAGAGGTACATGTACATGTAGTCTCAACTTTGGCGATTACGAGTAGTTGATTTTTATAATTTATAATGAGCACCGGGTTTCCTCATAAATCAAGGGCTTTAATTTTGTGTAAGACTTTTGATTTTACTTTCATTAGAATGCTGCTGAGGTGCGTACCATCAAGAACGCGTCTGCTGAGGACAACAAGAAGATGGAGCCGCCTGAACCAGTGAAAGAAGAGAAACCAGCCAAAGGAAAGAAAGGAAAGGTAAGCAAGACATAGCATAGTCTAAAACTAGCTAGTGTGTGTATGTTTTCACTGAATCACAAATTCTGTACAATCATTCAAAAATTGTATTGTCGATCTTCTTTTGTTTATCCTGTCTGTGTGTCATTGACTCATACTTGTCTATATCTCCGTCAGAGTCCTCCTGCCAAGAAAGGCAAAGCCACTCCTACTAAGAAGGGAGGGAAGGGAGGAGCGAATGCTGAAGCTAATGAACCTCCACCAGGTACCTTAGAGTCACTACTAGCAAATACAATGTTTAGCAATTTGAACTATCTTTGTATTTTCCTCAAAATTGCTTGAATTTTTGCATGTACCTCTTGAAATACAATCTTTATCTCTCTAAGCTAGCTTCTATTTATTCTTCACTGAGCAGGTCCTCCTCCACCATCAGCTGAGGAGATTGCTCGAAGACAGAAGCTAGAGCACATGAGGAAGGAGCATCTTGGAGCCTTAGAACATGAAGGTTAATTTGTACACATTGACTTTAAAAGCAGTTGCATGTGTCATATTGTAATGTGTGAGGAAGTATGGAAGTTTAAAATTTCTCTCTTTTCTATCAGAACGTACTGTCAAGGCTAGACTGGAGCTGATCAAAGAAAAGGCAATTGAGTTTATCCAACACCTCAAGGTCAGTCTTAAACTGAAACTACAATGTGCAAGTACTGTAAGTTACAAAATTACTACTGTACATGGCTGTTAAACTATTTCATTGCTCAAAATTTGGGCATGTTCAACAATGTATGCTAGTGATCAAAATTACAGTAAAATTTTACCAACAAAAAAATGACATTTCATTAAAGATTTCACATGTCAGTAGTAACTGTTCAATGTACTTGTACACTAGCTTCCATCATTAGCACACGGACACTTCCCTTGGATGCAATAAGCTGTATACATGCAAGCAGGAACATAACTAGCGATAGTTACTGCTGCGCGATGATCCTATCCATCGCTCTTGTGCTAGTCTTGAATGTGTTCTGGCTAGCTACCAGTAACCCTCATGACAGCCTTGCTCCTAAGCATACCATCAACCTGGATCTTCCACCTTATGAACGCTTCCAGGAGCTGGGTGTAATCTATGCTGACAAATGGCCAGTACTTCTCAAACAAATAGGATCCGTTATGAACACTTCTGAAGCTGGTATGAGAATGTCATACATCTATTCAGCAACTATGTTCAAGCAGCTCAATCAGCCATATCGAGATGAGTTACTGGGATTTGCTGTAGCTGCCAACAGGACCATTGGTGAAGTCATCGTGTTTAACTTCTTTTTTGATGTCTTTTCACACAAGCACAGAGATTCTTGTACGAGCATTGTTGCTGAAGAGCAAAGTGGAGGAATTATCCACGGTCGTAATTTTGATCACTTTTTCGATGTTCTGAGAGAAATGGCTGTAGTACTAGAGTTCAAGCGCAATAACAAGATAGTATACACAGGGACCTCATTTGCTGGGTTTATTGGACTTATGACAGGACAGAAGGCTTACAAATTTACTGTTTCATATGACGCACGTTTGACGGGAACATGGCAGTTGAATGATTGGGCTGCTGCATTCATAGGAGCTCAAGGTTTCATCAGCTTGTTGGTACGAGATGTGTTTGATAAAGCAAACTCCTTCCAGCAAGCTATAGGCATGTTTTCTAATCGTCCTTTGATTGCTCCTTGCTATTTTATTGTCGGAGGAACTCAGCCGGGAGAAGGAGTTGTGATCACTCGTGGTAGGTGGAGCACGGTTGATCTATGGTGGTTGAAACCCAAACAAGGACGTTGGTATCTAGTTGAAACTAACTATGATCATTGGACTTCTCCGCCATCTATTGATACGCGTAGAGCAGTTGCTAAAAGAGCTATGAATCACACAGGCAGAGCAAATATCAATCCAACGACACTTTTCAAAGTGCTGTCTACTCCACCTGTCCTCAATTCTTATACTATTCACACGACTATCATGTCGGCCACTCATCCATTGCTGTACACTACTGTAATATGCTCTAAAAGAACTTGACACATTTAAATGCATTTATAAACAGACAAGAACATTGACAAAAATTCCAGTACTATCTCTGATTATTAAAAGAGGCATTTTACAATAATTAGTAATTGTGTTATTCTTTTTGCTTGTTGATGCCTGCAGTCTCTCTCCATCAGCTAGCTCTTTATCGTACCATCTCCCATGTGTTCCTGCACATTAGGTTAACTAAAATTGTGCAGGAACGTACAACTTTGAATAGTGTAGTGGTAATAGCACAATTATAATTTATCTGCCGCTAGGCAAATTAAGAAACTTCCTTATTAGGCAGGTTTTGTACAGCCCCCGTGCACGCTCACTGTAATAGGGCTGTATAAATCTCGTGCGCAATAGTGGCCCATTTATTTTCTGCTGTTTCACTGTTGTACGCTTCTTGGAATAATAAGCTCCTGCTACTAGTAATTCATGGTTGATTTTATTGCTGGTAATACAGCAACATGGACCCTTTTCATTCTCAGCAGAGCCTAAGCACAGATGAACTCGAGAGTTGTCATGAATACCAGCAGAAGAGACAGAACAATAAGTCTCCAATCTAATTTCAACAAGTGCTGCTCAGCTCTTACACGAGCTCTGATGTATTTACTGTACAGCAGCAGGCAGATGTATATCACTTACAAGCATTAGCTTGGTGAAATAGATAGGAGAGTTTCTGCACAGATACCGTATAGCGGGAAGTTTTCGCTGGAGAAAATTTTCGCAAATGCGCGAGATAGAGGATTTCGCGAATAATATTTTCGTGAATCAGCGCTATTGCCCTTATCATTGTCAACAAAAACAAGACATTCGCGGATAATATTTTCGCGAATAGCCTGTAATTCGCAAAATTCGCGAAATTTTCTCCCGTGAAAATTTCTCGCTATACGGTAACAGATGAGCATGCACGATCAGTTTTAGCTGAAGTAAACTTGGTTTAAAGATAAATTGTTATTGTCATTGAGATTTGAGACGACCATGTCTCATTGATGAGAGCCAGAGTATGTGTTATCCTCACATGAACTGTGTCTTGACCATTAATATGGTGCAGACACTTCCTTTGGGTACAGAAAGTGTAAACAGGAACATAACTGCTCACAAGCGATAGTTACTGCTGCACGATGATCCTATCCATCGCTCTTGTGCTAGTCTTGAATGTGTTCTGGTTAGCTACCAGTAACCCTCTTGACAGCCTTGCTCCTAAGCATACCATCAACCTGGGTCTTCCACCTTATGAACGCTTCCAGGAGCTGGGTGTAATCTATGCTGACAAATGGCCGGTTCTTCTCAAGCAAATAGGATCCGTCATGAACACTTCTGAAGCTGGTATGAGAATGTTATACATCTATGCAGCAACTATGTTCAACCAGCTCAATCAACCATATCGAGATGAGTTACTGGGATTTGCTGTAGCTGCCAACAGGACCATTGGTGAAGTCATCGTGTTTAACTTCTTTTTTGATATCTATTCGCACAAGGACAGTAATTGGTGTACGAGCATTGTTGCTGAAGAGCTAAGTGGAGGAATTATCCACGGTCGTAATTTTGACCATCTTTTCGATGTTCTGAGAGAAATGGCTGTAGTACTAGAGTTCAAGCGCAATAACAAGATAGTATACACAGGGACCTCATTTGCTGGATTTATTGGGCTTATGACAGGACAGAAGGCTTACAAATTTACTGTTTCATATAATGCACGTGAGACGGGAACATGGCAGTTGAATGATTGGACTGCTGCATTCATAGGAGCTCAAGGTTTCATCAGCTTGTTGGTACGAGATGTGTTTGATAAAGCAAACTCCTTCCAGCAAGCTATAGACATGTTTTCTCATCGTCCTTTGATTGCTCCTTGCTATTTTATTGTTGGAGGAACTCAGCCAGGAGAAGGAGTTGTGATCACTCGTGGTAGGTGGAGCACGGTTGATCTATGGTGGTTGAAACCCAAACAAGGACGTTGGTATCTAGTTTAAACTAACTATGATCATTGGACTTCTCCACCATCTTTTGATAAGCGTAGAGCAGTTGCTGAAACAGCTATGAATCACACAGGCAGAGCAAACATCAATCCAACGACACTTTTCAAAGTGCTGTCTACTCCACCTGTCCTCGATTTTGATACTATTCACACGACTATCATGTCGGCCGCTCATCCATTGCTGTACACTACTGTAATACGCTCTAAAAGAACTTGAAACATTTTTAAAATAATAATTTGCATTAGCAGGGAAACACAATAGCCAGTAATGCTAATTTTAAGTGAACCCTAAAGATAAAGTTAAACTAAAAATTACAAGAAGATAAGAGTAACTTAAAAGAAGAGAGAGTAGAACAGTGAGTGACATGAGAAGGGAGAGAGTTCCAGAGAGAAACACTACTAGGAATGAAAGAGTTTAGATGAGAAGAGGTTTTAACAAAGGATTGAGTAATCTGAAGGCGGCGTGAAGAACGAGTGTCATAGGATGAGGGAGGCTTCCTCACAATGAGGCCCTCTGGAAAGAAACATTCAGCTGATGTTAGGATCTTGAACAAGAGACACAGGGACAGTTCAGACCGCCTCCTCTGTAGTGTAGGAATTTGAAACTAAGTTAAAAGAGCAGTGTATCCAGTATTCCATTCCCAGACACGATCTTAAGAGCAAGTTTCTGAACACGCTCGATTTGGACAGTCAAAGTAACTGTGTGAGGAGACCACACAGGACAGGCATGCGTTTATAAACAGCCAAGAACATAGGAAAAAATTCCAGTACTATCTCTGATTATTAAAAGAGGAATTTTACAATATTATTAGTAATCGTGTCATTCTTTTTGCTTGTTGATGCCTGCAGTCTCTCTCCATCAGCTAGCTCTTTATCGTACCATATCCCATTTGTTCCTGCACATTAGGTTAACTGAAATTGTGCAGGAGCGTACAACTTTGAACAGCGTAGTGGTAATAGCACAATTACATCTGCTGCTAGGAAATTAAGAAACTTCCTTATTAGGCAGTTTTTGTACAGCCCCCGTGCACACTCACTGTAATAGGGCTGTATAAACCTTGTGCACAGTAGTGGCCCATTTATTTACTGCTGTTTCACAGTTGTACGCTACTTGCTACAAGTAATTCATGGTTGATTTTATTGCTGGTATACAGCAACAAGGACCCTTTTCATTCTCAGTGGAGCCTAAGCACAGATGAACTCGAGAGTTGTCATGAATACCAGCAGAATAATAAGTCTCCAATCTAATTTCAACAAGTGCTGCTCTTACACGAGCTCTGATGTATTTGCTGCATAGCAGCATGCAGGCAGATGTATATCACATACAAGCATTGCTTGGTGAAATAGATAATAGAGTTTCTGCATAGGTGACAGATGAGCTTGTACGAGCAGTTTTAGCTGAAGAAAACTTGCTTTGAAGATAAATTATTATTGTCATTGAGATTCAAGACGACCATGTCTCATTGATGAGTAGCCAGAGTATGTGTCATCCTCTGTGTCGTGTTCATTAATATGATGCAGAAACTTCCTTTGGCTACAGAAAGTGTAAACAGGAACATAACTGCTCACAAGCGATAGTTACTGCTGCACGATGATCCTATCCATCGCTCTTGTGCTAGTCTCTAATGTGTTCTGGTTAGCTACCAGTAACCCTCATGACAGCCTTGCTCCTAAGCATACCATCAACCTGGATCTTCCACCTTATGAACGTTTCCAGGAACTGGGTGTAATCTATGCTGACAAATGGCCGGTTCTTCTCAAGCAAATAGGATCCGTTATGAACACTTCTGAAGCTGGTATGAGAATGTCATACATCTATTCAGCAACTATGTTCAACCAGCTCAATCAACCATATCGAGATGAGTTACTGGGATTTGCTGTAGCTGCCAATAGGACCATTGGTGAAGTCATTGTGTTTAATTTCTTTTTCGATATCTTTTCACACAAGCATAGTAATTGGTGTACGAGCATTGTTGCTGAAGAGCAAAGTGGAGGAATTATCCACGGTCGTAATTTTGATCACTTTTTCGATGTTCTGAGAGAAATGGCTGTAGTACTAGAGTTCAAGCGCAATAACAAGATAGTATACACAGGGACCTCATTTGCTGGGTTTTTTGGACTTATGACAGGACAGAAAGCTTACAAATTTACTGTTTCATATGACGCACGTGTGACGGGAACATGGCAGTTGAATGACTGGGCTGCTGCATTCATAGGAGCTCAAGGTTTCATCAGCTTCTTGGTACGAGATGTGTTTGATAAAGCAAACTCTTTCCGGCAAGCTATAGACATGTTTTCTCATCATCCTTTGATTGCTCCTTGCTATTTTATTGTCGGAGGAACTCAGCCGGGAGAAGGAGTTGTGATCACTCGTGGTAGGTGGAGCACGGTTGATCTATGGTGGTTGAAACCCAAACAGGGACGTTGGTATCTAGTTGAAACTAACTATGACCATTGGACTTCTCCGCCATCTATTGATAAGCGTAGAGCAGTTGCTAAAAGAGCTATGAATCACACAGGCAGAGCAAATATCAATCCAACGACACTTTTCAAAGTGCTGTCTACTCCACCTGTCCTCAATTTTGAAACTATTCACACGACTATCATGTCGGCCGCTCATCCATTGCTGTACACTACTGTAATACGCTCTAAAAGAACTTGATGCATTTAAATGCATTTATAAACAGACAAGAACGTAGGAATGAGTACTATCTCTGATTACATGTATTAACAGAGCCATTTTACAATAATTAGTAACGGCGTCATTCTTTTTGCTTGTTGATGTCTGCAGTCTCTCTTTATGAGTTAGCTCTTTATCGTACCATCTACCATTAATTTTGATCCAGCACATTAGTTTAACTACCTATCTTCAATTCTATAATTTGTTGCCCCTTCACTCAACCGTAAGCGTATAATGTGTGTCATGAGTTTCATTCAAAAATTGTTGCAAGGGGGCGGGCGAACCACGTATTATTAAAAATTGGAGGGCGCGAAATATTTATAGACGACAAGAACTATAGTACAGTATATCATTGTATGACTCAAAGGGAGGCAAGAATGGGCAAGCACCCCTTCTCAATGGATCCCTGAAATGCATGTACAACAAGACAAGTGTTTATAAAACTGATGGATATAGAAATGAGAACAAACAAAGTTTAACTTCCACAAACATTGATCTCTGATATGTCACAAACAGAGCGATATTCTTTGTGAAGATGAAGCTAACTCAATGTCCTACTCTGACAGGACTCGTATGTGCTAATGGTTTCGCTTGTTGATGCCTGCAGTCTCTCTCTCTCGGCTATCTCTCGTTCGTACACATCTTCCACTAGATACTGCACATTAACTACCTCATCTCGCAGACGATACTGATATCTCTTCGAACTAAAAACATAAGCCACCAGCATCACAAAGATTAGAGCGATTTTGATGCCTATGTAGATGTTCCATGCTTTGCTGTTTGTGATGAATATTTCTGTAATACCTATGACAAGAAAGCTGACCGATTGTGAGGCATACCACAGAGCAACAAGGACTCCTTTCATTCTCAGCGGAGCCTGAGCACAGATGAACTCGAGAGTGGTCATGAATACCAGCAGAAGAGACAGGCCATGCAGTATGCTTGGGATCACCAACCAGTTGAAATGATTAAGGGTGTTGCTACACATGAAGTCGTGTTCATGTGTTACACAAGTTCCATTTGATTCTATCACAGAGTTCACTATAAAGCAGATGTCAGGGCTATTGTCTACTGTAGTGCAGTCAGTGTTTATAGTGATCTTGATAATGAGCTCGATGAGCTCCTTCATCATGCATAGCACTAGACCACACCCAATCCTCTTCAGCATGTTTGGAAGACGTGTCTGTATTCGTGGCAGTAACAAGCATTGGTAAACTGGTATGCCTATTACAATCATCAGTGTAGAGAAGACCATTGGGTCTGTGGCCATAGACAACCAATATGGTGGACAGCCATGTTTCATGAGCTGGTTTAGCACCGAGAAGCTACTGGTTGATAGCTGGAAGCCAAGGAGTGGAAGAATTAGAAGGAGAATGCGTAGAAATGTCTTAGTGTCCTCCACCTCCTCAGTGGTGAATGGTCCACCATACTTGTTCTTCCCCAGGTCAATACGAGGTGGAATATCCTCCTCCCAGTAGGTGAAGGCACTGCGCCTCTCAGGACACTTATGCTTCCAAGAATAGTACAGCACACGATAGACTAGTTTCCATGGACTGCTACCAACTTGGTCAATATTAAGGCATGGCTTGTAGTACACCAGTAGACACAGTCCTGCTATACCACAGATGATCTGAAGAATACACAGCATGATTATTAATGATGATCCCATAAAGAGGATAAAAATGGAGTTTAAGATTTTGTAATATTCGTTTATCTTGCATTGGCTGCAGTAAATTGTTATACTGATGTATATAGTGTATGCCAGCATTCTGCCTAGCTTACTGGCCCAATAGTACCACTGTATGAAGGTGCTAAGCTGATTTGATGAAGCCTCTAGCATTTGGTCCATTCCGAACTGAATAGCTGTTGACTCAAACATGCCCAATGCTAGGATACAGGCCGTCAGACACAGTCCTCCTACAGCATACAGTACTAAGTATCGATCATGTGTGATTACATTGCAAATGGTTCCAACTGTAAACACAATGGCCCCAGCAATCATGAGCACGAGGGAGCCTCTGACAAACTTATATCGAGAGAACCAGGCATCAGCTAGCCAGCCCAGCAGTGGGTAGATCAGATAGCCTACTCCCTGAATGATCAGGAGAATAAGAGACTGCAGCCATGTCTGGTTATGGTAGAGATAGTTATCACTGCCAATGCCTGTGATGTGTATTAGTATACACAACACTACTATCACAACTGCAGCTTTGATCAGCTTCATCATCAACCCAGGCTAGACTCTGTCAGCTATAAACACAATCTGTTTTCTCAGCATTGCTATTTCAGTTTCATATTTGTGGCCATAAGACACCTAGTTGTCTGTTATTGTTATTGAAGCACTGTGTGTTTAGTTATGTATGCATCATCAGTAATGTACCACATGTTTGCATCATCTGATTTCACTGCTCTATGATAATGGATAATGATGCTATTTTTTTAAATGCAACTGCTTAATTGTGGTTATTTTTGTATCACAGGAGAAGTTGACTGCTACTCACAGGGATATGGAGCTGTGGATTGGAGATTACTACCAGCAAGAAGTGGACAGGTGTGTGTGTGTGTGCATGTGTGGGGGTGAGGTGGGTGTGACAGTGGGCAGGTACGTGGATGGGTTGTCTTTGTGGTTCATCTGTAGTCCACTTGTCTACCAAGTGAGTGAGCTGCGCTTGCATACCAAACCCAAGCTTATTATTAGTCCATCTATCTGAGTGCTTGGTCTTTTATTAACACGGCTATGTCCATATACCGACTTTGGGTGTCACCTGCAAAGTGCAGTCTGTGGATGGGTGATTTCCTCTGCCTAGTGTCTAGGAGGTTACACATAGCACCAGCTCATAGTACACATAGCCCTCAAAGTTGTAAAACTTTGATTTTGTGTGTTGCAATAAATATACACTGTTGTCATACTCTGTGTAGTGTGACTAAGATGGCTGAAGTGTTACGACAAGCTATTGAGAAGGAGGAGAAACTGCTTTATAAGCTGGTACTATCAGGAGCTTCTTTCCACATCAATGAGGTAAAATATCTTTAAACTAGATAACTGTTTTTTGAATACATGTATCAATTTTCAAGTTCAACTGTACAATCTCTCTGTCTCTCTCAGGGTATCACTACTTTCACACCCTCCCCTCCCTCACCTCCTCCTCCACCTCATGAGCCCAGCCACCCTATTCACTTCACCTCAGCTCAGCTCTCCTCTCTCCATCACCACCTACTATCAGCTGCTCCCAGTGGCTTCATACTGGCCTCATCTCT
This sequence comes from Haliclona indistincta, assembly GCA_964017065.1. Classification (NCBI taxonomy): domain Eukaryota; kingdom Metazoa; phylum Porifera; class Demospongiae; order Haplosclerida; family Chalinidae; genus Haliclona; species Haliclona indistincta. The sequence continues at coordinate 3,028,889 of OZ024790.1, read as the reverse complement.
CATCGATACACTGTGTGCTCTCTCCAATAGAACAGTGAGTTTCTTAATTCAAACATCATAGTAAAAACCTTTCAGTCACAGCTTTGTGAGTACTTATTTAGTTCTACCATTATACACAATGTACGTCACAATTTTCAATTTTCCTTCATACAGTACATCTTTTCTGCGAATTTCTTGATTTCTAGCACCATTCTCAAAAATAGAAGTGCTTGCTGTAAATAGTTAAATTCCACTATTATGCTCTAAAGTACACTGTAGCTGTGTATTTTTATGTAAAAATATCCATCGTCAAAGCATTCAATGTTTTCTATACACTTGAGTGAGTTAGTGTTTATGAAAGTAAAGCTCTTGTGTACATGTAAGATGTGTACATGTACATGTACAATACATTGTCCTGTACTAATTTTCTCTCAGTTTGGTGATGGTACGATGCCTCTTGAGTGGACTGGACTAAACAAACAACAGGTCAGTCATATCAATAGTGAATGTTCTGGTAAACGTACTGGTAGAAGAGTTCATCTAAGCGTGACCATAGCATAGGACATCTGTACTTCATAAGATGAAATATACAGTCACTTCAAACTGCACAGCTTGTAAAAGTTCCCATTTTTGAGGGCCGGCTTATGCATTGCCCCTCACCACTCTTGTTTTTCTCTTCTTTAGATTACAGAGGTGTGTTCACGGCTGTATGGTTCTGAGGTGGAGTATGTGGACTGGCGTCGTCTACTCCTCTGCCTGATCCACCCACTGCCCCGCCCCTCTTCCGAGGATCTTGTCTCAGCGATGCAAGAGTTTGCAGCAGTGTCTCACTCACCAGGTGGAATGGTGGGTAGAGAAGAGTTCAGCAGAGTTAGACTGTGGTTTAGTGATGGAGCCCATGATCAGGAGAAGATTAAACAGGTGAGAGTGGGCACCTAGTTTCACACAGGTCAAATAGACAACTTTAATTTACTATAGCCAGAAATATTTTAATCGAACGTGACGTCACTTCCGGAGTACTTACTTCCCTGAGGGAAGGAGTACTTCGTGACTGATGGTTGTTACAAGAACTAGCTTTCTTCACTCTCAATGTACTCTGGAAGTGAGCTTACGTTCATAAATTAATTATTAAATTCCTGAGCCGTTATAATAAAGTTGTCTATATTACTGCCCCATTGGCATCCATACTAACATAGCTTCACTGTTTGAGTTTCAGCATTGTGAGCATAGAAGTACTTGATTAAACCATGCTGTGTTGATCTTGTGTTGACCTCTTCTTACAGGTACTGTTTGATATACTGAAAGATCATGAGACAGAGCAACTCAACTATGAGAGCATGGTGAGACAGTGCTTGTGAAAATAAGATCATTTACAAGTATTTCAACACCTCAAAATAGCCAGAAATAATGCATTATTCATTAGAAATTTGTTATAAAGTCTAACAGTGCTGTATACATGTATTACACACTCTTCTTTTCTCTTTATCGTCAGTTGCTGTACATGTCAGCTAGTCCTGATCCACTGGAGGGATTGTTCAAGGCACTCACTGTAGTCACTGGTACACCACTCATACCTCCTCCTCCTCCTCCACCATCTGACCTGCTCATACCACAGCAAGCTATCTGCAAGGTACCAACAAACATTAAAAATTGACAACATTTTATTCTCCATTACAAAATTTTTCATATTTATAAAAATTATGCACAAACTTTTTTACAACCGAACCATTCAGGAAGCGGCCCACCTATGGTTGGGGTGTCTTGATGGTACAGTTCAGTTGTAGCACAATTCAGTTGCGTACATACTGTCAGAAATTTGTAACCGGTTTGGTTCGATTCTACACGTACTATGAACGTTTATTAGTCACTGATCGGTGCTTGATTATCTCCTGCTTGCCTCTCCATCAGGTGTTCACTCACTCCACATATTCTGGTCCTCAGCTAGACAATACCAAGGTATGCACCAGTGTGTGTATGTAATGCTCATGTACATGTATATAGAAATGATAGAACCATCATCATTATGGTTGTATACACATAATCTGTTGTGTTTGAACATTCTTAGCCAAACAATGTAGAACAACATAAACTTTTGTGTAACACACTCACTCATTCATTCACTCTCTCTCCCTCTCTCCCTCTCTCACTCTCTCTCACTCTCTCACTCTCTCTCTCTCTCTCTCTCTCTCTCTCTCTCTCTCTCTCTCTCTCACTCACTCACTCACTCTCACTCTCTCTCTCTCTCTCTCTCTCTCTCTCTCTCTCTCTCTCACTCACTCACTCTCTCTCTCTCTCTCTCTCTCACTCTCTATCGCTCTTCTCTCTTCTTCCCCCCCCCTCTCTCTCTCTCTCTCTCTCTCTCTCTCTCTCTCTCTCTCTCTCTCTCTCTCTCTCTCTCAGGCAATGCTCAATGAGGTGTACCACAGTATGATGACTAGTAGTACCTCTAGCACCAGTACCAGTAGTACTGATAGCAGTGCTAGTGTACATGTACCACTCAATATACTCCTTCAACAACCTCTCATACTAGAGATACTGGGATCATGTAACCAGTACACTACACCAGTAAGTCACAGTAATAATGTAGAATTCTAGTTTGTGAAATACATGTAGAAGGGCATCCACTTTAATGCTATCCTGAACAACTTTTGTATAATGATGTAGCAACCCCTGATATCACAATACCTGTTTAATCAGGACATTATTTAAGCCCTTGTAATTTTTAAAGTGCACTGTTATTGTGTTATGGGAGCTGTTGAATTGGCTTTGTGTATGAAACATTCTTATAATTTACTCAGAACGTATAGCGGGAAATTTTCGCTGGAGAAAATTTTCACGAATGTGCGAGATAGAGCATTTCGCGAATATTATCTTTGTGAATCAGTGTTATTGGCCTTTCTTTGTCAACTAAGACAAGACATTCGCGGATAAAATTAAATTTTCGCGAATACCCTAGTTCGCGAAATTTTTCTCCCGCGAAAATTTCCCGCTATACGATAATTATCTCTATGCACATGTGTCTCTATCCATTGTAGCGTCAGTATGATTGTCTCTTTTCCATTTGTCAAATTCTATTAATCAAAGCTACATGTTACTGTTTTTCCTCTTATCTATTGCCTCCACAGGATGCTGGACTCTTACAGGCAGCACAGCAGTCCTCCACTAGTTCACTAGGAGCAACATAGCATCACTATAACACTAAACAGAACTTACATGTCATTATGTGATACTCCACAGTACTAGAACTTTTTATCACGATACTGTCAATCAAGTAGTAAAAAGTATGATTGGGTCCATATCTGTTGTGTTCAGATTATTAAGCCAGCTTTCTGAGGAATCCTGTATGGTACCAAGGGCTTATCGAGCCGCAAAGCAGCAAGGGGCATGCAATTAATGTAGACAAGACAGCTTAGTGCTGAGTGTTACTATGAATAGCATTTATAACGTTATTGTTTCCAAATTCCAGTTGGTCACATGCACAAGCATGATCTGCTGAAAGCGTGCGAGTACACACTTACACTGTATGATTTGAATTGATTACTAATTGCATACTCATCTGATTACTCTATAATTATTATGCCCATGTTTACATTACCAGATTGTTTAAATTTTTTCGTACTCAGTCCAGTACGAAATTTACCTCTACCTTAGATATGAAATAATGATATAAAAATTAAAAAAATTTATGTACAAGTAATCAAACAGTTGACTAATGATACAATGAAGAAACCACGACAGTGTAGGGAAAAATACGCATAATGAAAAAAAGAAAAGACAAAAGCTATTGGTTAACTGAAACTATCTAATTAAAGAACTACAAGATAACAATTGTAATAATGTGCACTATGACTCTAATGAATTTGTGTTAAAATATCTCAACAGTTGGTTGGCCGAGTTGTTGTCTTCTTGTGTTGATTTCTTGTGCTTTCAGTTTAATATCTGTGATACGATTATCACTGATTCCTAGTGATGTCAAGGTGGTGTTGATCCTGAGCGATGCAGCAATACAAGCGAAGCCATTTTTTCTAATAGATTTCTTAGAGATACCAAGTATTAGTAGAGAACGGTTGATCTGGAGTGCCTGAGCAATGTGCTCTGCTCCTTCATCTGTTATACCAGTATCGTTTAGTTGCAACTCAACTAGTGTGGTATTGCCCTGAAGACCAAGGAAGATACTGCGAGCTGTTGAGTTAGATAGACGAGGGTTTCCTGACAGGTCAAGCTGTCTAAGAGACTTGTTCATCTGTAGCATTTCAGTGAGAGCCAAGCCATTATGCTCTATGTAATTCAACTTAAGGTTCATTAGTCTGAGTAAATACTAAAGTGAGACTAGTGTTGGTCTGTAGTGCTCCTCTAGTAATGTGCAGCAGACCATCATTATCATCTTCAAGTCAAGTACTTTATCTGACAAAAAGATATCGTGTGCTAGTTCTATTACACATGTTTGATTCATACTGTGCGCTTAGTTGAATACAATTGAGGTAACTAATTAATTATTCATAAGTCATCAAAAATGCTAAATTCTGCCACTTTCCCTAATGAGACTTCTTGAGGTCTAGTAGCATGTTGTAGACAATTACTATCAACACCAAAAACATTCATAAACCTTTGTGTTGTGACTAATTATTAATAGAAAGTGTAACAACTCATTAATTATTCATGAGATAACAAAAATGCTAATTTCTTGTATTTCCTCCAGTGAGATTCTTCGAGACTTTTTATATGTTGTAGACCATGTCTTACTCTATCAAAAAAATGTTGTGAACTTTTGTGTTGCAATTTGTTTGAGGTCAAACTATAAAATGACTGTACTAGAATGGTAACACGATTGACTTGCTAACAGACCATAGATCCCTACACCAGTGGCTGTACATAAGATTTTATAAGCTGAATTCAATTCCAAGCATGCCAGGTGTCACTCAACAACAACTAGCTGAACTGCTATAGTGAGCCACAGCAGCCACTGATGTAGGGATCTATGGTCTGTTAGCAAGTCAATCGTGTTACCATTCCATGCTTGCTCCTTGTTGGTTTACATTGTGGACCAGTAGCAGATTTCTTTATCCTACATCCTTTTGATTTTGTTAGAAATCTTTTTAGTTTCTTTTAAATAATTATTAGCCAGGACAATACCGCTATTGACAACTTGTTTTATAGCTTGCAAATAATACTAAACTCGGGATCACAAGTTCCAGTGACCGGATGTGTTGCTTGAGAATCTCAAGCAAAACATCCGGTCACTGGAACTTGTGAAATTACGCGGACGCGCAAGCGCGCCCATAACAGTGTGCCCCACCAAATTGTCAGTCCTACTGCTTGAGATATTTATGCTCGATCGACTCAAAAATTCTAACAATCCTTTAATTTTGAATGCCTACATTGCACATCAATGCATGTTATAATTGACGTAGTGCGGACGGTAAGATAGTGCGTAATGAAACTGGCCGAACATCTAGCTATGCTGAGCGCTTTGCTGCTCGTGTGTACATGTACGTACACCGTGACCGCCCAGGATGGCTGCAATGCGCTGTCTTCTTCTAATGGCTTGGTACCTGGTACAGGCAAGACTGGTGATTTTCCCAATATACGAGCCGATCCTGGAGGTATACTGTTTGACAATCTTTGATAACTTATAAAAAATATTTATTTTAATTGCAGTGCTTAGACCACAAGTTGGTGGTCGATTTGTTGCACCATGGGCACTGTTCAGTACGGGCCAAGTGTCAGGTTAATAGTGCAAGCAATGCTGGTATGGGCAGCAACATTGGAGACATGTTCTACCCTACTGGAGATGGACCTGATGGCTTCACTGTAGCTAATACCAGTGGTACCAGTAGCGTGTCATTCCAACAACTGAAATGTACTAACCAAATTGGAATAATAGTGGATGGCAGTAACACTGTCAACAACCAGGGTGTTGTGAAATGTACCACTACTATCCCCAACCTGGACACTGATACCAACTACTGGGTAGTGTATCGCATTAACATGTTCAGTAGCTATTGTAAGTTACCACATGTCATAATCAATATTTATCACAACAATGTTTATTTGTGTAGCTGGTCCTACAGTGGACTCCACCATGACACTCTCCATACTCTCATCAAAAGATGCTGATCCCAACATTACCTTCTCATTGTCTTTCACTGTCTCATATGGTCCACCATCAAGAGTTAGATGTACTCGTAATAGCAGTGTGCTTCTTAATATCAGAGAGCTTGACTCACGATTAACTCGTGAGGTGATCAGGTCACGTTATATCAGTAGTACACAACCAGACATGACTCGTGTCACTGTTAGACCAGACCCTCAACCAAGAGTAGGAGGAACATTCAACTGTTCTGTATTTGTTGAAGGACGTACTAATATTTCTAGTGGTGGTTATGCCTTTATTGACAAAGGTTCAGGATCCTCTACTGTCACAGTCACTGGTGAGTAAGTTAATAGTAAGTGAATCATTCCTTCTTCCCTCCCATCAGTTGCAGGTACTCCCACTGCTGTCACTGTGACCAGAACTGCTGATACTAATGTTAGTGTCTCCTGGACTGCCCCATTGACATCTCCAGCACTAGGTGGCTATGAGGTGTTCTACCAAACAGGAAACGGTGGTTCTAGTATACGTAGTTCTAGATCTTCTGACAGCGCCAGCACAACTGAGCTGATGCTGACTGGACTGATGTTGGGACAGACATACTCCATCTTTGTAGTAGCATTTGGACCAGAGGGAGCTTCTGTGCTGCCCAGTGCTCACAGTAACACAGAAATGATTACATTGAGTGAGTTTTGTGCATATCATGAGTTTGACATTATGCTTTCCATAGATAATATACAGCCAAGAAATGTAGCAGTCACTCCCTCAACCACCTCCATCATGGTGGCATGGACAGCTCCAGAGTCTGTTACTCCTGACAGCTACTCTGTTTCATTTGGATGTTTGCGAGTGTGTGATAGTGAACCAACTACTGCAGGTGTTGAAGCTGTCCCTAATGGAGGAGCGGCCACTAGCTACGTTATTAATGACCTTGAACCAGGTGTTACTTGTACTGTGAGAGTAATAGCTATGGTTGGTAGTGCCAGCAGCCAGTCAAATGAAGTATTAACTAGTACTCTCACTGCAGGTACGTATTACAGTATTGTATCATTCTTTACATTCACTGTTTATTCAAGCTCCTACTGGTGCTCCTGAAACACTCAATATCACATCAGTGGAGAAGAGGTCACTCACTGTAGAGTGGGGGACAGTACCCTGCCCTGACCAGAGAGGACCCATCACTGGATACAGACTATGCTATAACTCTATGATGGTTGATATAAGTGGACAATTGAGTACACAACATATGTTGACTGGACTGACTCCATTCTCCAGCTACTCTGTGCAAGTGGCAGCAGTCAATGCTGGAGGGACTGGACCATACAGTGATCTAGCACTCACTGTGGAGACACTGCAGGATGGTGAGTGATGTGGACTACACTTAGTACATAGTCACTGTGTGTGTTCCTGTACAGTTCCTGGTCCAGTGTCTGATCTTTCAGTCACTCCAGGAGTGGTACAGCTCACCATCTCATGGAGTCCTCCCTCAGAGCCCAATGGATGTATTACTATGTACCAGATTAGCTACAACACAGGAGTAGAATTCAACACATCAGCCACACAGCACACACTGAGGGACCTCCCTCCCAGCACTGTTGTTGTATTCAGTGTCAGAGCATACACCATCATAGGACCAGGAGAGAATGTGACAGATCAAGCTTCTACTACTAGTGTCCGTTAGTATAATGTATGTATTAATTTTAATACATTCTCTCATTAAATATGTAGCTCGTGTTACTGGAGTGAGAGTGGAAGCACTGAACAGCACAGCAGTTAATGTCTCATGGACTCCAGTAACACTACAAGAAACAGATTATATCATCACTATTCACTATACACTTGTATTTCAAGTTTTAGGAGGTCAGAGTAGCTCTAGTTCAGGTGAGAATTTATAATTGTACACAACTCTCTTGCTTCTTCAATACAGGTTCAGTGAATGTCTCAGCTGGTTCATTCTCTGGTGTGGTGGGTGGACTGATGACTGGTGAGCAGTACCAGTTCAGTGTGTCTATCACTGTACCTGGTAATGGACGTACCTACACTGGACCAGTGAGTGACCTTAGTGATCACTTTTCTATCACTGAACCACCATCTACAGGCGGTGAGTGTACCAAACTTTTAAACTTTCCATACATTCAAACGCGTAAAGTTCGTAAACATATATTTGTCACTGACATAATAGTTTCATGTTAATGACTGTTTCTTGATGTACGTAGTGGTAATTATGTAGTTTTACCTGTTTTGAGTGTTATACTCTTTTTTATGATCTGAAGGTATTATAGCAGGAGTGATTATTGTGGTATTGCTACTAGTTGTGGCTGCTGTGGTGACGATAGTAATAGTAGTGGTGCTACTAAGGTCAGTACATGATTGTGTTGAACTATATAACGTCAGTATTAATTTATAGAAGAACGAGAAGTGTTACTTCTAAAAGGTGAATGATTGTTTTAATATAGTTATTATAAATGTTACAAAGGTATATTTCTATTCAGCTCACACAATTCACTAGCTATATATGATATGCCTGATAAACAAACAAGGTTAGATTTCGAGATGTGTTTTGTGTCAACAATGTAAATGATCATTGTCGATGATTTATCCACACACAGTGATATCAAAATGGCAGAATGTGCAGCATATGGCATACACCAAACACAGCAGAAGCCGAGCAATGACACAGGAGTGTATGAACAAATCTTTACAACAACCTAATATAATGGATATACACCATAATTATATAAATCATGCAAAATTGCCTAAACACTTCATTGTTTCTCATATCATGCATGCACCAACACTGATAGTGTACTTTTACTATGTGTATAATAGTCACTGCTATGAATGGTTTAGTTTTTAGTTGTTTAAACGTAAATATTATAAACAATTAGTTAGGTATCAATAATGAAACAGTTCTGTCTGCACTGGCTATAGCTAGTGTATCATAACGAAAGTCGATCTGAAAAGAGAAAAAAACCAGTAAGATAAAATACTTCAGTAAGCAAAATGACTTACACAATAGATATCCCCATGATGTTTAGTGAATGAGTAGACCGGCACACTGTTCTTCCTCTTCTTCATTCTCTTATCTCACACTCCTAGGCCTCTTGCTCATTGGAAACATCTCAATAGTCAGTTGAAAATTTCTACACAGAGGAATGAAACACAGATCCATTATTTGCTAAACCATGGTTCATGCAGTATTTGAACAAGCATGATGTAAGTTAACAAGCTGGAATATCTACATTTTCTAGCTGATTGTACTTGCTTACTCGTTCTAGTGTTGATAACATCTCCAATTTGAGACGCCAGAAATGTACAGTCTTGTATAAAATTTGAGCCGTCACGTGAGCAAAATATGACCACAACCTATTTATGCACAGTGTACATGCACCTGCATGATTAAAAACTGTCCACGTAATACATGGTTTATCAACAAACATAATAAGAATCAATCGTTGTTACTTGTACTTGAGTGCAATCTGCTAACAACATTAACTACATGTATGTGTACTCATTTCTTTTATTTTACAAAAATGCATCACATTATTTCACTGCCACTCAATTAGGGAGGCACGGTAGTGACTCCCTATATAGGGTTGAACGGAAAAACAAGATGGCGGCTACATTAGCGTTCTAACGCTGATATTTCGCCTGGTGATGAGTTTATTCGTCAAAAGACACTTAGATCTGCTCTCTGGCGTTGCCCCATCCTACAGTAGCAAGGAGATTGCTCGAAATTGTTGCTAAAGTGACGAACCTGGAAACTGTGAAAATCGTGTTTCGTCATATTCCTTTTCTTCTGTCTTCTTTCTTCAGCGCGCCTAGCGCCTTTACGCGAGCAGTGCTGAGACCAAAACACCCATGAACAGTCGTGAAATTCTCCTGGCAGGTGCCTTTTGAACTTTGTTTTTAGCGAAACGGCGAGATAAATTCCGCGAATTCTCGATCATGATCCATTGTCAGCTAAGTGTCAGACGCCATTATTGTGCTCCGCCGGCATATGCACTGCATGCATGCATGCGTAGGCGAGCTGATATGTACAGCATAACAATAATTATTATTTTTAGCTACAAGTTTAAAATTGTTAACAATAAAGAAAAGCCATCAAAAACAGAAACTAAACTAATGGAGGAAACAAAGACGGCTCAGTACGTGCATGATATTGAACTGCACTTCTCTAAAAAAGAAAAAAGGACACAAACAAGATAATAAAAAGATTTCTATCGAAATCAAAAGGATGTAGGGTTGTGAAATCTACCACTGGTCCACAATGTCAACTAACAAGGAACAAGCATGGAATGGTAACACGATTGACTTGCTAACAGACCATAGATCCCCACATCAGTGGCTATACATATTTTGTCACAAGTTGAATTCAATTCAATGCACGTCTGGTGTCAGTCAACAGCAACTAGCTGAACTAGCTATTGTCAGCCACAGATGTAGGGATCTATGGTCTGTTAGCAAGTCAATCGTGTTACCATTCCAGGGTTCTATCCACTGGGGGGGTGGAGGGGAAGATTCTCCCCCAAACTGTCCAACTTCCCCCCCAAAATTTGCCACTAAGTGACTTAAATTACATCACAGTGTCTCAAAATGGCCATTTTAAAGGTCTAAATTTCAAAATTTTCCTGGGGGGGCATGTCCCCAGACCCCCCTAGCGGACTGTAGCTACGCTACAGTCCCATCTCACACCTCTCACTAAAGCCTTCCCCCCCAAAATAAAAATCCTAGATAGAACCCTGCATTCCATGCTTGTTCCTTGTTAGTTGACATTGTGGACCAGTGTTAGATTTCACAATCCTTCATCCTTTTGATTTCGATAGAAATCTTTTTATTATCATATTATGCTCACTGCAATAACTAAAAATAAGGTCACAATCACGACTATAATATACTCACAATTAGTGAAAATGTTCACAATTATAATTTTCATGGTAACTGACCAAAATTTTCACAAAAATCACAATGACAGTATTATCAAAGAATATCTTCAGCACAATCACAGAAAAGTATCACAATCGCAGAATTTGCTCACAAATCACAGAAATTGCTCACAATCTCAGAAATTGCTCACATCAAACACAGAAATTGCTCACAATCACAGAATTTTCTCACAATCACAGAAATTGCTCACAATCACAGAAAAGTATCACAATCACAGAAATTGCTCACAATCACAGAAATTGCTCACAATCTTCTAAAATCCGGACCGCTAGTCCGGACATACAACGCTGACTTTGGAGTCGGAATGGAAGCAGCGAAGGAAGCAGCGCCTTGCCTGGTGTTACAGCCTCAAGAAGACCTTCCAAATTCCACAATTTTAGACCTACTAGCTGTCCCTCTGTATTGAGTACTAGCTAGCTGTCTCTCTGTATTGAGTATTAGCTACCTGTCCCTCTGTATTGAGTATTAGCTAGCTGTACGTCTCTCTGTATTGAGCACTAGCTAGCTGTCCCTCGATCTGTATTGAGTACTAGCAAGGGCGTATAGAGAAAGAGGGCATGCAACCGTCAATCACTCCCGTAGGATAGCGAAATATTTATTGTTACTAAAATTAGAAGTTACGCCCATCAATTACTGACGTAGAAAAAAGTAGGCGGTAACAAATGACGCATAATATATTATTCAGATCCGTTCAGATCCATGATCCAGTCTACCTACGCCGCGCCTAGGGCCCTAGGCTAGGCAACGTGTCCCACGATCTCAGGCACAGCGACGCATACCAGTCCTACGCCGGTGTTCTCCTGACGCCTTTGTAGTCTACGTGTTTGAATAGTGCAATGGACTCCAGCTTGAAGAATGCGTGACCAGTGTGCCTTCCCTAGCGCATTTAGCAACAAGCAATCGTCTAGCGGTTACAGACAAGGGCGAGCAGCTACTACTGTCACTACGTCGCCATTTAGATACAGGTGTACCTGCACTAGCCATTTCACTCTCCGCATACGCTCTGACGTATGCACTGTATACTAAAAGTATACGGAGTTTAATTGATGTTTATTTTTAGTAACAATAAGTATTTCGCTATCCTACGGGAGTAATTGACAGTTGCATGCCCTCTTTCTCTATACGCCCTTGGTACTAGCTAGCTCTGTCTAAATTCTCCAATGTAGCTATTTTATGCATAGACTGAAAAATGTACTATATTTAGTCGTTATCATGATATTTTTAGCAATAATTATAGTATCGTGGATACCTTCCCAATATCGCACAGCCCTATCCTACACTTTGCAAGTTGCTTGACAGCAGAAATTGTGAAATGGGCATTGGCATTATTACCCATGTATTGTTAGAGGCCATCACCCATTTCATAATCTCTGCTGTCAAGCAACTTGCATAGGTCTGTACCACCTGTGTGGGGTCAAATGACATCACACTATACAGTGCATTCATATAGTGTCTGTAGGAAATACAGTCAGACAGTATAGACTAATTCATTGTTATTACCACACCCAAGAGAGGAGACATTATTACCATCACACTTCAAACAGCAAAGATGAGAACTAATTAACAATACAAAACTAGAAGCAAATGCAAAAGGGTGAAAAAAGCAGGTTTGAAAGTATACACTGCAACTGAGAACCTATAGTTCATTCTCCAACATTTCGGAATCCTTTATTCTACAGAATTGCAAAAAAACTTCAAACCAAGCTATCCTGTGATGTACACATTTACCTTTCAAAATTTTTGGCTGAAAAACGAGAATACATTGTAGAATTAATAGCAGCATTTGATTAACTGGTATTTACCTTTATTGTATCTATGCTTGAGAACACACACTACTATCAGAGTGACAATTAAGATGGCAACTAGTAGAAAAACAACTCCAATGACTGTGCCAACAGCAATTCCCACGACTCGACCAACTGATGTGGAAGGACCTGAACCTGGACCTGAACTTGGACCTGGACCTATGACAATGAAATGAATTACAAAACTATAGCTATAAGAAATCCAGTCGTACATGCATGGATGACATAGGTAGCCTCGACCAGCGACCCGAGCGTTGAATTGTCTTAGCAACACTCACTCCGTAAAATGGTACTGTACTTATTGTTTCTTGCAACAGCATAAAAAGTGATGCACTCACTATTTGAACATAGTTGACCCTTAGCATGCATGAAGTAAAATAAAAACCATAATTTGTAGCTAAAAGTACAATGCACTATGAACTCACAGGTGCAAGAACTGGATGGTGTGGGATTGCATTGATCAGGAGCTACATATGGGCAGGTTATATTGGGCCTGTCTTGCTCAGAAATTCCTTCTAGATAATCTTGCTAAAAATAGTAAGAAATTGTACTTACTCATGACTGTACTCATTTCGTCACTAAAGTCTTACTGTTATTCCTCCGTAGCAGTATTCAATATACTTTGAATTGTTCAAGAGACTGTCCTGAAAGTCTCCAATGGTATCTGGTGTCCATGTGATACTGTTGAATATTGCAGCAATTGAATTAGTTTGATATGCATAGAATGCCTCTATAGTGGACTCCACTCTGCTCCTATCACCACTACACAGGAGGAAGAAACCATCATCAACAAACTGACAGCATGTTCATGTAAAGCACTTCATAGAAACTGAATCTATCGGCTAGGTCAGCTATAGGTTCTCATGTTAATTATGCTGTTTCCAGCATGGTTCGGTTATTTGTCTATGAACATAAATCGTGTCTTTGTCATATTGCATAGTGAGAATGCAGTCTATATTTATCTTCATGTCACTGTTAATTATTGTACAAATCTTTTTAGCAATCTGCATAGACGTATTCTATAATTCCTTATTAATTTTCATACAGGAAGAAATATACTTGTACTATGGAAAGCCTTATTTTCAAAAGGCACTGCCAGTGGTATATTTCAGGGAATATATAGGAAATCACATGGCAAAAAAAGATAATTGAAATGATCTACCTTCCAGAGATAGAAAAAATTAATTGGAAACAGTGAGAGTCATGAGTCAACCTCACCAGGAAACTATGCAGTGTGAGCAAGTTGCCCTTATTTGTCCTATAGAAACCTACAGACATCAGTGGACTTTGTGGTTGCCATCGTACAAGTCAGTTATACATCTGTGTGTGGTGTATCATGAATACACGAAGCAATAACTGAGTGATTAGTGGTTATTGCTTCGTGTAATCATGATACACCATGGGTAGCCATGGTGTAACCATAGATACTACAGTACTGTAGTATCTATGGTGTAAATAATACATGTAGCATGGGCAGGAAAGTTATTGCACTGATAGACTGCTGGACTGTTGCTCTAGATGTTGAAAATTCAGTGACAGCAGCGAGCTGCCATTGTGGTACTACAAACCAGAAAAACACTGTCAGTTCGTGCAATAATTCCCTCACTACCGTGCTTTAACTAATATCCAAGTGCTGTCATAGGCTTACCATGTTACTAACTAGAAATAGTACACGACTACTCCAGCATTACTGCAACAGCGAGTCCTGGCATAGACATCTTCAGATAAATTGATGATAGCATAGCTACCCATACATGCACTATAGTTGATTGGCACATCACAGAAGGCCTCAAGAAAGACTGATACCCTATGATCAAAGGCCTCATGAAGCTTAACCATGGCTTTGACGTACAGTACATGTGAGTGTGAGTGCAGGCCAGGACGTCAATGAGATGAATAAAGGCGAGACTAACCGTGACCTCGAACTCAGTTACCATGCGGTTTTACTGACATCATTTAGCAAAGGTACAGCCACCAGAAGCAACGGAACATAAATCACCCCGTATACTCGGGAATTATCTGGTTACAGTCACTCACACTTGGGTGCGAATAGACCTACTTTCCCCATTTTCCAGGTCAATATACGAAATATAGTACCCACTATATCAAAGGAATGACATCACTATCGTACTATGTCATACATATAATTTATTATATATATATAAAGACGGACACACACACCCATAACCCTGCACACGGGTAGTTAGTGAAACAAAGCTTCAATTTCTAATGATAATTTGTGTGTACCTCTTTGATGTAATTGTTAAATTAAATAGATCATGACTAACTTCAAAGCTCTCATCAAGAACTGGTCATAAGCAGCAGCTGGTTCAGGAGTGCTCAGGCATGCAGTGAGTGGTATTCTTGGATAATAGAACAAGAAGTCTTCGCACATCTCTTCACGTGTGCTTTGTCCACCCTATGAGAGAATTTGATAAAATATTCCATGTACATGTATGTTATCACTTACAATAGTTATAGTGGTTCTACCTTGACTTCTGTACAGACAATCCATAATGATGGAATCACCCTGTGAGGTACACATGACGTGGTAAATGTCACATAATAATGAGTTACATTTGCATTATAGCATGCAGTTGTCAAATAGTACATGAACACCTGCATGTTGCGCAGCTTACCTTTCTTATTTGTATGCGCTTTGGTAAAATGACAGATTGCTGAAGATGTGATAAAATTAATATAGAACGATTTAAAAACTAGAACACTTTACTTGAAAATTGAAGTCATAATTTAAATTTTGATCAATGTGTGGCAGCTCCTCAGTTGCATTGCATGTAGACCCCACCACTGATCGAGCATGGCTTACTGTAAACCCTCGTCCTGGATAAGAAAGGGCTATTGTTTGTTGGTCAATGTTTTGCACTAACCAGCCAAGTGAGAGTGTAGGAAAGATCCAAATACAGTGATGCCCTCATCAGGGAGAAACTAAAGAGTTCTTTATCAAACACAAAGCTAGAGCTATGCAATTTACTCACTCTCTCAAGGCATTCAGCAGAACAGATAGCCTGGACTACAAAGTTGTCAGCTCCTGGAGGTACCACCAGATCTGGCGATACAGGATAGCCTAATGAGATGCCTCCTGCAAGGTGTGTTGGCATCTGTCGGCTATAAAAGAACTCCATCCCAGAACGATCAACAAAATCTAGTAAAAATTGAATTGGTACAAGATCCCACTTCGCTCTAATGTACAGAAACACTTACCATTTTTCCTGTCTGGATTATCATAGTGAACCTCAAGCAATACAACAGAATGACCGTAAGGACCTCCAATGGGAAGAGCAACACCTTCTGGATATATAAAGTCCTAAAAAGTGGACAATAATTATGTTGTAATCCAAGTTGAATGTGAAATAATGACATACATCTCCACCAATTGCCCATGATCCAAATATTTGACCTCCTCTGCAACCATCCACTTGAGTGGGCAGATCATCACAGTCTCCAGGAGCTTCTATAGCTGTATCAAAGGGGCACACATATAGTAGCATGTGATGAACAAGCTTAGTGTTTCCAGGAGTAATGAATGGAGCTGCCTATACACCATAATTATTGAGAGTGTGAACACATTGTCTGCATAACACACAAACCCTGTATATGTATAGCTCCTCTGCACTGGTGACTCCAAAAATAGACAAATCAAGAAAAGTGCACCAATAAGTGGTATCAGCATCAGGAACATCGACCTAGAAAATGACAACACTTGGTGGCAGTGTTTTATATGGCTATAAAAGCACTCAGGCGTGCCAATAATGGTCTCGAACGCAGTTAATGCACTCGCCTATCATGCATCACGACTGTTATTGGACATGCCCTTGTGTTTTTATAGCCACGTAAGACACTGCCACAGTGTGATCTAACTATTACTTAATGTCTGCAAATGTTGAGATCTAGCTGCATGCATGTCACAGTGTGGTATTATGTGATATCAACTGACTTGAGTGTGGGCAATTGCGGCTACTACAATGTGTGTGTGTGATCAAAGGAACCGCCAGTCGTCTAAATCCCACAAGTAAAGTCTTAATAAAAAACTGAAAAGTGTAGGAATGACGTTTAACCCTTTAATTACTAAATTATCTTGCTGAAATTTTAACCTCGTAAATGCTGACCACTTCTCTCGAGAATATCTCGTGTGTGTTTTGTGCTACTGGTCTCAAATTTGCGTCCTTTTACGCCAGCGAGTAGCCGCAATTGCCCACACTCAAGTCAGTTGATATGCCCCTCCCACTTCGAAAGTGAAGCCGATAAAGTGCAACGACCTTGTCACATTTTGCTCAAAGTTAGTACTTTGGGGCTGGCTACTGAAAAGTACACACAAATAGCAGTGATTTTGGTGAGTGCAAAATGTAGCCCAGATCATAGAGAATGCACAAAAATGTGTTTCCGAGCACTCTGAAGCCATAAAATGTCCAAATTTTCGTGGCACCCTTTTAGTTTTTCCTAAAATGTTGTGAAATTTGCACTGAAGCCATAGAAATGCTGTTGCCATAATGTTTGGTGTAGGGGGCGCGCCGAAAACCACTGGATTTGGGGCGGTTATTTGTATTCTTCAATTTAGCTTAATTTCGGAATATTTTAACACTTTTTGATAAAGTTATGGTGTCTTAAGTATGTATGTCGCCAAATGGCGACAATAGGGGTTAAAGGGTTAAGAAAGGAAAGAAACAAGACGGGATGATGCTTGCAAAAGTAAAGGAACAAGATGGAATAATGCTTGCAAAAGTAAATTTCCAAGTATCCTTAAATCAGCGGCTTGCTGCTACAATGGGCAACAAATGCGGAATCCTCTTCCCATACCTTTTACAATCGTCTATTAGTTTACTTAATCGGACTGCGTCCTCCAAAACATATACCTCCACCTCATTTACAACCATCAATATTACTTCATCGGACTGCGTCCTCCTCTAGCCGCTGATGTAGGGATCATAGATAATACAGTACAATAGAGTACAAGTGGATACGCAACGGGATAGTAGACGGAGGGTCCATGGAAATGTGTTTAAACACTCACTGCACCGGGCGTGGGCGTGTTGCACAAAGATGTAAAGTTGTTTCTATGGTTTTGAGAAGCCGGTAGAAGCTGAATCAAATAGCACACGTGTTCATTAATTTTGCTGTTGAAGAAGAGGCTGTTGCTGTAAAATAGCCTTGTTATATTGCTAGGCTGCAAATTCCGCCCTTTTCCCTTGAAATCCTGTGTTATGGTTACTTTGTGTTAGATTATTACAGAGCTGGTTTGTGTAGTGCTTATGTTTTTCGTTACCTTATTGTGCAGTGCATTGCATCAAAATACTATTAGAGCGCTACGGTTCGTAGAGAACAGTAGACACGCCGCCAAGTAGCAGGGAACAAGCTTTTTTGTTACGATTTTTTGTGTTAGATTATTGGCAAGACTGATAATACCAGGACTTCATAAACATTAATGCCAGCGAATACCAACATCCTTACTCTACTGCATAAAAATACGTTTGTATGCACAAAAATAACAAGGAGCTCAATATATTGTCTTGAGCACACACTACTACTGCTGCAGCCATTCATTTCTTGTAAATGTTTGGAAACGTCCGTGTTATCCGAAGCAGTGATTGTCTCACCCTGGATTGCAATATACGGGCTCGTTGCGTATCCACTTGGGACTTTTTGCAAGCAGGTTGGCACGAAAACAAGATGGCGGATACACCAGACTGAAACGAGTTAATCGCCTGGACTGAAACGAGTAAATCGTCTCTTCTCTTGTAAAATCTCACGGGTATTTTAATCACCTGGTGTTCATACTGATGGGTAAGCGTTTGCAATGAGTCCATTAAGTCCGTCAAGAAAACATGTTGGTACGACAAAAAACAATATGGCGTCTCGTCATGAGACAAAATTACGGCAGGCATCTTAGACGATTGTTTCGATGCCAAAGAGACCTTTAGTAACTGCTGAAACGAAGTCTAAGGTGGTAAACCAGAGTTCACGTGATCACCCTTTTGTTCATCTACTTCTTCCTTCTTTCTTCTTTGAATAAGCCTAGCGCTGTCCTGAATGAACGAATCACTACTAAACCTGCACAATCGCACGTGTATATATCTGGAATAATGCACTTACTTCTTAGATAGACATCAAACACTACCAGAAGCGAGTAATCCTTGAAAAACATGGTTTTTAGGCCGTTTTGGACTACAGAGGCCATTAAATAATTAACCCTCTTGTCGCTTTTTACCATAAACTCCGCCCACATCAGTTTGTAGCTATCTCGATCGGTACTGCTCGTTCCCCGCCAATTTTTCGCAACGCGGAAACCCAACGGAAAGAAACGGCGAAAATTGTGCCTGGTACACACTGCAAGGGTACTAGTGCGCGTGCTCAGACTATACCCCGGTATCTGGGGTATTAGTAATCTTTTTGGCTACATTACACCGTATACTAGCCCGTTCCCGAAGCACTTCATGTGTTCTTCCAAGAGTTAAAGTATCGTCAGCTCGGCATTTGTGCTGTTCTGCCTTGATCAACATGGTTATACACTAAAGCGAACTTTTAACTTGGGACTTTTACATTTGCAAGCATTATTCCATCTTGTTCCTTTACTTTTGCAAGCATCATCCCATCTTGTTCAAGTTTCCTTTTTCAAGAGTCATCCCTACACTTTTCAGTTTCAAAGCTTTTTACTTTACTTTTACAAAAATGATGTTCACAAAAATGCAACATATCCATTCTTAGCTTGTGGGCCCATTTACCACATGTACAAGGATCGGGAAGGTCTTCAGGCTGGGGGTAACAATACCAGGAAAAATTAAATTTTCTTTGAGAAACCATACGACTCAGCGTTCATTTCTAAACCATCTTTAAGTGGGGCTTGTATCCATAGCTGTTGTTGATAATAATATGCTCTTAGAATATGCTTTCTTGCATTTGGCTGACATGCAGGGAATTTTCTCAAAGTCCATTTTGAGGAAATTGCTATTAAAAGCAGCAAGACGCAAGTCATCAAATTTTTCCAAGTCTTTGTTGGTTTGAGACACCTTACTAGATAATTTTCTGTGTCTGTATCATGCTCTCTGTCAACTCGGAGTTGTTAAAGACTTAAAGTTCTGTATCAGTACTAAATTGTTGTGCATAGCTTTCATTGCTGCATGCTTCGTAGAAATCTTGCTAGTTGTATCACATCCAGTCAGAGCCCTGAGTGCAGGGAGACACCTTCCAAGTTTGTCCCCAGTGCTGTAGTAAGGTGTCTCAAGCCAAAAAAAGACTTGGAAACATTATTTTGATGACTTGCTGCTTTTAATAGCAATTCCCTCAAAATGGACTTGGATAAAATTCCCTGCACGTCAGCCAATGCAAGAAAGCATATTCAAAGGGCATAATTATTATTATCAACAACAGCTATGGATACAAGCCCCACCTAAAGATGGTTTAGAAATGAACACTGAGTCGTATGGTTTCACAAAGGAAATTTAATAGTCCCTGGTATTGTTACCTCCAAGCCTAAAGACCTTCCCGATCCTTGTACATGTGGTAAATGGGCCCACAAGAATGGATATGTCGCTGCAGGGTAGCTGGAATCAAGTGTTGAAAATACTGCAGGTGTAAAGGAGGTGAATCCTGCAAAAACCCTATCACCGAATAACTTAAATTTTTGTGAACATCATTTTTTGTATTACTAAATACTGCCTAAGTTTATATTTAAGTGACTCCAGCCTCAAGTTAATAAATTGTGTCTTTTTGTTGGTAATACCCTTCACTTGTACTGTTTTCAAACCATCAGAATCTTAACTCTTTAAAAATAGAGATGTTAATGCGGCATTTCTGAAAAAGCTGTAGCTATTTTTTTGTAGTGGTTAAGAAGATAGAGCAATTATTGTTAGTGACACTGCCGATAAAAAGGTGTGGTCATTTTCGGGTATTTTGCAGCAGATAGACAATTTGGCACATATCACATCTTATTCCTTGGGGTCTAATTCCTTACCCTAAATTGAGTTATCGTCTCCTAAATTAAATGCATACAAAAAAATCTTAGTCAGGGCCCTACTATCTTGCATTTTTGCTAAAATGTCTTTATTACTTGTTATTACAATATCGCGTACGAGCAGCGTTCGACGAAAACCTCGCATAGATACCTGCACAAATTGCAGATGAGATTGCTTGAGCCGTTTTAGCATCGTACCTTTGGCGAGCTTGTCGCTCCGCGATGGCTAAATCTGCATTGCTGAAATTTGCTATATTCGTTGCTTATCGATAGGCAAGCAAACTGCACGCGGCAACACCGTCTGCACAAATACCCTTGGCTAGAAAATACAGCTACTTGCAAATGTCATGAATATCATTAATTTGGTCTATAATTTAGAGCATACCACTCGACCTCCGCGATCTTGTACTCAACTAACGTGCCTTGTAGTGCGAATTAAGAACTTATAGTATGTTTACACTAGTAACTTCAGCATTGGTTTTTAAAGGTTGATAGTAAGTAGTACAACAACTGGCACTTCCCAAGTACTAGTTACTCAATTAGTATGAACCTTTGAAAGTAAAATTAAACTAGTCTGGTCCAGATATTAAGGTGCTAGTGTAAATGAACTATTAGTGCTTGGAAAGTGTGCATTACTTAATGCACCGGCAGATGACACGTTCCAAGCAATCCGACTGGCTGGAGATCACATGGTATGCTATAAGCAGCCTTACAATTAGTGGATGCAATATTATATTGTCCACTTTGAAAGTACATTTACAAAGAAGCACACTTGTATACTTAGCACACCTGTTTACAGTATACATAGTTATCAAAACAAATGATTAACACATACGTTAGTGGTTGGTCTGACGATAAATGAATCTGTGTCTGGAGGAATTGTTCTACCATTCTGAAGTCTGCCCAACAAGTTGGCACTAGCACTGCCCTGGCCGCTCTGATGGAAAGTTACTGAATTTTCATTCACAGGATCAGCATCATTGTAACTCCATATAATACGTATGGTTTCTGGCTAGATGAGAAAATGAACAGTAATTGGTAATGTAATATCTATGGTACTACTCTATGACAACACCACAAACACCATTAACACACTCACCACTTCTACTACTCTACTCTAATCAAAGAGCTAAGATACTTATGTTATCTTAATGTTCCTAACAATTATAACAATGAACACATACCCATGCGCTGAACTAATGTCTACATAGTTAGTACACGACTACTTTAACAGCTAGTCCCGGCATAGACTGCTCCAGATAAATTGACGATAGCATAGCTACCATACATGCACTAACAATCACAGAAGGCCCCAAGAAAGACTATGATGATCAAAGGCCTCATGAAGCTTAACCATGGCTTTGATGTACGATACATGTGAGACTGAGTGCAGGCCAGGACGGGATAGGAGGTATTGTGACACATCCACAATGCCGTAAATTGCTGTTACAATGCCATGTATTTTTAATCATAATGCTAGGCAAAAAAATTAAGTCAGGGTTAGGAAGACGCTATTACAAAACTAGTTATACCGGTATGACATTCTGATGTGACCAAGTCAATCACTTTGGGGATTCTGATGGCATGTCCATAAGATGATCGGGTTCCCCGAATAGATTGGATTGAGGAGCATAGAAGAGAGAAGGAAATGTGACAATGATAAGACAGTGTTATATGGCTTTTCCCATTTGGCGGCTAGTAGTGAGGCTAATCCCTTGTAAAACGTAATGGCCTCCCTGGCTAAACCACCAGTGGCGGAGAGAACCAGTGGGGAGAATGTGGCGTGCTCCACCTCACAAATCCTTTGTTCATAAGCACGTTTTTTCACTCGCCCATGTCTTCTGTGGACGGATTGTGGGTCAGGGTGCCTGTTTGAGTAGGCTAGAGGATTAAAAATCCTAACATCAAAATAGGATTAGCCGCTTGAGCAAGGCTTGACGACAAAATTATACATACGTAAGTACGCATAATTATATTTGTATTGACGGACACAAACGCGTAACCCTGGCGCATACTGCGCACGCACTAGCTCACTAGAATGTCACGATCTCTGTCGTCACAAGTAATAAATTTGCGCCAAAACTCCAGTGTAGTGAAACCGTCGTCCTCTTCTCCTCTGATCAAATTCCAGTTCTGCACTTTATCTATTGGCGGCATTGCTCGTGCCTCTGCGAAGCGATCCTAAGAAGTGCAGTAATTTCAAACAGTAATGCATATTCATACATACGTTGAAGTGTGCTGTTCCAGAGCCGTCTACCCATCCTATCACCACGTCTGATTGCGGCATCTGACCATTAGGAGAGATTCCAAATCCAACCCATCCTGTGGTCCTCACGTGCACAGCAAAGCTAATGTTCTCAGTGGCTCTGTCGAAGTTCCAGTGAAGGGCGTAATTTGGGCTAAGCTGCATACTGTAGCGATAGGAAAGGCTCAGGTTATGAGAACCTTGAGATAAACCGAGCAAACAGAATAACAATATGGTAGTCAGCATAATGGCGGCTAAGTCGATTCTCTCTTCGGGCTGGAGTGCTGATAGTTTGCTACAAGATCTGATCAACGCTTTTATACAATTTGCAAACTGGTAATGAGTAGGTGTGACCAAGTTCTTTAGGCGCTAGGCGTGGCTCCCTACCCTCATCTTTGCTCCTAGGGCTGCGTTTATACAGTGACGCGATGACCAGAAAGGGGAAAGTGTGCGGATTCACAACAGAGTTTTTGCTGTGTTCCGTTTTCACCGTTTCTGCCAGCGAAATTAACCGGAAGTTAATTAAGCGATTGTAGGGTCCGCAATGAAAAAATCGACTGTCACAGATTCAGCGGGATTGCGTCTCAGCGTGTAGAGTGGGTTGACCCGAACATAGAACAGGTAAAGAGAGAAGCGCCAAGTCCTTCCTTTTTGCAGGAAAAACAAAAATACTTAAAATAACGTGGGCGGAGCTAGCCAATCGCAATTAAAATGGTTTTTATTCGAACAACATTCAACGCCGAAGCTTAGTGATGTTCGTAAGGACGCTCAGGATCATGCTTTCAAGAATTCCGAGGTCTTCGACGTAGCAGCGTCCTTCGTGTGTTGCTTCCAGGTCATAATCTGAAAGGGGGCGGGGCTCCCGAAACTGCGAGAAAATACTATTTGGGCTCGAGCGCTTTTGTACATTGTGCTGCAGCAACCCTATTGCAGATTTAACTAAGTTAATTGAAAAAGTATCTGCACAGCAAATTTTATAAACTTTACATCCTTCCTTCCATCTGGCTCAAAACATGTTTAAAATTTTTAAGCCAGATGGAAGGAAATGCATAAACGTCATAAAACTTGCTATGTAGATACATTGTCACCTAACTTAGTTAAATCTGCAATAGGGTTGCTGCAGCACAATGTACAAAGGCGCTCGAGCCCAAAGAGTAAAGTAAAGTAAAAAATCTTTAATAAAAAAAAACTGAAAAGTGTAGGGATGACTCTTAAAAAAGGAAAGGAACAAGATGGGATGATGCTTGCAAAATTAAAGGAACAAGATGGAATAATGCTTGCAAATGTAAAGTCCCAAGTATCCCTACATCAGCGGCTTGCAGCGACGACGTGCTACTGACAAATGCGGAATCCTCTTCCTATACCTTTTACAACTGTCAACTATTTCATCGGACTGCGTCCTCCTAAACACAGATTCCTCTATAGTTATTTACAACCGTCAATTACTTCATCGGACTGCGTCCTCCAAACACAGATACCTCTAGTTATTTACAACCGTCAATTACTTCATCGGACTGCGTCCTCCTTCAAGCCGCTGATGTAGGGATACTTGGGACTTTACATTTGCAAGCATTATTCCATCTTGTTCCTTTAATTTTGCAAGCATCATCCCATCTTGTTCCTTTCCTTTTTTAAGAGTCATCCCTACACTTTTCAGTTTTTTTTTATTAAAGATTTTTTACTTTACTTGTTCCTGTTATTTTTTTTGATCACTATCAGTTTGAACTTATTAGTTGTATTCTATGTTAGATGTTATTTCATTTTGACAACTCTGTGAGCAGCAGTTACTCAGTAGTCTAGCAGATGTGAACGTACACAGGGTCTTGAGAGTAAAGAGTGTGGTTTAAATGTTTAATAAATTATTACCAATCACAAGAAAGGTTTAAAATAGAGGTTGAGTACACAGACAGCACAATGTCAAGTTCAGATTTGATTTGACAACATGATACTAGCTAGTATTGTAATGGATGAAGAAGAGACTGGCACTAGTACTGATGCTGCAAGCCTAAATAGTAGGAGCACGCCTTGAATCTTGTTGATGTCAATATCACACTCACAGAGGTTTCTAGTCCTTTACAATTTACGATGCGTTGTGTAGGAACCTTACTGTGCGTAGAATCTTGCCGCCGGTAAGCTAGACTAGACTGACTCACACGGGCTACTCAACTTGAGTTGTTCACGTCTGTGTAAGTCAGCTTTAACCTGCCATCTGAAGCTTTAACGAACAGATCAGTGTTACTTAGGGTATAGTACTAGTCTAGACACATTTTCGTACCTCTGGCTTGCGCGCTGAAGCGTCCAGAGCAGAGACAAAACGCAGTACCAATCGAGATAGCTGCAAAACTGATGTGGGCGGAGTTAATGATAGGAGGCGACAAGAGGGTTAATTATTTAATGGCGTCTTAAGTCCAAAACGGCCCAAAAACCATGTTTTTCAAGGATTACTCGCTTCTGGTAGTGTTTCATGCCTATCTAAGAAGTAAGTGCACTATTCCAGATGGATACACGTGCAATTACGCTGGTTTGGTAGTGATTCGTTAACTCAGGACAGCGCTAGGCTCGTTGAAAGAAGAAGAAAGAAAGAAAGAAAGAAAGAAAGAAAGAAAGAAAGAAAGAAAGAAAGAAAGAAAGAAAGAAAGAAAGAAAGAAAGAAAGAAAGAAAGAAAGAAAGAAAGAAAGAAAGAAGAAAGAAGATGAACAATTCGCGTGGGCGGCGATTTCAGTTCACCACTTTAGAAACGTCTGTCGGCTTCGCCAAAGGTATTTTCATGTTCAGAACAATCGTCTGATCAATCCTAGATGCCTGGAATCTCGAGAAACGCTAAAACAGCGAATATCTGCAACGGCTCCCTGAGAGTCGCCATCTTGATTTTTGTCGTCCAGCAAGCAGTGCCGGTGACTTTCATAGACTTCCTACAAGCGCTTACACTTCAGATTCACTTAGAGATAGTTAAAATGCAGTAGAAATGTATGACAATAGAGATATGTGCGAAAACTCATTTTCACACATGAGTAGCCGCCATCTTAACTCGAGGTCATCCCTACATATCATTGCCGATCGGCAATGATAATTTTTCGCCGTTTTGGGAGCCCCGCCCCCTTTCAAATTATGACATGGAAACAACACACGAAGTACGCTGCGACGTCCAAGACCTCGGAATTCTTGAAAGGATGATTCTGAGCGTCCTTACGAACATCACTAAGCTTCGGCGTTGAATGTTGTTCGAATAAAAACCATTTTAATTGCGATTGGCTAGCTCCGCCCACGTTATTTTAAGTCTATTTGTTTTTCCTGCAAAAATGAAGGACTTGGCGCTTCTCTCTTTACCTGTTCTATGTTCGGGTCAACCAACTTTACACGCTGAGACGCAATCCCGCTGAATCTGTAAAACTCGTTTTTTTCATTGCGAACCCTAGCGATTGGAATGTTTTTGGAATGTTGAGCGATTGGAATGAGCGAAGAAGCGAATGAGCGATTGGAATGTGGGTGTGGCAACGGTGGCGTTTTTAGCCGAAGCAAACTGTACTGCCTTGTACGCACGAAACTGTTGAAGCAAAGAAAACGTACGTTACTCTTTGTCTAAGGGCTATTGCTAGTGCGTTGTCGTTTTGGTGTTTACACGTGCGTTTTACCTTGCTCCGTTTTTCGAAGTTTCCACTTTGAGAAGCGTTTTCATTTTGACAACGTTTCGCTCAAAAACGCTACTCGTTTTTATCGTCATCGTGTAAACAAAACGCGCATCCGTAGAGAAAAGTTTGCGTTTCATGCGTTATCAGTTGAACGCGTCGCCGTTTAACGCTTGCTCGGTCACACTGATCATCTAAGTAAGTCGCCATTCGTCTTGTGGGCGTAGCAAGCTCCACCCAATGACGAAAGTTGCGTTTCAGAGGAGGTCGGACGCAATTAACCTTTACCTAATAATTGCGAACTTTTAATAAAATTCTTCTACACTCACGTGATTGAAAAGTAATCTTAATTTTTAATTGACGGGACTTCCTCTCTGCTGATGAGTAGTGGACGAAAGCGCGAGAGGGGGCTGCCTACTGGTTCTACCCCTCACCTGCCATTCAAATCTAGGAGCTTGTCGCGAACAGCTGGTAAGACTGTCGAAGTTCCGCGCTTTCAGTTGTCATTCGCTACGTCGCTACTCATCAGCAGAGAGGAAGTCCCGTCAATTAAAAATTAAGATTAGTTTTCAATCACGTGAGTGTAGAAGAATTTCATTAAAAGTTCGCAATTATTAGGTAAAGGTTAATTGCGTCCGACCTCCTCTGGTTGCGTTTGTTTCCTAAGCATGCCACACCCACACAAAATGTCAGACATAAACTATTGGTACACAAGGAAGAAACGTATGTTTGGGATTTCGCAAAAAGGTCTCTGTCTGTAAGTTACAGAGGGGCGAATATTTAATGAGAAGACACGATTTCAGCAAAAATTCCCTACCAGCAAGAGCGATGGAAGAAGATACATCTCCATTAATTTTGTCAGGATAGCAACACAGCTGAATTGTACAATTTTACTGGATCTTCAGTAAAGGTCTATGTGTTACGAAGAGGTACTGTGGAGCTCGAAAGCGGGAGTTTGAAGCCAGCGCCGACACTTGCAGTATCTATGCAGTAACCCTATGTAAGCTTCTTCGTTGAAAAGGAAGCGGCTTCCTCACTATAGTTTTGTAAAGTCGGTTGGTAGTTGTACATGTTGCATAAATATAAACGTGAACTGCCACTTCTGACCATCTGGCTGGAAGCGACCCCATAAACTCGACCTCCTCTGGTTTGCTAACCGAGACCAAACGCATTTCAGCAAAGCTAGTATTATTAAATGTACTTGTTAAGAGTAGTGCTTCCGTTGACTTCCCTTTGGAATGGCCAGCAGCCTTGCAGAACCTTGCCGGTCTTGCAAGAGATGCGCTCTAATAAGAAGATCGAATGACTAGTTAATAACTGATCGCGGTCAGAGTTTAAAGCTGTATCGAAGAAGTTTTGGACTGGGAAATTTGCGCCAGGAGGTTTTTATAAGTTGGTGTACATACTAACTCACCGAAAAGCTGACTTTATTTGTAGAAGTTGATTTTTTTGTGTGGAGACCCTATCTATAACGCTGGAAGCAACTTATTTATGTGAAAATCATTGTATACAATTGCAACTGAGCTGCATATCTCGACTAGTGTGATAATAATCATACTGAACGTTGCAATCGTTTACCCTACAGTGTTCCACACGAAGAGAGGGAATAATTGTGTGCTTGACATTTTGCTTGATTTCTCTAGAATTATTTGCCCTAGAGTTATGATTTATATATCATTTTGATCCTCTATCCTTACTGAATCTTATGCTTTATATGGCTTCTTGTCAGATGACACTCACGTGACAGAAATTTGAAAGACAGGCAGCCATTTGGAAAAACACGTTAGGGAGCGAATCTCAAGGACTACCGGTAGTTAAGCTCTGTTATCGCTGCATTGAAGCTTTCACCTCGGTTGCATATCTGTTGGCAGCGGGATTGGTCCCAATCAGTGCTACATCGGCGGCAGAGAGCAAAAGTTGACCGTTCACGATGAGCCTAACGTTAGGGACAGGAATTCCAGTTCTACTGGTAGTTAAGCTCTAAGACTTCATGACTGCAATGCTAAAACATTAATCATAAAAGTAGATCTCACCTAGCGTCTCTAGAAGCATATACAGCGACGAGCGCGACTTCACTCTGCTAGAGAGCAGGTTTTTGGCGGCCATTTTGTTAGGTAAAATGTATTGTTGCTATTGACGTGACGTCATACATTCCTAACATTAATTCACTCTCTTCGTGTGGAACACTGTAGTTTTTCGAGTAGAATGACGACAGTAGCATTCACTAGTGCAGTTGATGGAGTTCTGAAGTCGTCAGTGTGGCAGATAATCTAACACAAAACAACTGCGATACAAAGGAAGAATTCGCTGCTTAGCAGCGTCTCAGCAGTTGTGCCGAACAGGAGATTTTAAGAAGCAAAGCGAGCACGCTTTTTTGTTTTTTTCCCCAGCATTTTTCGTGTCTACCTCGCTATATTCTCACCTGCAACCGTCCAATTATCATCTAAAAAGCTTGGCTAGACTAAGCCTAGGCTGATGCCCAGCCTAGCATCGTTGCTGAAAGTCGATGACGTCAATGACAAGCCTGCTGCGTAAGCGTATCTATACGTCATCAGATCACGCTTCTGTCACGTTACTTTCTCTAGGAATGTTTACTATGAATACTATATCAAGTATCGTTCGATACTCGATAGTTTTACTGCTGCACGCACCTGCACGATGATTCTATCCATCGCTCTTGTGCTAGTCTTGAATGTTTTCTGGTTAGCTACCAGTAACCCTCATGACAGCCTTGCTCCTAAGCATACCATCAACCTGGATCTTCCACCTTATGAACGCTTCCAGGAGCTGGGTGCAATCTATGGTGACAAATGGCCGGTTCTTCTCAAGCAAATAGGAACCTTTATGAACACTTCTGAAGCTGGTATGAGAATGTCATACATCTATTCAGCAAGTATGTTCAACCAGCTTAATCAACCATATCGAGATGAGTTACTGGGATTTGCTGTAGCTGCCAACAGGACCATTGGTGAAGTCATCGTGTTTAATTTCTTTTTTGATATCTTTTCGCACAAGCACAATGATTGGTGTACGAGCATTGTTGCTGAAGAGCTAAGTGGAGGAATTATCCACGGTCGTAATTTTGATCACTTTTTCGATGTTCTGAGAGAAATGGCTGTAGTACTAGAGTTCAAGCGCAATAACAAGATAGTATACACAGGAACCTCATTTGCTGGGTTTATTGGACTTATGACAGGACAGAAGGCTTACAAATTTACTGTTTCATATGACGCACGTGTGACGGGAACATGGCAGTTGAATGATTGGGCTGCTGCATTCATAGAAGGTCAAGGTTTCATCAGCTTCTTGGTACGAGATGTGTTTGATAAAGCGAACTCTTTCCAGCAAGCTATAGACATGTTTTCTCATCGTCCTTTGATTGCTCCTTGCTATTTCATTGTCGGAGGAACTCAGCCGGGAGAAGGAGTTGTGATCACTCGTGGTAGGTGGAGCACGGTTGATCTATGGTGGCTGAAACCCAAACAAGGACGTTGGTATCTAGTTGAAACTAACTATGATCATTGGACATCTCCGCCATCTTTTGATAAGCGTAGAGCGGTCGCTGAAAGAGCTATGAATCACACAGGCAGAGCAAATATCAATTCAACAACACTTTTCAAAGTGCTGTCTACTCCACCTGTCCTCGATGTTGATACTATTCACACGACTATCATGTCGGCCGCTCATCCATTGCTGTACACTACTGTAATACGCTCCAAAAAAACTTGATGCATTTAAATGCATTTATAAACATAGAAATGGGTACTATCTCTGATTATTAAAAAAAGTCATTTTACAATCATTATTCTTTTTGTAATGGTGTCATTCTTTTTGCTTGTTGATGCCTCTCTATCAGCTAGCTCTTGATCGTACCATCTCCCATTTGATCCTGCACATTCAATTAACTACATGTACCTATCTTTAACACTATGATTTGTTGCCCCTGCACTCAACCGTAAGCACAGGAGCCCATATGGGCTCCTGGTAAGCATAATGTGCATCTTATGCACCAGGGTTTCATAAATTTTTTTTACAATATGGGGCCAACCCAGGTAGAAATAACATATTATGTTACATATGTATGTAACATATATGTAGAACTATGTTTTTTCTGGTCATTTGGCACTGTTCTCTAAAGCCTCTAATACATTTTGTATTCTATGTCAAAGCTATGTACATATAATTATGTTGTATATGTATATGATATAGCATGATTCAGAGGTCTATATACATTATATAAACCTGCAAGGAGGCCAATTGGAAAGATATCGCCCGAGGGCCGCAGGCCCGAGGGCGATATGTTTCCAAATTGGCCGACTTGCAGGTTTATATACAGTATATAGGCCGATGAATCATGCTATATGAGATATAATTCGTACTGAGATTCATGCGCTACTAGTCGTCCGCCATTTTGTTTTATTTACTGAGCATGCGCAGTAGGTCAGCACATGCTCAGCATGAAAATATGGTGGCGATTTGGAGCAGCTAGGGATCCGCTTCCATCTCTCTGCTGTGGTGTCTACAGGCGTTGTACTCCTTTAGTTAGCGTTTCAGGTAGCAGTAGTTTTAGTTTAGATGCCTTAGTTTTGTTGAAGCCACCTATCGCTAGTGTAAGGCTTGCTCGAAGACGCGAATGTCGATTTCAGTTGTCTTGCTCGAGGTGTGCTAGTACTGAGAGGAACGATCTAAGGTTTGTGGTGATTGTCTAGACGTAGGAACCGTTTGTGGTGATTGTCTAGACGTAGGAACCGACCGAGCGTTGCCAGGTCAGCGTGTGCTTCTACGTCGTACTGCAGACGACTAGACGAGAGCTAGAGACCACCGCGGCACTGCATATCGGTCCTTTAGTAAGTCCGGTGCTTCGTGCCTCTAACAGCAGAAAAACAATTTGCAACTTGATGTTCACTCGTATAATCGTATTCTTGTCCAGAGGTGTATATATACGTTTGTACCCCACCACACCCAAAGATCAAAGGAAAATGGCATGGTATATATCCCATATACCCAGGGAAATATGGATATTTTCCAGGATATTAAAGTTAAACCTGGCGAATATGGATATTTCCCAGGAAGTGGCAAAGTGGCACTAGTCCCTTGTCCACACCTGCCCACCCGGCGAAAGTGCGTAGAGCTTTATACCCCACAAAATAGCAGATACTAGTGGGCCATCGTCAATAAATTTTTGGCGCACGTGTTAACCTTTGGGAAAGGTCAGCCAGCATTGCTGCCTGAAATCCAAGTTACCGTGCGTTTTAGCTGCACAAAAGTTGACGCCAGGCTTCGTTTGTCGCCCAACTTGAACACGGGCGTTCGCCATTATAGACCTGGCGAGTGTGCGCTTGGAGGCGAGTGCCCTGGGCTCCCATCGCTCGTAGATCTTCGCTTACAAGCTACAGAACAGCTCGTAGATCTTCGCTTACAAGCTACAGCAGCTACAAACACCACAAGAAGACTGGTGGTTGGGTACAAGTCAGTTAACTCCCGGTCTCTTCGGCGATCGGGATAATACCTCGGTGGTTAATTATGCCATCCTCGGGCTCCGCCCTCGGACAGCATAATTAACCACCTCGGTATATATCCCGTATCGCCTCAGAGACCGGGAGTTAACTATTACATATACACCTGTCAGCAGGTGTATATACGAAATATACAACCTGTTGTCTAAATCAAAATGTATGGGGTATGAATATCATTATGGTTTATGTAACATATATGTTGCATATAGGATTTATATGTAATTTCTGGTCATTTGGCACTCCATATATGTAACATATGTGCAACATGGTTCCCAGGTAAAAATAACATATAGGGAACCACGTGTCGATGAAAACTTGGAGAGGGCGAAGTAGTAATTAAGAACTACAGTACACAGGTATTGTATGACTTAATGGGGACAAGAATAGTTCAAGGTGGCGAGAATAATTCAAGGGCCGGGAGGCGAGCGCCCCTTCTCAATGAAACCCTGATTATGCATCTGCATGCATCTTCCACTATAGTACTATCTTTGATTATTAAAAGGCATTCCAAGATTCATTATTGTAATGGTGTCACAGCTAGCTCTTGATCATACACATCTTCCATTTGCACATTAGCTACCTAAGATCATGGCTGTGATTTGTTGCCTCTGCACTCACCGATAAGCTAAGCATCACATATTATGTACAACAAGACATGTGTCTATAAAACTGATGAACATAGAAATGAGAACAAACAAAGTTTAAGTTCCACAAACATTGATCTCTGATATTACAAACAGAGAAATATTCTTTGTGGAGATGAAGCTAACTCAATGTCCTACTCTGACAGGACTCGTATGTGCTAATGGTTTCCCTGTTAGTGCTTGTTGATGCCTGCAGTCTCTCTCTCTCGGCTATCTCTCGTTCGTACACATCTTCCACTAGATAATGCACATTAACTACCTCATCTCGCAGACGATACTGATATCTCTTCGAACTAAAAACATAAGCCACCAGCATCACAAAGATTAGAGCGATTTTGATGCCTATGTAGATGTTCCATGCTTTGCTGTCTGTGATGAATATTTCTGTAATACCTATGACAAGAAAGCTGACCGATTGAGAGGCATACCACAGAGCAACAAGGACTCCTTTCATTCTCAGCGGAGCCTGAGCACAGATGAACTCGAGAGTGGTCATGAATACCAGCAGAAGAGACAGGCCATGCAGTATGCTTGGGATCACCAACCAATTGAAATGATTGAGAATATTGCTACATGGTCTTTCGTGTTCATGTGTCACACAAGTTCCATTTGATTCTATCACAGAGTTCACTATAAAGCAGATGTCAGGGCTATTGTCTACTGTAGTGCAGTCAGTGTTTATAGTGGTCTTGATAATGAGCTCACTGATCTCTTTCATCATGCATAGCACTAGGCCACACCCAATCCTCTTCAGCATGTTCGGAAGACGAGTGTGTATTCGTGGCAGTAGCAAGCATTGATAAACTGGTATGCCTATTACAATGATCAGTGTAGAGAAGACCATTGGGTCTGTGGCCATAGACAACCAAAATGGTGGACACCCATGTTTCATGAGCTGGCTTAGCACTGAGTAGCTACTGGTCGATAGCTGAAAGCCAAGGAGGGGAAGAAGTAGAAGGAGAATGCGTAGAAATGTCTTAGTGTCCTCCACCTCCTCAGTGGTGAATGGTCCACCATACTTGTTCTTCCCCAGGTCAATACGAGGTGGAATATCCTCCTCCCAGTAGGTGAAGGCACTGCGCCTTTCAGGACACTTGTGCTTCCAAGAATAGTACAGCACACGATAGACTAGTTTCCATGGACTACTACCAACTTGGTCAATATTGAGGCATGGCTTGTAGTACACCAGTAGACACAGTCCTGCTATACTGCAGATGATCTGAAGAATACACATCACAATTATTAATGATGAACCCATAAAGAGGATAAAGAAGATATTGTAGATGTCCAACTCCTCATTAATCTTGCATTGGCTGCAGTAAATTGTTATTCCGATATATATAGTGTACACCAATAATAGGCCTAGCTTACTGGCCCAGTAGTACCACTGTATGAAGGTGCTGAGCTGATTTGAAGAAGCCTCTAGCATTTGGTCCATTCCAAACTGAATAGCTGTTGACTCAAACATGCCCAATGCCAGGATACAGACCGTTAGAAACAGTCCTCCTAATGCATACATTACCAAGTATCGATCATGAGTGATTACATTGCAAACAGTTCCAACCGTAAACACAATGATCCCAGTGATCATGAGCACGAGGGAGCCTCTCACAAACTTATATCGAGAGGACCAGGCATCAGCTAGCCAGCCTAGAAGTGGGTAGAGCAGATAGCCTACTCCCTGTATGCTCTAGAGAAAAACAGACTGCAGCCATGTCTGGTTATGGTAGAGATAGTTATCACTTCCAATACCTGTGATGTGTATTAGTATACACAGCACTACTATCACGACTGCAGCTTTGGTCAGCTCCATCATTAATCTAGGTTAGACAACTGGCAATCATTTTTCCATGGGTTGCTGTTTTAGTTTCAAGTTTTCTTCTTAAGAATCTTTTTTTGTTATTGAAACACAGTGTGTCTTTACTGCTTTTGAATTGACAATTGACATACAAAATACACCGTTTTTCATAATAAGTAGACTAAGTTGACTTAAACTGTTTTGTATCACAGGAGAAGTTGACCACTACTCATAGTGATATGAAGCAGTAGATTGGAGATGGCTACCAACAGGAAGTGGACAGGTATGTGTGTGTGTGCGTGTGTGTTGTGTGTGATGTATAGTGGATGCCATTAGCTAAACTTGCTGAGTTTTGGGATTACAACCATAGGATTCCTACACTCACCTCACTCACTCAATCAATGCAATCAATCACTCACTGTCAACCCCCCCCCACTATTTTCTTCTCTCTCTCTCTCTCTCTCTCTCTCTCTCTCTCTCTCTCTCTCTCTCTCTCTCTCTCTCTCTCTCTCTCTCTCTCTCTCTCTCTGTCTCTCTCTCTCTCTCTCTCTGTCTCTCTCTCTCTCTCTCTCTCTCTCTCTCTCTCTCTCTCTCTCTCTCTCTCTCTCTGTCTCTCTGTCTCTCTGTCTCTCTGTCTCTCTGTCTCTCTGTCTCTCTGTCTCTCTGTCTCTCTGTCTCTCTGTCTCTCTGTCTCTCTGTCTCTCTGTCTCTCTGTCTCTCTGTCTGTCTGTCTGTCTGTCTGTCTGTCTGTCTGTCTGTCTGTCTGTCTGTCTGTCTGTCTGTCTGTCTCTCTCTCTCTCTCTCTCTCTCTCTCTCTCTCTCTCTCTCTCTCTCTCTCTCTCTCTCTCTCTCTCTCTCAGGCTATGCTCAATGAGGTGTACCACAGTATGATGACTAGTAGTACCTCTAGCACCAGTACCAGTAGTACTGATAGCAGTGCTAGTGTACATGTACCACTCAATATACTCCTACAATAACCTCTCATACTAGATATACTGGGATCATGTAACCAGTACATTACACCAGTAAGTCACACACCTTCTCAAAGTATTAATGTAGAGTTCCAGTTTGTGAAATACATGTAGAAGGGTATCCACTTTAATGCTATCATGAACAACTAAATGAAGTAGCATCCCTGATATCAAGATACCTGTTTAATCAGGACATTATTTTAGGTCCCAGGATGGATTAGAGGGTTCCATTGGTATTGTATGTACATGTAGTTCTGGGAACTGTTCACCTCTTGTACTTTTAAAGTGCACTGTTATTGTGTCATGGGAACTGTTGAATTGGCTTTGTGTATGAAACATTCTTATAATTTACTCAGAATTATCTCTATGCACCTGTGTATCTATCCATTGTAGTGTCAGCATGATTGTCCTTCCTTTGTTTGTCCAAATTCTATTACTCAATTGCTGTTACCGGTTTTTTGTCTATCTATTGTCCGTGTTTTTTTTCCACAGGATGCTGCCTCTTACAGGCACAGCAGTCCTCCACTAGTTCACTAGGAGCAACATAGCACCACTATAACACTAAACAGAACTTACATATTGTCATTATGTGATACTCCACAGTACTAGAACTTTTTATCATGATATACTGTCAATCAAGTAATAAATATGATTGGGTCCATATCTGCTGCTATTATGTGTTCAGATTATTGAATCGTTTATGGTACATGTGATAAAACCAATTTTGCTATTTTGTGTTAGTGTCAATAATTATTGTAGAAAAAAATCATCAGCCGGGAGCAGCATGGAGCAGAAACTACATCGAATGAAGAGTCAATCGGCTCGTGTACCAACGGCAGAATCCGAGCTGCTCCAGTTAGCTAAAATCTCTCCTGCAGCTCAACCTGGGTCTTCGCAGTGGCGATATACTGCTACCTGCCTTTGAATAGACAGCTAGCTGGCTCTCTATCAGAGAAATGGTCGGCTATAGAACAGACCTAGCTAACATGCAGAGACAAGAGAGAGAAAATATCTGCCGATTATATACGCTAGAAGGTAAGTGAGATTGAGATGTGGAGGAAGTGATGAACATTTATAGCTATGTATGAGGGTGTAAGTAGTGAGCAGAAATGCTGAATGTGATGGTATGTAAGTAGTGAGGGTTCCATGGTGCAGTGTAAGTAGTGAGGGTGTCATGGTGCAGTGTAAGTAGTGAGGGTGTGATGATGTGTAGAAGTAGTGTGGAAATACAGCTACTCAGGACTCTTTAAGGACAAGATACCTCTAACAAGCGGGCGTTCGTTAGTCGCCGAACATCGACAATGTCATTGTGATTTTTGTAGACGAACGCGTTCTGACGAACGGAACTCGCTGGTGCTCTTTTTCTTCAATTAAAAAGCATGGTGAGCACGCGTTTCTGTTTTCTCATCATTTTTCGTGTCTACCTCGCTATATTCTCGCCTGCAACAGTCAAATTGTCATCTAAAAGGCTTGGCTAGCATTGTTGCCGAAAGTCGATGACGTCATGGCCAGCCTGCAGTGTAAGCGTATACGTCATCAGATCACGTTTCTGTCACGTTACTTTCCCGAGATATAAAAAGCTGAGTCAGTGGAAAAACTAGCGATAGTTAATACTGCTGCACAATGATTCTATCCATCGCTCTTGTGCTAGTCTTGAATGTTTTCTGGTTAGCTTCCAGTAACCCTCATGACAGCCTTGCTCCTAAGCATACCATCAACCTGGATCTTCCACCTTATGAACGCTTCCAGGAGCTGGGTGTAATCTATGCTGACAAATGGCCGGTTCTTCTCAAGCAAATAGGAACCTTTATGAACACTTCTGAAGCTGGTATGAGAATGTCATACATCTATTCAGCAAGTATGTTCAACCAGCTTAATCAACCATATCGAGATGAGTTACTGGGATTTGCTGTAGCTGCCAACAGGACCATTGGTGAAGTCATCGTGTTTAACTTCTTTTTTGATATCTTTTCACATAAACACAATGATTGGTGTACGAGCATTGTTGCTGAAGAGCAAAGTGGAGGAATTATCCACGATCGTAATTTTGATCACTTTTTCGATGTTCTGAGAGAAATGGCTGTAGTACTAGAGTTCAAGCGCAATAACACAATAGTATACACAGGAACCTCATTTGCTGGGTTTATTGGACTAATGACAGGACAGAAGGCTTACAAATTTACTGTTTCATATGACGCACGTGTGACGGGAACATGGCAGTTGAATGACTGGGCTGCTGCATTCATAGGAGGTCAAGGTTTCATCAGCTTCTTGGTACGAGATGTGTTTGATAAAGCAAACTCCTTCCAGCAAGCTATAGACATGTTTTCTAATCGTCCTTTGATTGCTCCTTGCTATTTTATTGTCGGAGGAACTCAGCCGGGAGAAGGAGTTGTGATCACTCGTGGTAGGTGGAGCACGGTTGATCTATGGTGGTTGAAGCCCAAACAAGGACGTTGGTATCTAGTTGAAACTAACTATGATCATTGGACTTCTCCGCCATCTTTTGATAAGCGTAGAGCGGCTGCTGAAACAGCTATGAATCACACAGGCAGAGCAAATATCAATTCAACAACACTTTTCAAAGTGCTGTCTACTCCACCTGTCCTCGATGTTGATACTATTCACACGACTATCATGTCGGCCGCTCATCCATTGCTGTACACTACTGTAATACGCTCTAAAAAAACTTGATGCGTTTAAATGCATTTATAAACAGACAAGAACATAGAAATGAGTAGTATCTCTGATTATTAAAAAAAGTCATTTTACACTAATTATTCTTTTTTGTAATTGTGTCATTCTTTTTGCTTGTTGATGGCTGCAGTCTCTCTCCATCAGCTATATAGCTCTTGATCATACCATCTCCCATTTGATCCTGCACATTAGTTTAACTACCTATCTTCAATACTATGCGGATTTGCTGCCCCTGCACTCAACCGTAAGCATAAAATGCATCTTATGCACCAGGGTTTCATTAAAAAAATTTGCAATGGGGCCAACCACGTGTCGATGAAAAATTGAAGAGGGTGAAATAGTTATTAATGGTAATTAAGAACTACAGTATACAAGTATTGTATGACTTAATGGGGACAAGAATAGTTCAATGTGACGAGAATAATTCAAGGGCCGGGAGACGAGCGTTGCCCCTGCACTCAGCCATAAGCTAAACATCACACACATACATATTATGTACAACAAGACATTTGTCTATAAAACTGATGGACATAGAAATGAGATCGAACAAAGTTTAAATTCCACAAACATTGATCTCTGATATTACAAACAGAGAAATATTCTTTGTGGAGATGAAACTAACTTAATGTCCTACTCTGACAGGACTCGTATGTGCTAATGGTTTCCCTGTTAGTGCTTGTTGATGCCTGCAGTCTCTCTCTCTCGGCTATCTCTCGTTCGTACACATCTTCCACTAGATACTGCACATTAACTACCTCATCTCGCAGACGATACTGATATTTCTTCGAACCAAAAACATAAACCACCAGCATCACAAAGATTAGAACGATTTTGATGCCTATGTAGATGTTCCATGCTTTGCTGTTAGTGATGAATATTTCTGCAGTACCTATGACAAGAAAGCTGACTGATTGTGATGCGTACCACAGAGCAACAAGGACTCCTTTCATTCTCAGCGGAGCCTGAGCACAGATGAACTCGAGAGTGGTCATGAATACCAGCAGAAGAGACAAACCATGCAGTATGCTTGGGATCACCAACCAGTTGAAATGATTGAGAATATTGCTACATGGTCTTTCGTACTCATGTGTCACACAAGTTCCATTTGATTCTATCACAGAGTTCACTATAAAGCAGATGTCAGGGTTATTGTCTACTGTAGTGCAGTCAGTGTTTATAGTGATCTTGATAATGAGCTCACTGATCTCTTTCATCATGCATAGCACTAGACCACACCCAATCCTCTTCAGCATGTTCGGAAGACGTGTCTGTATTCGTGGCAGTAACAAGCATTGATAAACTGGTATGCCTATTACAATGATCAGTGTAGAGAAGACCATTGGGTCAGTGGCCATAGACAACCAATATGGTGGACAGCCGTGTTTCATGAGCTGGTTTAGCACTGAGAAGCTACTGGTTGA
The DNA here is from genome assembly GCA_964017065.1 of Haliclona indistincta. NCBI lineage: Eukaryota > Metazoa > Porifera > Demospongiae > Haplosclerida > Chalinidae > Haliclona > Haliclona indistincta. The sequence goes on along the minus strand of OZ024790.1, from coordinate 2,989,182 downwards.
TAGCTGGAAGCCAAGGAGGGGAAGAAGTAGAAGGAGAATGCGTAGAAATGTCTTAGTGTCCTCCACCTCCTCAGTGGTGAATGGTCCACCATACTTGTTCTTCCCCAGGTCAATACGAGGTGGAATATCCTCCTCCCAGTAGGTGAAGGCACTGCGCCTCTCAGGACACTTGTGCTTCCAAGAATAGTACAACACACGATAGACTAGTTTCCATGGACTGCTACCAACTTGGTCAATATTAAGGCATGGCTTGTAGTACACCAGTAGACACAGTCCTGCTATACTGCAGATGATCTGAAGAATACACATCACAATTATTAATGATGAACCCATAAACAGGATAAAGAAGATATTGTAGATGTCCAACTCCTCATTAATCTTGCATTGGCTGCAGTAAATTGTTATTCCAGTATATATAGTATATATCAATAATAGGCCAAGCTTACTGGCCCAGTAGTACCACTGTATGAAGGTGCTGAGCTGATTTGAAGAAGCCTCTAGCATTTGGTCCATTCCAAACTGAATAGCTGTTGACTCAAACATGCCCAATGCCAGGATACAAACCGTCAGAAACAGTCCTCCTACAGCATACAGTACTAAGTATCGATCATGTGTGACAAAATTACCAGCCACAGACAGCACTATCATTAAGGTTCCAGCAATGATGAGCACGAGGGAGCTTCTCACAAACTTATATCGAGAGAACCAGGCATCAGCTAGCCAGCCCAGCAGTGGGTAGAGCAGATAGCCTACTCCCTGAATGATTAGGAGAATAAGAGATTGCATCCATGTCTGGTTATGATAGAGATAGTTATCACTGCCAATTCCTGTGATGTGTATTAGTATACACAGCACTACTATCACAACTGCAGCTTTGGTCAGCTTCATCACCAACCTAGGATAGACTATGGTTATATAACTGGCGATCAGTTTTCCATGGTTGCTATTTTAGTTTCAAGTTTGTCTTCTTTAGAATGTTTTTGAAACACAGAGTGTCTTTACTGCTTTCGAATTAACAATTGAGATACTAAATACACTGTTTTTCAAAAATGTTATTAGTTGAGTAAGTTGATTTATACTGCTTTGGATTATATAGGGGAAGTTGACCACTAATCATAGTGATATGGAGCAGCGGATTGGAGGTTGCTACCAACACGAAGTGGACAGGTGTGTGTGTGTGTGAGTGTGTGTGAGTGTGTGTGTGTGTGCATGTTTGTGTGTTTGTGTGTTTATGTGTATATGCGTGTGATGTAGTGGGTGACATGGTAGCTCTATATTTTGAGCTTATAACCCATTGGATACTTCATGATTCGACTAGTTCGAATCCCAGTGTAGGAGGGGAAAAACATTTAACATTCTGTCAACTAGCTAAGTACCGCCACTCCTCCATCCCTACCCATCTGTAAAATATAGGTCCCAGTCCTTTTGTAATGATCATAGACTGTGAGAGTAGCTGTGGCCTTATGGAGAAGTTCAGGATTGTGCCTTTCGTATAGTCACAGGTGTCCTCGCTTGCTACGTGACTGCTTCAACCCTGTAGTGGGATAATTTGCATTTTGTGTGTTGTGACAAACGCATTATGAATGTGTGTATCAGTTTTCACCATACTCTGTGTAGTGTCACTAAGATGGCTGAATTTTTACAGCAAGCTATATAGAAGGAGGAGGAGGTACTGTGCAAGCTGGTACTATCAGGAGCTTCATTTCAAATCGATGAGGTGAAAACTGACCCAAACCAGAAAATTATTGGACACGTATATCTATTTCAGTTGTAAAAATAACCTTTCAGCTACCTTTATTGTCCTCTCTTCTGTTCCCGCTCTCAAGGTATCACTGCTTTCACACCCTCCCCTCCCTCCCTCCCTCCCTCCCTCCCCTCCTCCTCCTTCTCATGAGCTCAGCCACCCTGATGACTTCACCTCAGCTCAGCTCTCCTCTCTCCATCACCACCTACTAACAGCTGCTCCCAGTGGGTTCATACTGGCCTTATCTCTCTTTGATGTTTGTTCTTTCTAATAGTGAGTTTATTGACATAGAAGGTTTTGAAATAAAAGTTTTCTGGTGGAAAAAATTTTTGTATCATAGCACTAGCCAGCTAGAGGTCTGGAGGCAATGTCTTTGAGAGTGATTTTAAGGTATTTTAGACTGTCTCTAAGCTATTTGTGTGCAATGAAGTAACTGTTCGGTGGGAGGAATCTTGGAATCCCAGGGCACCATTTCTCTGTATAAAACTCTGATATTTTGCTGCTGCCACAGCAATGTCCATACACTGCCTGTACATGATTGCATTGTAGCTGCATACTGAATGTAAATATTACGTATATCTGTCATCATAACATGCAATGTTTTCCCTACTTGAAAACCTTGTTTTTAAAATGCTTTTGAGATTTACTTTGAAGCTATCATGTACTCATTTCTCTCAGTTTGGTGATGGTACGATGCATGTCTCTTGAGTGGACTGGACTAAACAAACAACAGGTCAGTCATATCAGTACTAATGAGACGGTAGATGGATTATAACCACTCAAACATCTGAGCATGATCTGTAGTACATGTACTGAGAAGAAATGCATGCAAACAGATCTATGCAATTGCACATCTTAGTTTAAGTTTCCAATATTGAGCCTCATTCAGATGCATTGCCCCTCACTACTCCCGTTTTCTTTCTCTTCTCTAGATTACGGAGGTGTGTTCACGGCTGTATGGTTCTGAGGTGGAGTATGTGGACTGCCCCGCCCCTCTTCCAAGGATCTTGTCTCAGTGATGCAAGAATTTGCAGCAGTTTCAGGTGCAATGGTGGGTAGAGAGGAGTTCAGCAGAGTTAGACACATGCAAGTGAGAGTGGGCACCTAGCTATACACGAGTGAATGTGTGTGTGGATACAGTGAATTCAAACCTTGCTAATCCAAATGACATGTATAATAGTCCGTTATATGGAGGTGTCCGCTATTGGGAGTTTCCATTAACCCTTTAACCCCTAATGACGCCATTTGGCGTCATACATACTTCAGACAGCATAACTTTATGAAAAAGTGCTAAAATATCTCAAAATTAAGCCAAATTGAAGAATACAAATAACCGCAAAATATTGACCGGTTTTCGGCGCGCCCCCTGCACTAAACGTATTGGCTTCGGCATTTTTCTATGGCTTCAGTGCAAATTTCACAACATTTTAGGAAAAACAAAATGGCAGCCAAAAAAATTTGGACATTTTAGGGCTTCGGGTGCTTGGAAAACACATTTTTGCGCATTCTCTATAATCTGGGCTACATTTTACACTGACCAAAACCACTGCTATTTACATGTACTTTTCAGTAGCCAGCCCCAAAGTACTAACTTTGAGCAAAATGTGACGAGGTCGCTGCACTTTATCGGCTTCACTTTCGAAGTGGGAGGGGCATATCGACCGACTTGAGTGTGGGCAATTGCGGCTACTCACTGGCGTAAAAGGACGCAAATTTGAGACCAGTAGCACAAAAGACACACGAGATATTCACGGTAGAAGTGGTCAGCATTTACGAGGTTAAAATTTCAGCAAGATAATTTAGTAATTAAAGGGTTAAGAGAGGTTCCATTTTACGTAACAAATTACAATTATAATGGAAGTTATCGAGTCAGTGCTTGTGAACAAAAACATTGTACATGTATTTGCATTTTCAGTATAAAAATTAATAGTAAAATTAATGTCGATAATTAAATGATACACAAAATTTAGTCTAGCTAACACCACTTGATAATGTACAATACTGACTCTGTTACTGGTTTTGATTGATTTTCTCCTGCTTGCCTCTCCTTCAGGTGTTCACTCACTCCACATATTCTGGTCCTCAGCTAGACAATACCAAGGTATGCACCAGTGTGTGTATGTAATGATCATGTACATGTATATAGAAATGATAGAACCATCATCATTATGGTTGTATACACATAATCTGTTGTGTTTGAACATTCTTAGACAAACAATGAAAATAATGTAGATCAACATGTAACCCACCCACTCATTCACTCACTCACCCACCCACCCACCCACCCACCCACCCACCCACCCCCCACCCACTCACTCACTTACTAACTTAGCTGTTCCAAACAACAGTGCTAGTTTGGAACAGCTAACGTACTGCATGTTGTAGAAAATGCAAGACAAACTATCAGTTTAGAGCAAGTCGAATTTTCGTCAAAATAATTCAGTCCCTAAAGAGTTAACAACCATGTCTAGTATTCCGTACACTAATAGTAGCCTTGTGTCAAGGCATAGCCTGATAATGGGGGGCTAACACATCAGCAGAACATTGAATCGAATTCCACTGTTAAGACAGCTTAATTTCATAGGCATTGTGATAAACCACATCATTGCTCTGTCTAATGTGTAAAGGTGTCTGCATGTACATGTACATGTACCGTACTTTGAATGACACACATGCGGTGTTAATTCATTGTTACACCAAACAACTAAAGTGCTAAAATATGAGCTCATTGACACTACTACAAATCCGTTGTCTCAAGCTCACAACCATAGCACGCTACGCATGTGCATTTGACTGTACAAATCTATTTATATTTCGTCAATGCGCATGCGTCTAGATGGAAAAGCTACTCAAAAAGTGGACAACTGACTTGCAAATTACGGTACTAAAATACTGGTACATTGTAGTGATAGAACATTGGAATTGCATGAAAACAACTTAGTACATGTGCTTGTTCACGTGCATGGGGCAGGACTAGGACTAGCTAGAAGCCATTCAAAATCATTATCTGCTTTAGTATTATGCTGGTCTTTTGGTTTTATTGCTTTCTCTATTAACCTACACTCTGTACTGCTGTCACTAATCATGATGTACTGAAGCTGTCCACGAACACACCCCAGTCATGCACTAATTGAGGAAGCACATTATTGATAATCAACACATACTACCAATCCATGCCCTGATGTATGATGACAGGGCTATAGCTGATTTGCAGCAAACTTGACTCAGTTTTGACAAACTGTTAATTTGTGGTCAACACCACACCTCTCCTTATACTAGCATGTACCACAAATATGAGTCCTGTTTGTCAAAACTGAGAGTCGAGTTTGCTGCAATTAGTTGTAGCTAGCTGGTTATGTATAACGCTCTATCTGTAAGTTAGTAAACAGTCTATTTAAAATAAGCTGTATATACTCGGAAATAACTATGTCACTTCTGACAACGGTAAATCGTACCTTGAAACGAATCGGTAAAGTTAAATTGTATAATATAAGTTATCTGTACAATGTAATACAAAGTATCGTACTATAAAGATTTGGCTACAACTCTGAATATAGGACTCATTCCCAGCACACACCGGTACGGGGATGACTTGTACACCCACACGTATCTACCCGGGCTGGGCGATAATTGGTCAACTGTAAAAGTCCGAGAATAGTACTGCATTTTCGATGATACCCCTTTCGAGGCTAGTGTGTAGACCCAGAATAAACTGTCCTTTTCAACACAGGAAAAATCAGCGCTGTACAAACCTATCCAGTCCCATGATGAAATCTCTAAGCCTGCTGCCACATCGAAAGCTACTGAACACTGCTCTCCAGCGATCCATTCCGATAATCTAAAGATCACTTGAGGCGTGACTGAGTTTATATCGGTTAGAAGCTGTATCCCGGCGTACACCGGCTTGTGGTCGCTGATACGAGGTTGCTGATGCATTCTGTAGTAGGTAGGCTTGACGACTGTTTTGGGATGTGCGTCGGTTATTTTGGGCAGCTGTCGATCATGGATGGTCCAGAGTATTCTATCACACCAAGCAGGAGGTCTGTTTTTCTCTTCGTCTTCATAGCAGTCTGTCTCCGGCTTGTATTTATAGCTAGGGGCAAACGCTACCTCCATCTCCATAAACATGTGTAGAGGAGATACGCTGTTTCTTCCCTTGACTTGCTCTATACGAAGCTGATCATGTTCAAACAGCTTCTTCCACCTTGAAGAGGACAGTTGTAGGGTTTGGACGATCTCTCGATACTCTTTGCCCTCGATACGGAAATTGAGGTCACCGAATAAAATGACTATGTCATGGTCCAGTATACGCATTTCAGCTGAATCAAAATATTGGTACTCCACAATGTCGTGTAGGTCTTGCACTCTACGCTCATTGTTCACCAAGTGAGGGACAAGATGGCAGTTTGTGAAGCACAGATGGAGGTCACCCAGCAGCATTCTGAGGCTCACAGCACCCTTGTTACCTAGTAGACCACCCAGGCCAGTCTTCCAGCTAACTGTCTCCACCTCTCTCACGTAACAAAGTAGAGGTCGTTTGACAAACACCATCACAACCATCCCGAGAAGACGACAGAAAGAGACCCGCGCGAATCCCATCTTCGCCAGCACAGCGCTGAAGCTCTCGACTAGTGGATCCTTGCCTACGAGTGGTATAGAAGAGGAGAAGGCGCTCTGAACGTTCTGGTAGGCTTCTTGCAGCCCGATCACCAACAGGTCCGTGTCGTTGGTGATATCCTTCGTGTCCACTTCCTGGGGCATAAACAGCGCCTCGATGTCGTGAGTAGCAGGCATGACTCCAGCCACGTTCCAGGTGAGTATGTGAGTGTGTAGATACTCTCCGCCATGACCAGCTGACCTGGTCGAATCCATCTCTCTACAACAGGAGCCCTCGTGGTCGCGGGGGAAATCTCTCAACCACAATCGCGCAATGTTTACAGTAACGCGATAGTGTACACAACAGAACCAGTGATAACCTTCCTGCTAATAGGAACTGATACTGAAGAAAAGCAATACTGTACCAATGTAAACAAATACAAATGTACCGTGGTGGATCAAATTCAAAACCGATAAAAATGTCTACTAGCAGCATTCCTAATGGGAATGGTCGATGTTGAACAAAAATTATTCATAGCAGGAAATCAAAATTTAAATACTAATGAAGGAATCAGCCACTACTTGATCTTGGAGTCCAAATTCAAATCTACATACATGTATGTATAGTAGCTTGCTCATGAACAAGAGGCACTGTATACCATTACGCTAAACAATTAATACAAATAGTCTACAGCCATATTTCTATTATTAGGGAGACACGGTAGTGTCTCCCTATGTAGGGATGAACGAGAAAACAAGATGGCGGCTACATACAATGTATTAGCGTTCAAGCGCTGATATTTCGCCTGGTGTTGAATTTTAGACGTCTTTAGACACTTAGATCTGCTCTCTGGCGTTGCCCCATCTTACAGTAGCAAGGAGATTGCTCGAAATTGTTACTAAAGTGACGAACCTGTAAACGGTGAAAATCGAGTTTCGTCATCTTCGTTTTCTTCTTTCTTTCTTCTTTCTTTCTTCTTTCTTCAACTCGCCTAGCGCCTTTACGCGAGCAGTGCCGAGACCAAAACATCCACGAACAGTCGTGAAATTCTCCTGGCATGTGCCTTTTGAGCTTTGTTTTTAGCGTAACGGCGATCTAAGTTCCGCGATTTCTCGATCGTGATCCATTGTCAGCTTAGTGTTAGACGCCATTATTGTGATTGCGCAATACGCACGTGACCAATTAGCAATGGGTAGTGCACGTGACCAAGCAGCTAAAGTATCGCTGCGCCGTGTGGATGATTGGATCACTATCACGGAGAACACACACCCGGCATTTGTCTGGAGTCTTCGAAGAACGGTAAGCTCGTGTAGGATCGCCATTCTGCACTTGCCAGATAGTTATAACCGCCGTGTAGATCTACAAGCAAGTGTGGGCGGGGCTCGTATGCACTGCATACATGCGTAGGCGACTAGGCAGACCTGATACTAGGCAGACCTGATATATGATTTTAGCTACAAGTTTAAGAAAAGCCATCAACAACAGGAATACTAAACTAATGGTGGAAACAAAGACTTCTCCGTACATGCATGATATTGAACTGCACTTCACTAAAAAGAAAAAAGGACACAAACAAGAAATTAAAAAGATTTCTATCGAAATCAAAAGGATGTAGTGATGAAGAAATCTACCACTGGTTCACAATGTAAACCAACAAGGAACAAGCATAGAATGGTAACACGATTGACTTGCTAACAGACCATAGATCCCTACATCTGTGGCTGTACATAAGATCAATATTTTGTCACAAGCTGAATTCTATTCAAAGTGTCAGTCAACAGTAAATAGCTTAACTAGCTATAGTCTGGCCACAGCAGCCACTGATGTAGGGATCTATGGTCTGTTAGCAAGTCAATCGTGTTACCATTCTATGCTTGTTCCTTGTTGGTTTACATTGTGAACCAGTGGTAGATTTCTTCATCACTACATCCTTTTGATTTCGATAGAAATCTTTTTAATTTCTTTAATTTTTATAGCAAGCTCTAAATCCGGTGAAAATTAAACCCAACTGCTTGACTCATGGGTTCTGTAGCATTGTATTTTTATTGAAAATTGATATAAATACAGTTCAAATTTATTTTAAATATTGTCTAAATTTTTGTGTAGTGAGTTATTATGAGCATTGCTGTGTGGATCGTCCTTCCGCTATTCTACTGAATGAGATAGTTTGCACGCTGTGAGCTGGTCCTAGTTTGATAGCTGAGGTCACACAACCGCTGTAACCTGTCGAGTGAATCTGCTGTGAGGTCAGTGATGGGTTAGGAGCACCACCTGTGTCATAAGGAAACGAAGGTCAAAGGTGCAATGCACATCAAAGTGCAGCCATAATATATTTTTGCTTTTTAAAGCTAGGTTCACAAGTTCACAACACTATGTTCACTTGGTCCTAAACAAGGGACGGATCCATGAGTAGTCTCGCAGTCCAGACCCAACCCAATGGAATACCCAAACCTTCCCCTGGACAGCGAGACTATCCATGAGTTGATCAGGCAGGACTTGCAATTTGCTCATTCTTTAGAACCCCACTGATCATAACGTGCAACACTGTGTACTGTTTCAAGATTTTTTCTGTAAACATCACGCTATTGATTCTTAGCCAGGGATCTGTCCCTTTTACTTGCTAGTGTAAACCCAAGAGTAATTATTTAGCAAGTGAAAAAAAAACAGATGTGAATAGACTCTTATGTCTCTACATTCAGTTCAGGCTTTACAAAAACATTTTGTACAAAGACCACCATCGACTCACCCAGATACATGACATAGTCTTGGTTGATGTTGAGTAGTGAGGGGCCTGTATCATCTTGAGGTGAGCTAGCTACCGTGCTCTGACCACTCACTGATAATGTGCTGGTACGCTCCATTCTACAGAACGGGAACAAGTGACGTTTGGAGCACAGAAAATTGATAACAAGCAGACATGCAAATTTTGGTCAAAATTGATAACAAGCAGACATGCAAATTTTGATCACAAGCAGACATGCAAATTTCGATCAAATTTGATAACAAGCAGACATGCAAATTTCGATCAAATTTGATAACAAGCAGACACACAAATTTCGATCAAATTTGATAACAAGCAGACATGCAAATTTTGATCAAATTTGATACTGCAGTTTGCAAGTTGGTTGTCATAGTCAATGGTTCATGCTTGATAGTGTGGTTAGCACGGTTGATACAGTGTGGTTAACATTAGCCATACATGGCTTCTCTGCATTACGCAATCATTATCACGTGAGTCTGAGAGCATACGCTCTAATTCTAATTCCATCGCTATTAGCAAGCTGCTTCTGTTGGGAGCAATCTTGCAAAGCCACTGCACCAAAGTAAACACAGCTCGAGCTTGCTTGTGATAACGCACAAGAATTAGAGCATATGCTATCAGACTCATGTGATAACGATTGCGTAATGCAGAGAAGCCATGTATGGCTAAGGCTGACCACACTATATCAACCATGCTAACCACACTATCAAGCATGAACCATTGACTATGACAACCAACTTGCAAACTGCAGTAACAAGCAGACATGCAAATTTTGATCACAAGCAGACATGCTCAAAATTGATAACAAGCAGACACGCAAATTTTGATCAAAATGACAACAAGCAGACATGCAAATTTTGATCAAATTTGTAAACAATCACTATAAAAGAATTCACAGGGGCAGTATAGTAGTATTCAGGACAGCATGCCTCGTCATTAATTTTGTAAGTCGATACCAGTACAATTTACACTGAGCAACTTCAGCTGTTTTCTTTTTTTACCTTTGTACGGTGATATTTACTGATTGATCTAGTGCTACAGTTTGGTTCGACTCCACTACAATGTGTCCTCCTCCCAGGTCGTATCTTAGCTCAACACTGCCGTTACGCAGCCCAAGCATCAGATGATCACCGGATGATGGATTAGCCTAAGAGATGAAGAGCGAGAGGAATTTATTTACATACAACATGCTTCAAATTTTAAGCAAGAACCGTCAAATACAAACAAGAGGTACTATGGGTTACAGATCATCAAGCTGGAGGACAGGGTGTCTCAGTTTACTGAACTGACTATACATGTAGCATGCCATGACTCTCTCACTCTCAAACGAAAAAGTGCGAACTGAGGGTCTATAAAGCAAGAGAGGCTCATATAGTCCCTCCCACTTTTTCATTTGCGAGAGGGAGAGAGAGAGAGAGAGAGAGAGAGAGAGAGAGAGAGAGAGAGAGAGAGAGAGAGAGAGAGAGAGAGAGAGAGAGAGAGAGAGAGAGAGAGAGAGAGAGAGAGAGAGAGAGAGAGAGAGAGAGGGAGAGTCATAGCACACTAGACTAACTGTGTTTCTCACAAGTGTGATATTCTAAACAGCCACATTACAGTAACATTTCCATACATGTATGTATATCAGCTAATGTGTCTATTATAGCACATTGTGTCTTAGTTGTACGTCATATGTTGAGTATTAGTGCATGTACATGTACAAGTAGTGTTGCATAATGACTAACCGGTCCAATGTAGAACAGTAGCCCATTTGGTGAAGTGGGTGTGACTGAGATGATGAGTACAGTTGACAGACGAAGACTGTAGCATGTAAAGCGATGAATCATCAACAACAAGAGGATGACTATATCCTACTCACCTCTGAACCGTAGCGCTGCCAGTAGAGTACCGAAGATATCCATCACCTTGGAACTGAGCCGAAGAGAAATCTATCCCTAATAAAATGAAAAGCAATGCAATGCACAATCAAAAAGACGATTGCATTATAAAGTGTGCATTAACTCCATATCCTGTCATAAATAAACAAAAGTTTGAATAGGTCTAACTAAAAAAAACTAACAAATTGTATCGAGGTCATAGAATGTTAGCTATAGACACAACACGGCTGTGGAATGCATCACAATAATTATCATTGAAAATAGTGCTTCCTAGACTTGAATAAAAAATGATGGTACAGTTTGTGTTAAAACAGTGCTGTTTGCATAAGGACAAGGAAGGATATGTTGACCAATACCATTCAATCAGAGTTCAGAGCATGCTGTGTGTTCAAGCTTCATACACCGTTATACACTAGCTAAGAATACATGTACAACTGGACTCACTATCAGTGCAGTTGGCTCCTCCATAGGGCAGCGAGCAGTCACAGTACTGCTCTCCCACGCCATGTTCTAATCTCACTAGACACACTCCAGCATTCTGGCACGGGTTATCGCCCGGACACTGCGTAGTAACAGTCTCACAGAGTTGCCCGCTCCACCCAAGAGGGCACTGACATGTGAATCCACTTCCTGGCTCCTCTGAGCAAATGCCTCCATTCTGACAAGGCTGTGCGCTGCAAGGGTTGACACCAGTGCACGCAGTAACATCACTATCTTCGACGGCAGCTCCTATCAGATCGAGCGAGGTGTAGGAGTGGTTAAACTGCCGTATGCAACCTACAAATCCAGAGCCAACACCGAGACCAGGAGGCAATATCGCATAGTCCGGCACACCACCGAGGTACAAGTTATCTCCGAGCTGTAGTCCTGTGAAGCTACCGAGTGATAACCCAATGACTGGAAGAGCTCCATCCACTATCAGCCGACCATTCCATCCATTTCGAGATGCCTCAATGACATGCCAGTCACCCAGACTGAGTGTGCTAGTGCTGGTTAGAAGAGCTCTGCCTGAGCCGAGATTATATTGAAACTCAACACGACCGTTTCTCAGGGCAATGCTAATGTAGTCAAAGCCGTTGACTAGCTGTCTGTTGAATAGTATGAGACCATTGGAGGCATTGGGTCGTATCTCAATGATGAGATTGGTAGTAGCAAAAGTGTTAGTGAGACTGGGATAGGCAACGTATGATCGACCACTGAACTGAGGTATCGCTATCGTGACGTCTAAAAGAGAGAGTGAGAGGTGAATAGATGAGTGGGCATGTGTGTGAGTGGGTGGGTGAGTGAGTGTGTGAGTGAATGAGTGGGTGGGTGAGTGAGTGTGTGAGTGAATGAGTGAGTGAATGAGTGAGTGTATGAGTGAATGAGTGAGTGTATGAGTGAATGAATGAGTGGGTGGATGAGTGAGTGAGTGAGTGGATGGGTGAGTGAGTGAGTGAGTGAGTGGATGGGTGAGTGAGTGTGTGAGCAAGTGAGTGGGCAAGAAAAAGGTGAAAAGATGAGGTTGACTCACTCTGTTCGCAGGAGGTACCAGTGTATCCCAGGGGACAGGAGCACGTATACATGTTACTAGTGCCATCCACCACAAGAGTGCCTCCATTGCTGCACGGCAGAGGACAGGGACCGTGGGTGCACTGAGCAATGTGTCTACCACTCTTAGCACCAGACACTAGCTGCACTGCTCCACCAGAGAACTGGACATGAAGATACAACAAGAATCAGTAATGATCTCAGTAAATGCACTCAGTACAATACTCGTAGGTTAAAGAGTGTACGCAAAGACATATTATTTTGCTTGTATAAGGCTAAATACACTAACAGGATAAAGGCTTCAACAAGCAGTGGACTACAAAAAAAACTGAGATTTTACATCAAACTTGAAGCTAAGTAGCTAACGTACTACTGAATCACGAGTGGTGTAACTTTTTCACTCACCTCTAGAGAAGTGACACAGCCAGACAGTCCAACCTCAGTTCCTGCTGACGCTGATACTGCCGAGAAGGACTCCACTCCGCCCACAAACATGTCACCCACTGCGTTCAACTGAGTAGTTGTCCCACGGGATTGCCCCTGACTAACATCGGTGCTATCAACAGTGAGAGTCGCATCACGCATCATTCTAACGACAGTGATAGTATGACAAGCTCCTAGAGAGACTTGCCCGTTGCTGATGATCACTCCCACTCCAGAACCGAGATCGTAGCGGAGTTCGACTCGTTGGTTGATGAGTGAGATAGAGAGGAAGTCACGTACACTTGTGGTGTTGCCGATATAGAGGAGTAGCCCGGTGTGGGCGGTTGGTATAAATGACATAGTGATGATGGTGTTACGGAATATGTTAGCCGGTGGTGGGTGGCGAAGATATGAGAGCTCATTGAACAATGGAACAGTAACAGCAATAACTGGAGAGAGAGAGAGAGAGAGAGAGAGAGGGGGGGAGGGAGGGAGGGAGAGAGAGAGAGAGAGGGGGGGAGGGAGGGAGATTGAGAGAGAGAGAGAGAGAGAGAGGGAGGGAGGGAGGGAGGGAGGGAGAGAGGGAGGAAGGGAGGGAGGGAGGAGGGAGGGAGAGGGAGAGAGAGAGAAACATGATTTTTGAAAAACTAAACTCGCAAACTGTCCAAAGCTACAACACAGCGACTATCGTAAACATGTTTCACAATGGAGTAACTCACCATCTTCACACAGTCCTCCTCCTCTGTTGAGTGGACACAGACACGTGAAGTTAGTGCCGTCAGTTGATGGTGCACAGGTCCCTCCGTTAAGGCACGGCATACTATCACATGGCTGTATCTCGCCAGCACACAGCTGCCCAGTATAACCAGCTGAACACACGCACACAAAGTTAGTCCCAGCTTCCACACACGATCCACCATTCCGACACGGCTCGCCGCTACACCGACTAGTATTGCATTGCCCTACTCCAAAACCTTGCTCTGCCTCGATCACTAAATCCAGCTCCCTTCCATTGACACCAACAGAGCTGATACAACCAGTAAATCCATTCTGAGCACCAGTAAGGGATGATACATTCATGAACATGCTGTATCCTCCTACCCACAAGTCCCCATCCAGAGCAGCGCCAACAAGCGGAGGAGGCGACTGCCCAGTTACAGGCACTTGATCGTCCACTGACAGTGATCCCTGAGCACCAGTTCGAGTCACATTGACGCTGTGCCATTGCCCAAGTGCTAAGCTTTCGTTGCTGATCAATATAGCTGATCCAGATCCAAGATCGTAGCGATACTGGAGCCGACCGTCGACCAGGGACAGCGAGACGTAACTGGTGAAATCATTGTCAGCTCGGCTAGAGAAGAGGAGTAGACCATCCAAAGAAGAGGGGTTAAAGGTGATGGAGATGGTGAGAGAGGAGGAGGCATTGCTGAGAGGTGGGAACACGAGGTGTGAGGTACGACTGAATGATGGTATGGTCACATTCAACTCTGAGTGAGAAAAGAGAAAGAAAATCAAACTTATTGCACACATATGTAATCACACTACAGTACTGAATTCAGGAAAAAATGGTTTCGAACGCTTTTAAAAGCTTCTAGAAGAAAAATTGTTATTTTTCATACAACAAAAATGCTCATGCACTGTGGAACACAGTCTTCTAAAAAGTAGGATTTGCTTTTAAAGCTAGAGCAATCTCTTCTTAGGAAAATACATCTTAGTAGATTCAAACAAATTATTTCTATTGTGCTCACATTATCAAAGTACTTGTGTTTGTTACTAACCTTCTTCACATACTCTTCCTGCTCGGAGCAGTGGACAGCGACATGTGAACATACGGTCGCCATACTCCTCACACTGACCACCGAACAGACAAGGATTAGGAGAACAGAGAGGGAGAAGAGTTTCACAGAAGGTTCCACCGAAGCCATGAGGGCAATGACACATGAAGCCTGACCCTCCCTCAGTGACGCTGCAATTTCCACCGTTCTGGCACTGCACGTACGAGCATACAGGCTCCGGGCAGGATGACACCCCTTGACCAGCTAAGGCATCCATCACTATATCGACAGTTGCTGAATTAACCTGTAGGTCTCTAATACAGCCAATGAAACCACTGGTAGCCATTACACTCGATGGGAGAGGAGCAATAGGTGACACAACACTACCAACTAGAAGAGGAGAGTCAAAGACAACTGCGGACATATTCATATCGAATGAAGAGGTATGGGTATTGTTGATGGTAATGTAACTGGTAGTACTGTTGACACCAATAGTGATCATATGCCAGTCATCTAAACCGAGGCTAACTGCACTAACAATATTGAAATCAATTGAGCCTACACTTAGTTGGAACACAGCGAATCCATTGTGTAGTCCAAGAGAAAAGTGATCCTCGTTGCTCTGAGCAAACAGTATTAGTCCATTGGATGAGGATGGATGAAGGCTGAGAGAGATCTCTGTTAGCTGATTGATAGATGGATGAAGCAGATATGAGGAGCCAGAAAAGAATGGCACTCGAATGTTAATATCTGAGAAAAGAATAGCAAATCATAAATTTAAAATAAAATCACAAATAACTATTCTATTTGTACACACAGTTTATCACGGGATGATTCAATCAATGTGCACTATTTGTGCATGCAAGCTAGCAATACTATTATAGCAAGAAATTTATACTTTTGTCAATTTTAGCCGATCAAGAATATCATTCATGAGAAGTTTAGCTAAACAGGTGAATCAACTATATTATTACATGAAGGACAATATCATAGACAGGTATATTCAAACTCAATGGTCATCTCATAAAGTTGTACGCTCACCTTGTTGGCAGTTAGTTCCAGTGAATCCCAGGGCACAGCGACAAGAGTAGCCCAGCGACCATGAGTTCTCCACGCACACGCCGTCATTCAAACAAGTCTCCGGAGTACACATGCCCAGTGCACACTCACTCACTCTCACTCCTTCCAGCGCAGTACTGATCAGCCCCACATCAGCTCCGCCTATCATCAGCTCTGAAACACAGCCATCAAGACCATTAACAACACCAATAGCACTCGGTAGAGACAACGACATTGGGACTCCACCCACATACAGTGTACTCAGTGATTCGAAGTCTCCACTGACGTTTCCAGAGTAAGAAATTCCTCCGTCAACTCTAAGAGTGAACGAGTTACTTTGTCGAGAAAGATGAATTCCGTGCCAGCGATTATCGTGAACTGGAAAAATTAAAGCTGCAATAGAATTGCTACCAAAACTGTTACTGTAGCTCAAGAGAGCAAAGCCATTAATGCTCAGTGTCAGAGAGAAGTAGCTTGAAGGAGAAGACGAGAAAAGAAGGAGAGCATTAGGAGACGCACTCCTGACTGACAAGGAGAGGGAGAAGTCAGAGGAGAGGTTCACCGAGAGAGGAAGCTGAAGATATGACAATCCACTGAATGATGGTATAGAAATATTCGTCGCTGTAGAAAAAATGTAATTCACATAAAATTATCAAAAATAGCACAAATTATGAACCATTAACCAGTACGTAAGCAAAACAAATTTGTAAGTAAAGCTTATAATTACGCACAAAATAATTATGATTATACTAAATCATTTACCTGTTGAGCAATTTTGTCCTGTGAATCCTAGTGGGCACAGACAGGTGTAGCCACCACCAGATTCCTCCATACAGCTACCATCATTCTGGCAGGGAGACGTGTAGCACGCTGTCACCTCCACATCACAAGTGTCTCCGGTAAACCCAGGCGGGCACAGGCATCTGTACTGATCTAGACCACCACTGCCTAACATACTATTAGGCACTATACTACAGGTAGCATTGCCTTGACAAGGGTTGCTGAGACAAGGATCGAAATTCTGACAGTTTTCGCCAGTGAAGAGTTCAGCACATTCGCACATGTACCCAGGCGCTTGATCGACGACTGTTGAATGACAGGTAGCTTCATTTAAGCAAGGGTTACTGAGACATAGGTCAATGAGTTCTGAGCATTGCTCGCCAGTGTATTGAGCGGCGCAGATGCATGAGTATCCGTCACCATCATCTACACATGTTGATCCATTCTGACAAGGATTTGGTAGACAGTTGTCAATGTTTATGTCACAAGTTAGACCGGTGAATTCAGGCGAGCAGGTGCATACGACACCACCAAACATGTAAGAGCAGGTTCCATTGTTCAAGCATGGATTATTCAGGCATTCATCTGTGTCTACTTCACAGCGCATTCCACTAAACTGTGGTGGGCAAGAGCAAGAGTAGGTGCCGATAGTGCTGTTCTCCTGGCAAGTACCTCCGTTCATGCAGGGCTGAGGGTCGCAAAGGTCGTCATCGATTTCACAGGTTCTGCCGGAATATCCCTCCAGGCAGTCACAGGTATAGTTAGCAATACCATCCAGACAGGTAGCATTGTTACGACATGGTGAAGAAGCACAGTCATTGATGTTCACATCACAAAACGTTCCCATAAACCCAAGAGCACAATGACACGTGAACCCATTGATCCTGTCCACACAAATACCATTAACACAAGTTACATTGGAACATTCGTTGATATTTGCCTGACAGAGCGAACCAGTGAAGCCAGGAAGACAAGAGCATATAAAGCTACCCAGTGTATTGGTACATGTAGCATTGTTAGAGCACGGATCTGTGAAGCATTCATTGATATCTTCTTCACAATCTTGTCCAGTAAAGCCACTGGGACACGAGCAGGTATAGCTACCAACGCTGTTGACACATGTTGCTCCATTGCTACACGGCATTAAAGTACATTCATCGATATCTGTCTCACACGATAGTCCAGTATATCCATTGATACAGCTGCAGGAGAATAGACCAATCAAGTCAATACAAGTACCGTTGTTCAAGCAAGGGCTCGATAGGCAATTGTCAATGCTGATATCACAGTTTTGGCCAGTAAAGTCAATGGGACAAGAACAAGAGTAGCCATTGACAAGATCAGAGCAG
Organism: Haliclona indistincta; assembly: GCA_964017065.1. Classification (NCBI taxonomy): domain Eukaryota; kingdom Metazoa; phylum Porifera; class Demospongiae; order Haplosclerida; family Chalinidae; genus Haliclona; species Haliclona indistincta. The sequence continues at coordinate 2,971,290 of OZ024790.1, read as the reverse complement.
GTGGCACCGTTCAAGCATGGATCACTAGTACACTCATCTATGTCCGTGGCACAGTGATCACCTGTGAATCCATCTGGACACATACACTGATAACCACCACTGCCACTAAGATCAAGACATGTACCACTATTCTCACAAGGATCGGCACTGCAGTCAGATACAGGGACCTGGCAGGTAGGACCAGTCAAACCAACAGGACAAAGACAGCGGAACCCTCCTGGCTGATCGATACAGGTTGCTTGAGAGGGACAAGGAGAGGACACACATTCATTGATATCCACTTCACAGTCTTGTCCAGTAAAGCCATTCAAGCAATTACAAGAGTAGTCATCATCAAGATCAGTGCAAGTGGCATTATTGAAGCATGGATCGTCAGCACAATCGTCTAGATTTTGTTCACAGTTTTGTCCATCATATCCTTGCACACAGTTGCATGTGTAGTTGGCAAACCCATCTATGCAAGTACCGCCATTCAAACAAGGGTTGGAGATACAATCGTTGATTTGCTGGTCACACAAATCACCAGTGTAGTCGATAGGACACTGACAGCTGAACCCAGTCAAACTACTGGTACATGTTGCTGTGCCAAAACAAGGAGAAGAAGCACAATGGTCGATTGTTAACTCACAACTCTGACCAGTAAAGCCAGTAAGACAAGAACAAGAGTAGCCATTAACAAGATCTGTGCAGGTGGCACCATTCAAGCATGGATCACTAGTACACTCATCTATGTCCGTGGAACAGTGATCACCTGTGAATCCATCTGGACACATACACTGATAACCACCACTGCCACTGAGATCAAGACATGTACCACTATTCTCACAAGGATCGGCACTGCAGTCAGATACAGGGACCTGGCAGGTAGGACCATTCAAACCAACAGGACAAAGACAGCGGAACCCTCCTGGCTGATCGATACAGGTTGCTTGAGAGGGACAAGGAGAAGACACACATTCGTCGATATCCTCTTCACAATCTTGTCCAGTAAAGCCACTGGGACACGAGCAGGTATAGCTACCAATGCTGTTGACACATGTTGCTCCATTGCTACACGGCATTAAAGTACATTCATCGATATCTGTCTCACACGATAGTCCAGTATATCCATTGATACAGCTGCAGGAGAATAGGCCAATCAAGTCAATGCATGTACCGTTGTTCAAGCAAGGGCTCGATAGGCAATTGTCGATCATGATATCACAGTTTTGGCCAGTAAAGTCAATGGGACAAGAACAAGAGTAGCCATTCACAAGATCAGAGCAGGTGGCACCGTTCAAGCATGGATCACTAGTACACTCATCTATGTCCGTGGCACAGTGATCACCTGTGAATCCATCAGGACACATACACTGATAACCACCACTGCCACTAAGATCAAGACATGTACCACTATTCTCACAAGGATCGGCACTGCAGTCAGATACAGGGACCTGGCAGGTAGGACCAGTCAAACCAACAGGACAAAGACAGCGGAACCCTCCTGGCTGATCGATACAGGTTGCTTGAGAGGGACAAGGAGAGGACACACATTCATTGATATCGACTTCACAATCTTGTCCAGTAAAGCCATTCAAGCAGTTACAAGAGTAGTCATCAACAAGATCAGTGCAAGTGGCATTATTGAAGCATGGATCGTCAACACAATCGTCTATATTTTGTTCACAGTTTTGTCCATCAAATCCTTGCACACAGTTGCATGTGTAGTTGGCAAACCCATCAATGCAAGTACCGCCATTCAAACAAGGGTTGGAGATACAATCGTTGATTTGCTGGTCACACAAATCACCAGTGTAGTCGATAGGACACTGGCAGTTGAACCCAGTCAAACTACTGGTACACGTTGCTGTGCTAAAACAAGGAGAAGAAGCGCAATGGTCGATCGTTTGGCTACAATTCACTCCGGTGTAGCCGATAGAGCAGGCACAAGAGTAGCCATTAACAAGATCATTACAGGTAGCACCATTCAAGCACGGATCGCTAGCACACTCATCTATATCTTGTTCGCAATGTTGTCCCTCATATCCATCCGCACAGTTACATGAGTAGTTACCAGGACCATCAATACATGTGGCGCCATTAAGACAAGGCTGACCAGAGCAATCATTGATTATCATGTTACAAAGATCGCCAGTGTAGTCGATAGGACACTGACAGCTGAACCCAGTCAAAGTACTGGTACATGTTGCTGTACCAAAACAAGGAGAAGAAGCACAATGGTCGATCATTAACTCACAACTCTGACCAGTAAAGCCAGTAAGACAAGAACAAGAGTAGCCATTAACAAGATCAGAGCAGGTGGCACCATTCAAGCATGGATCACTAGTACACTCATCTATGTCCGTGGCACAGTGATCACCTGTGAATCCATCAGGACACATACACTGATAACCACCACTGCCACTAAGATCAAGACATGTACCACTATTCTCACAAGGATCGGCACTGCAGTCAGATACAGGGACCTGGCAGGTAGGACCAGTCAAACCAACAGGACAAAGACAGCGGAACCCTCCTGGCTGATCGATACAGGTTGCTTGAGAGGGACAAGGAAAGGACACACATTCATTGATATCCACTTCACAGTCTTGTCCAGTAAAGCCATTCAAGCAATTACAAGAGTAGTCATCATCAAGATCAGTGCAAGTGGCATTATTGAAGCATGGATCATCAGCACAATCGTCTAGATTTTGTTCACAGTTTTGTCCATCATATCCTTGCACACAGTTGCATGTGTAGTTGGCAAACCCATCTATGCAAGTACCGCCATTCAAACAAGGGTTGGAGATACAATCATTGATTTGCTGGTCACACAAATCACCAGTGTAGTCGATAGGACACTGACAGCTGAACCCAGTCAAACTATTGGTACACGTTGCTGTGTCAAAACAAGGAGAAGAAGCGCAATGGTCGATTGTTAACTCACAACTCTGACCAGTAAAGCCAGTAAGACAAGAACAAGAGTAGCCATTAACAAGATCTGTGCAGGTGGCACCATTCAAGCATGGATCACTAGTACACTCATCTATGTCCGTGGCACAGTGATCACCTGTGAATCCATCAGGACACATACACTGATAACCACCACTGCCACTGAGATCAAGACATGTACCACTATTCTCACAAGGATTGGCACTGCAGTCAGATACAGGGACCTGGCAGGTAGGACCATTCAAACCAACAGGACAAAGACAGCGGAACCCTCCTGGCTGATCGATACAGGTTGCTTGAGAGGGACAAGGAGAAGACACACATTCGTCGATACCCTCTTCACAATCTTGTCCAGTAAAGCCACTGGGACACGAGCAGGTATAGCTACCAATGCTGTTGACACATGTTGCTCCATTGCTACACGGCATTAAAGTACATTCATCGATATCTGTCTCACACGATAGTCCAGTATATCCATTGATACAGCTGCAGGAGAATAGGCCAATCAAGTCAATGCATGTACCGTTGTTCAAGCAAGGGCTCGATAGGCAATTGTCGATCATGATATCACAGTTTTGGCCAGTAAAGTCAATGGGACAAGAACAAGAGTAGCCATTCACAAGATCAGAGCAGGTGGCACCGTTCAAGCATGGATCACTAGTACACTCATCTATGTCCGTGGCACAGTGATCACCTGTGAATCCATCAGGACACATACACTGATAACCACCACTGCCACTAAGATCAAGACATGTACCACTATTCTCACAAGGATCGGCACTGCAGTCAGATACAGGGACCTGGCAGGTAGGACCAGTCAAACCAACAGGACAAAGACAGCGGAACCCTCCTGGCTGATCGATACAGGTTGCTTGAGAGGGACAAGGAGAGGACACACATTCATTGATATCGACTTCACAATCTTGTCCAGTAAAGCCATTCAAGCAGTTACAAGAGTAGTCATCAACAAGATCAGTGCAAGTGGCATTATTGAAGCATGGATCGTCAACACAATCGTCTATATTTTGTTCACAGTTTTGTCCATCAAATCCTTGCACACAGTTGCATGTGTAGTTGGCAAACCCATCAATGCAAGTACCGCCATTCAAACAAGGGTTGGAGATACAATCGTTGATTTGCTGGTCACACAAATCACCAGTGTAGTCGATAGGACACTGGCAGTTGAACCCAGTCAAACTACTGGTACACGTTGCTGTGCTAAAACAAGGAGAAGAAGCGCAATGGTCGATTGTTTGGCTACAATTCACTCCGGTGTAGCCGATAGAGCAGGCACAAGAGTAGCCATTAACAAGATCATTACAGGTAGCACCATTCAAGCACGGATCGCTAGCACACTCATCTATATCTTGTTCGCAATGTTGTCCCTCATATCCATCCGCACATTTACATGAGTAGTTACCAGGACCATCAATACATGTGGCGCCATTAAGACAAGGCTGACCAGAGCAATCATTGATTATACTATTGCAAAGATCACCAGTGTAGTCGATAGGACACTGACAGCTGAACCCAGTCAAAGCACTGGTACATGTTGCTGTACCAAAACAAGGAGAAGAAGCACAATGGTTGATCATTTCCTCACAATTCTGACCAGTATAACCAAGAGAGCATTGACAGACGTAACCCTCACTAACTATATTGCAAGTAGCATTGTTCATACATGGCTGAGAAAAGCAAGGAGTGATTTCAACACCACACGTTTGCCCTGTGAAATCTAATGGGCATGCACAAGTGTAGACATCTCCAGCACTGGTACAAGTAGCTCCATTTTCACATGGCATTGAGACACAAAGATCGACAGCTGTCTCGCACAGCATACCGGAATACCCTGGGCTACACGAACAAGTGAAGTCATTAACCTCATCGACACATGCTCCTCCATTTTGACAAACTACGTCAACGCAGTCATCGATATTAAGAGTACACCGTTCCTCGGTAAATCCCTGGCTACAAAAGCATTCGAATCCGTTCACACGATCTTGACAAAACCCTCCGTTCTCACATGGGCTACTCAGGCAATCGTCAATGTTTGTCTCGCAACGATCTCCCTCAAATCCAGGAGCACACTCGCATCTAAAGCCTCCAATCCTGTCGTAACAGGTAGCTCCATTCATGCAAGGATCACTACTGCAATCATTGATATTGGTCTCACACGATGCTCCCGTAAAACCAAGAGAACACTGACAAGTACTGGTGTCATCGAGTGTGCAAAACCCATTGTTTAAACAGGTAACATCTTGAGCACAGTTGGTAGTGTTAGCGCAATTGGAGCCAGCAAAACCTTGAGGGCAGGAGCATGTGTACTCGCCAATACCGTCGATACAAGTACCACCATTAACGCAAGCGTCTGGGATGCAATCATCAATGTTAATACTGCAGTCCATGCCGGTGTAACCAGGTCGACACGAGCACGAGAAAGAGTCGACTTCATCGGTGCACGATCCATTATTAGCGCACGGTTGACTAGCGCAGTCGTCGATATTCGTCTGACATTGTCTATCAGTAAAACCAGGCACACATTGACACACAAATCCATTGAGCTGATCGATACATGTACCACTATTCAGACAGGGCGCGCTCGTACATACATCTATATCTATTTCGCAATTCTGTCCAGTTGTCTCAGGTAGACAGCTGCATTGATAATTAGTGGAATTGATAGCGAAACATTGTATTGCATAAACACATGGATTTGAACTGCATGGATCTGTGTGTATAAAATAACAGAGTATCACCTACCACAGATAATGAAATTCATAGCCCATTACATCTATGAATTATAATATTGCCCACACAAGCCTGCACAGAGTGCAGAACAGCAGACTAAAAGGCTTTGTCCACAACTAACAAGTATACCGTATGCAGCTGGTGTAAGCATCGTCACTAGCTAGTGTCAAGTAAAATAATAAGCACACAAAGGAAACAAATTCTGACTAAAATGCAAGTTAAATGCTCAGGTATAACCACATACATTGTAATTATTCACTAATACATTTGAGATAAGCAAGACTAAAGGCTTTGCACCTGCACACTCAGCTACACAAGGTCTCATATCCAGACACAGTCAGGCTATAGCTACTGAGTGCCGGGTATGCAACCAGCCGCCAGTACACAGCTACAGCCTACAAAGTGTGTCTAAACTCGATCAGTATATTAACAAGTGCTTGTTGTGTTATTAAGCAAGTCCAGTAAAGGCTAGATTGCATAAAAGCTGCAGTTACAAGCGCTTATGTATAGTATATAGTATGCTGCAGTAGTATTCCCCTCAGGTGGGCGTTTCCTGCGCCCTCAATTACAAGTCAACACGAACGCACCTTGAGCAAGAGTTTGCTGCAAACACGCCAGTACCGTCCACACAGCTAGCAGTAGCGGTCTCATAGCGATTGTAGCTAGCTACGCCCTCGGGACAGAACAGATAGAGCAGCTCCTCCCCTCCGGGCTCTGCAGAATAGCGTTACCACGGCAACGATCCATTAGGTGAGAAGTAGGCGTGGTGTTAGGCGTGTCATCACGGGATACAATCATACAGCAACCAACCATGGAAGCAAAGTGCAGCAAAAGCGTGGTCGTGTAAGTCTCCCAGGGCTTTCTTGTCATCCTAAACCTTCTTTTTATCCTTAGATTGGTGTTAATGGCGCTGGCCGCTACGTTAGGAGTCGTGTTACTGTTCGTGGGGTGCGCAGTGCCCGTCTACACAACCGTGCCCGCGTAAGCTTGAAAGTGAGAGTCAGTGAGCTTTATAAATCATTTGTTTTTCTTCTAGCGGCACGCTGAACTGGTGGGGACTATTCGTATGTAAGTATACAATATCAAAATGAACTAGAAAAGATTTAAAGCCTGTTTCTTTCCACTGTAGTACTGTTTTATCTTCTCTCGCCTGTCCCACTGGGTCTTGCTCGACTGTGTAAGCATTATGAGGTGTTTGAAGAAGAGAATATGTAAGTTTGCGTCTATATTAACCCAAGGGATGACCCTAAACTTGTTTGTTACCATAGGAAATTGGTCTATGAGATCTGTTACTTCCTATCAGCTTGTGTGGTGGTGTCCGGATTTGGTGAGTCAAACGCTCGTGAATTTTATTATGTTTTGGTTCAAACGCTTAGATTTCACGATAATTTATACCCGATTTAGCTTGCCTCTGGTCGGCAATACGTAGACCAGTAATGTTGACAGATCCTTTAACACTAGTCTCTGCAGTGTCTAGTTGATGGTATGGTCATCTTGTATCACTGCAATCCCTGGTGCTGTTGAATTGATGGCAAATGTACACTCCACTAGTATGGAGCTAGTGTGCTGGTCACTGGATATTGCCGCATTTGTGCGCACATTAATTTTCTGGCGACAAAGAGCTTAGTAAACAAATAATCAGTCGTGATTTGAGTTTTAAGTTTGATGATTCTAAAGGACAAATAATGTGCTCGAAAGAGTACTAAAAATATCGATATTAACAAATGTGTAACTTGTGACACAACTCCACCTATATACTCACACCATCTCCCTCTCCTCCACAGGTCTACCCGTAGTACTCGCTAGAAGAGCAGTCGTAAGTCTTGCTGTCTCCCCCATTAACCACTCTCACAATATCTCTCTTCCCCACAGATTGACGCAGTATCAGCTGGACTAGTCGGAGCGGCAAACATATTCGTCTTCGGCACCGTCTACACATACTTTGCTTTCTTCGGCAGAGAAGAAGAGTGGGACTGGATGAACGATGGACTCTAGCAGCACCTTCTCTCTCATTATCATGTCACCTCATCTTTATGTGTCTCTTGTCTCTGTTCTCAGTCTTAGACCAACACTGTCCACGTATAATTATTTACATTTTATTATCGAAACCAGATATCGAAATTAATTTTACTGTCAAAATTTTTGTGTCACGATATCGTCACTTTTTGTTCCCAGCGACGAGGGGTCGATGAGGCTTGATATGAGAGGAGCTCCATGGATAGTGTCAGGTCCAGAGAACGGCGCTCATGGCTGTTCTTAGTGACACCAATCCTTCCCTTGAGCAGGTCTCCTAACAAGAGATAGAGAGAGGAATACAGAATCTAAGTAGTGTAGTTGCATAAGGACATTTTGTTGTACAGTACATAATGCTGGTGGTGTCTGCTGAGAGTGATTGCTGGGGGTCTGTTCCAAGCTGTAGTATAGTAGGGGTTAAACTATATCTGACACTCTGACAGACACAGCTGTAGAATTACAGGCTAAAGAGGTGCATACTGGATCTCTTGAATGCTGACCAAACCCTTGAGTTACACACTGGTACAGTGGTACCATACAAATTGGGCATATGGAACTTCTATGCACGGTCTAAACATTCTATTGGCGCATCATAATTTCTTAATCACTGGCTAAACCCTCAAGCAATCGTATGGTGGTACCATACAAATTGGGCTTATGACACAAATAATGCTCTATCCCATACTGTATAGCAGGAAATTTTCGCACGAGAAATTTTTCGCGAATGTGCGAGATAGAGCATTTCGCGAATCAGCGCTATTGCCCTATCTTTGTCAACAAAAAAGACATTCGCGGATAATAGTTTCGCTAATAGCTTGTAATTCGCTATACGGTATTTTACAGATTTTTGCAATGCATGTGTGAAGCCTAGAGTCACTGTACCTGTCTGGACTTTGAATGGTTCTTTCAAGTTCAGTACGGTTTGTTTCCAGTGGGTGGGGTCACTCTGAGGGCCGGTACTGAAGTGCACATTGTATCCTGAACTGAGATTGAACTGGACATCAAAGAACAGCACCAGAGCCTACAGCATGAGACAAAACTAAACACAGGAAAGACTACACTTGAAAATTAAGCCAAGGAACAACTCTGATGAACAAAAACATGTTATTTAGAAAAAAATTGCTAAAGAGAGAGAGGGGAGGAAGGAAGAGGGAGAGAGGGAGGGAGGGAGAGGGAGAGAGGGAGGGAGAGGGGGATGGAGAGGGAGAGAGGGAGAGAGGGAGAGAGGGAGAGAGGGAGAGAGGGAGAGAGAGAGAGAGAGAGAGAGAGAGAGAGAGAGAGAGAGAGAGAGAGAGAGAGAGAGAGAGAGAGAGAGAGAGAGAGAGAGAGAGAGAGAGAGAGAGAGAGAGAGAGAGAGAGAGAGAGAGAGAGAGAGAGAGAGAGAGAGAGAGAGAGAGAGAGAGAGAGAGAGAGAGAGAGAGAGAGAGAGAGAGAGAGAGAGAGAGAGAGAGAGAGAGAGAGAGAGAGAGAGAGAGAGAGAGAGAGAGAGAGAGAGAGAGAGAGAGAGAGAGAGAGAGAGAGAGAGAGAGAGAGAGAGAGAGAGAAAGGAGACGTGGTGACTTACATCACAGATAGTATTCTGTTGCATTGTGAGAGAAAAAGGACGCTCGAAATTGAGTTTATCAGTCGTCACTGAAGCTAGGTCGAACTTCTAACAACCAATACAGAATACAATAAAACACAAAATCAACTATTCCTCTCTTCTGTAACTAAGCATCGTAACAGGACCCATAAGCTCCTGATCGTACTAGCAAAGCACACATACGTTCAAAATTAATTTACAAAAACATCAGAAAGAGCACGTGTTTACCTTAGTTGTTGTATTCACAGTATGACATGTTTATAAATTATCCTTTTTCAAATGTAGTGTTTTCTATTCCTATAAGCGTGTTCTTTGCTAACCTTGACGACCACAGCCGATGATATCAGTCGATAGTCATCCACTACCTCTAAAGCAGCTTCCCTCAGCACGTCTTCCTTCATACACGCCATCTTGAAACCTAACACACATAAAGCAAGGTCATCATAGCTCAAATCTTATGAATTTTAAAAATTTTTCTAAAAGCCTTAATCTTACAAATTATAACAGTGCATATTCAAGGGACGCTGAGCAGTGGGTAAGATTTATGATTTATGTTTGAGCATTACAGTATCAAATTCTCTTCATTTGGAACATAGTCATTATACGAGACTCACATTTAAATCTTGTGTTATATGCATGGTTACATACAAGTTTATTTTGAACAAGCATGTTTTATTCAGCTCACCATAAACATTGTCCCAGAATCTGACCCGAGACTGACTCTCGCTGTGGTTACCGATAGCAACCAGACTGAGGCTGACATGGTTTGGATAAACTATGAGAGAGAAGGAAATAAGGATTATGTACTCCCTCATGCTCACCATGATGGGGGTCTCTCAACCACTTGTCCCTAGCATACAGCACTGAATCCAACATGGACTCATAGAGGAGACAGTAGCCCTGTGAGTGAGTGAGTGAGTGAGTGAGTGAGTGAGTGAGGGAGTGAGTGAGTAAGTGAGTGAGTGAGGGAGTGAGTAAGGGAGTGAGTGAGTAAGTGAGAGAGTGAGTGAGTGAGGGAGTGGGTCAGTGAGTGAGTGAGTGAGTGAGTGAGTGAGTGAGTGAGTGAGTGAGTGAGTGAGTGAGTAAGAGAGTGAGTGAGTGGGTCAGTGAGTGAGTGAGTGAGTGGGTCAGTGAGTGAGTGAGTGGGTCAGTGAGTGAGTGAGTGAGTGAGTGAGTGAGTGAGTGAGTTAGTGAGTAAGAGAGTGAGTGAGTGGGTCAGTGAGTGAGTGAGTGAGTGAGTGAGTGAGTAACTAACCATCCATTCCGAAATAACGACGTCCACCTGTAATTCAGAACACGAACAGTTAGTGTAAAGTAGCAGAACTGATCTAACACACACCTTATCCACTGGTAGTTCAACCTCTTCAATGCATCCTTTGACAAAGCATATCCTGTCCTCCATTCCATTTTCCCTACAAACAAATTTTCACTCATTTACAACGCACATAAAATTTGCCCACCAAGCCTCGCCCACCTAGCTATGTCCATAGCCTTGTATATAATGCTGGATCTGTCAACAGCCACTACTTTGCTGGCACCAGCTCTAGCAGCAAACAGTGACAAAATACCAGTACCACAACCAACATCCAATACCACCTGAGAGAGAGAGAGAGAGAGAGAGAGAGAGAGAGAGAGAGAGAGAGAGAGAGAGAGAGAGAGAGAGAGATCACTTACTAGTATAGCATACCCAGGTCAATTTCTTAGGAAATTAGATCTGATATATACTGTAAGTGCATGCAACACTATCTATGGGCTTGGTTCATCACGTGGCTAGCCAAGTATCACGTAGAAATTTATGAGCTATATGAAATTTCCAGGAAGTAGTGTAAATTAACTCGCATGTGTATGCAATATATACCAGGCCTTCGTTCAAGAAGACCTGGGTATGACACAATCAATCACCTTGTCTTTGAATAACTTCTCAGCATTTCTTTCAATGAACAGTTGGTATGATTCTGTCCTCACACGGTCCTGTGAAAGAACAAGAGTAAGTGAATGAGTGAGCGAACGAGTGGGTGAGTGAATGAGTGAGTATGAGTGAGTGAGGAAGTGAGTGGGTGAGTGACTGAGTGAATGAATGAATGAATGAATGAGGAAGTGGATGAGTGAGTGAGTGAGCGAGCAAGCAAGCAAGTGAGAAAATGAGTGAGCAAGCGAGGGGGTGAGCGAATGAGTGCTTAAAAACTACCTTTAGCATCTCTTCATGGATCCCAAAATGTGAGTAAGAGCTGAAGTATCCATCTTCCTCTTCATCCTCGTCCTCATCTTTCACTCCATTGCTAACAGCTTCCGTCTCTCCAACAATTCCCTTCACTGCTTCTCTACAACCATTAGATCACCGTCAATGTAGCATGCTATCATGGCAAGCATTAATTTCTTACCTCATCTGAGCTAGATCAGAAAGAGCACGAGAGAGAGCAGATTTGTATTCTTCCACAGCTTGTTCTGAGCTGTGCAACCTGTGATGGTGATAGTAGTGAGGGCGATAGTAGTGATGGTGATAGTAGTGAGGGCGATAGTAGTGATGGTGATAGTAGTGAGGGCGATAGTAGTGATGGTGACAGCAGTGAGAGTGATAATAGTGATGGTGATAGTAGTGAGGGTGATAGTAGTGATGGTGATAGTAGTGAGGGTAATAGTAGTGCTACATGCCTTTGCACGATATCATCATGGTTATCTATCTCTTCGTCTTCCAGGTCAATGTCCAGCTGTAGCAGTGGGTCATCCTGGAGTACAGGCAGCAGGTAGCTATCATCATCCCAGGGTGAGGGAGGAGGGGAATCCAGTAGCTGTAACAACTCCTCTGGTGTGGGACTCTAAGCAAGTCATGTAGAACTATTCGTGCCTCTTAATTTGAAAATTCTCTTTACCTTGCTTCTCACGTAGTTCACAAGCTTTGCCCATGAGTAAAAGTCCATTTCTGAACACAGAAAACGCAGTAGTAAGTTACCACGTGGTCAAGATACTAGCCACGTGTTCTCTTACTCTTTTCTCGTTGTTGAACTCGCCAGTCTACGCCGTGATCACGCTGGCAGTGGTCTAGTAGCTCCTCCACTGACTTGTGCGTCTGCTTGCAAAAGAGGCAGGACGAGGGAGCACAAGAATCCTCACTGCACGGCTCTTCCTCCTCCCACTCGTCTTCGTCAATGTCCGCCATTTTTAATTAAATCTAAAATTAAATTCCTTGCCCCTGGACCCCGCACTCAAACCGAAGTTTTTACCGCATTATTCTGTATGTGCATTTGTGACACCATAATAGATGACACAGATACAGATCTCAAGAAGAGATCTGCATGTTTGTTGTACAGTTAACTAGCTAGAGCTATAGAGAGCTGCAGACTGCAATGAAGAACAGGACTGCAAGCTGACAGCAATCGCAGTGCTGCAAGATACAGGACCGATGTCAGCTCAATGCTCAGGGTCACACCAAAATCCTAAGCATCATTCAACTGATTATATCATAGTCTGTATTATACATGATGATATGTATGATTATAACTACACTGATATTGTATATAGTTACTCTTCATGATTCCAGCAGTACTAAAAGTAAACAGTTACTATTCAGTGTATTTGGTATACTTAAATAAACTTGCACAACACCGTGACCTTCAAGGCTGGCAGCCAACGGACAGTGAGTATATTGAGAGTATGATGTTTTCCATTTGAGCTCATTGCATTCATGTTGTCTGGTTTTAGTTTGTTTTATTATGCATCATCGTAATCAACAACAGCTACATGTATACACATAGTTTGCATCGGCAAGTGAGTCACTACTTTGTCATTCATATGTCAAATTAACGTGGGACAGTATCACAGTTTGTCAACAGTGGATTAGTTTAGTCAGTATATAGCTAGTATGCTATCGGTATAAGTATTTAATGCAGTTTAAGGCACTTAAACGCGGTTAACATCAGGGTGGCGATGGGTGGGGTCCTGTGGGCGCACGAGGGGGCGGGACATGTGTTTAAGCCACGTGCGCCCCTTGTAGTTGACGCATGCGCCTAGACGTCCTATCACACGTTGGGAGTTCAAAACCAGAGAGAGACGGACAACTGCGTTCTGTGTTCGCAAAAGAATGGGAGACAAGGACGAGCTGAAGCTGATGATGCAAGACGTATTCAAACAAATGATGCCAGATATCGTAGCCCAAGTGGCGGCGGCGTCATCGACCGCATCGGGTTCAGGAGCGACAGACACTAGGAGAGAAGCAGCGAAGGACCCAAACCGTGGTAAGTTATAGTTTGCTACAAGGCCCAATAAGCAGTCAGCCACAGGTAGCGGGCATTTTAAGAAAACGGTTGTTTGGCTTTAATTTTGTTTTGTGGCATATTCGATGAAGGATATGATAAGTTGGGCGGCCAGTAGCTAGCAAAGGCTGGTCACGGAGGTATAATAGATCGATGACTGGACTATTAGATAGGTAGATTAATCAGTAGAAGGGGACTGTAGCCAAGAACTTAAAGGCTAATTTAGCTGGAGTACGCAGTTGGTCGTGAAGTTTAGAGCCATGCGTCGGTAGCATTGGGTTGGAGCAGAGGAGGAGCTAACGGGGATCATTTAGCTTGGGCTAGGTAGTTGGGGATAGAATATAATGTGTCCTGCAGTAGCTCAAGTATACTGGGCTTAGTACATGTATGGTCGCACATAGTGTCATGCATTGGTAAGGTAATTCGAGGTTACTAGTGCTCTGCGGTGGTACAATAATGTCACTAGAGGCCGGCAGTGTTTCAGGTGGTACAATGGTGTTACTAGTATGTTGCAGTACCTCAGGTGGTACTATAATATTTATAGTGTCCTGCAGTGGTTCAGGCAATGTGGTGTCCTGCTGTGGTCAGGTTGTTACTAGTAGTTCATGCAGGTGGTACAATGGCATTACTAGAGTGTCCTCCAATGGTCAAGTGACACAACGGTGTTACTAGTGCCCTGCAGTGGTTCAGATGGAACGAAGGTGTTACTAGTGTCCTGCAGTGATTCAGGGTTACAGAGGTGTTACTAGTGTCCTGCATTGGTTCAGGGGAGCAAGGGTGTTACTAGTGTCCTGCATTGGTTCAGGGGAGCAAGGGTGTTACTAGTGTCCTGCAGTGGTCAGGGTTACAGAGGTGTTACTAGTGTCCTGCATTGGTTCAGGGGAGCAAGGGTGTTACTAGTGTCCTGCAGTGGTTGAGGGGAACAATGGTGTTACTAGTGGCCTGCGGTGGTTCAGGTGGAACAAACAATGGTGTTACTAGTGTCCTGCAGTGGTCAGGTTGTATATGGTGGTCGTAGTGACGCAGGTGGGACATTGGTCTTGTAAATTGTCCTGCGGGGACCAAGGGGCGTTACCGTATAGGTGCAGAGGAGTTTTATTGCGTCCGATACAATGGTGGTACATGTATCAGTAAGGACATTGGTGGGCGAGCAGACCCCAAGTAGTGGGGATAGCTGTAACACCAGGAGGCGGTCGGTAAGAGCGCAGTGGGGGCTTCTAGCGGCGAGACAGTATAGTGTATATAAACGGCTCAAGGTGCAAAAACAAAAAAAAAAAAAAAAATTCTGCCATATTAATGCGAGATTGAAAGGTGTAGTGGGTTTGAGGTGGTCACTGGAGCCTCTCAAGTAGGTTCCACCAAGTCAGATGGACCTGGGGGCTATTTGGTGTATCCAGGTGCCTATGTGTGTCAGTGAAGTGGTATAGCACCTGGGGGAGGATGGTAACTAGTGAGTACAGTATGAGAGTATTTATATAAGTTCCTCTCCAATCCTATCTCAGGGAAGAGAAGTCTGGGTGACGTAGAGGATGACGATGAGGTGGCGTTGCCACTGATAGATGGTGGCAGTCTCCCAGACGGAGAAGGAGAAGACGTAACCGGAAAACAACCGGAGACAAAAAAGAGGCCTCCAGCCCCTCCTTTTGTGTTGGGTGAAGGGCTTCCCGTCATCCCAGCTAAATTGGTCAATAAAATCCAGCAGGGAGAATTTGTGGACATGGCAGACCTGCTAAAAGACAACCTAGAAGCTGAGAGGAGGAGGTTGTCAGTGGCGGGAGGCATGGTGGCTTCAATGCTGTCAGGTAGACCACCTAGACGAGAGGTACCCGACCTTCTCAGTTGGGTAACAAGTTTCGGGATTTACGCCAGCATCCTAGGAGAAAAGTATCCGCAACTTTCAAAGAGCCTCTGGGCCTACCAGACCTTCATAGTCCGGGAGGCTCGCAAGTGCGGAGGAAGCGGCTGGCAGGAGTATGATCTAATGTTCCGGCAGACTGGGCTGGCGGTCAATCTGAAGTGGGACTCAGTGAGCAGCTCACTTTATTCAGTTACGTTTGGTGCCCCCTCAACCAGAATGCTACCATTCCAGGCAGATAAGTGCCAGACCAAGGTGATAGGAATTTGCAAGTGGTGTCAAGAACCAGACCACACAAGTGGAGACTGTGCCCTAGCTCAATTTGTTCAGCAGACGAAAGGAGCCGGTAACTCCTCAAAAGAAGTCTATCAAGACAGACAGGTCAAGAGGAGTACACAAAGACCATCAGTGCCGAGGGTGTGCTATTCGTGGAATAACGGCAGGTGTCGTTTCGAGCCGGATTGTCGCTTCTTGCACGTGTGCTCCATTAAAGGGTGTCAAGGTCCGCACAAGGCCTCCGAGTGCCGCCTGGGTAGACAGGCTGACCGTAGGGTCTCTCAGCAGTAACTCGTACTTAGTACAGCAGTAGCTCGTGCATGTAACTCGTACAGTTACTGCACACTGTTGAGTGCTGAAGTGTCAATAATCTTGTTTCATTTCATTATAATACTGTTTGATCATTGTCGTGATGGGTATCAGGGGGTGATATGGTCTTTCTACCTGTACAGGAGGGGTGGAGACAGCAGTAGACCCGTTCGTTGGGGGAAGCTATGCATATCTGGAGCAACTAACGGTGTTGGAAGATTGCAGACCAATGGTGAAATCGTGGACGTTGCCGGAGAAGTGGTGCCGTATCGTAACTCCATTGAAGTCAGAGGAGTGGGAGTGGGAGTTAAGAGATCTGCCGGACAGACGTTGTGCCGACTACCTGGTTAGGGGCATTAGCGAAGGATTTAGACTGGGTTACGAGTATAGCAACCATGAGTGTAGGAGTGCCAGCAGGAACATGCTGTCAGCGGAGAGAAATCCACGTGTGATCGACGAGTACTTGGGTAAAGAGATCGCCGCAGAGAGAGTGGTGGGCCCGGTTAATCCAAAGAACTGCCCTGTGCAGATCAGCCGCTTCGGAGTGATTCCAAAGGCACACCAAAAAGGCAAGTGGCGGCTGATCTTGGACCTGTCCCACCCTGAGAACTATAGCGTAAACGACGGAATCGACCCAGAGCTATGTTCCCTGTCGTACACATCGGTCGACCATGCGGCAAAGATGATAGTGGCCCAAGGAAAGGGCGCCCTGCTAGCAAAATTGGACCTTGAAAGTGCATACAGGATGATTCCGGTGCATCCAGTGGACAGACCACTGTTGGGCATGAGGTGGGGAGGAAAGGTGTGGCTAGATACGACTCTGCCATTTGGCCTGCGCTCGGCACCGAAGATTTTTTAACGTGATGGCAGACTGTCTGCAGTGGATTTTCCGAAACCGAGGGGCAGATGGTGTAATCCACTATTTGGACGACTACTTGTTTGTGGGTCCCCCAGCCTCGGGAGCATGCGGCAGAGCTCTACGACGAGCTATCGAGATATGCCATCAGCTGGGCGTGAGGTTGTCACTGAAGAAGCTGGAAGGTCCGTCGGTCGAGCTGTCGTTCCTGGGCCTACAGCTAGACACAGACCGGATGGAGATCAGGCTGCCCGAGGATAAGTTGTCACGCTTAAGGCAGTCACTGGAAGAATGGAAACAAAAACGTAGCTGCACGAAGAGAGAACTGCTGTCCTTGTTAGGAGTTCTCCACCATGCTTGCAAGGTAGTACGTCCTGGACGATCATTTCTCAGAAGGATGATTGAGCTGTCGAAAGTGGTGAAACTCCTCCACCACCATATTAGGCTCAACGTAGAGTTCAGATCGGACCTAGAATGGTGGGTACTGTTCCTCCATAGGTGGAATGGAGTAGGTATGCTACCGTCACTCTGTAGTCGTCCACACTCAAGGACAATAACATCGGATGCCTCGGGTAAATGGGGTTGCGGTGCATTTTATACAAGGCAATGGTTCCAGTTCCCGTGGCCAGCAGCATGGGCGGAGGTCCACATAACAGTTAAAGAACTCCTGCCAATAGTGATGTCATGTGCAATGTGGGGTCATCAATGGAAGGGGGAGACGGTGATGGCCTATACGGACAACGCTGCGGTTGTCTCAATTGTGAACTCAGGCAAGAGCACGGACAAGGTGGCAATGCACCTAGTACGCTGCCTCTTCTTTATAGCAGCACGGGGGGAGTTCACAATAAAGGCTGCCCATGTAGCAGGAAAATTGAATGTAGCAGCAGATGCTTTATCAAGGAATCGCCTTTCCGCCTTTCGTCTGCAGGTCCCAACAGCGTGTCGACGTCCCACTCCAATTCCACCAGGCCTAGTAAAGATGCTGGTAACGGAAAAGCCGGACTGGACGTCAGCAAGGTGGAGGAGGCTGTTCAACGCTATTTTTCAAAAGGCTTGGCAGGTTCCACACAACGGACCTACCGGAGCGGCCAGTCGAGGTACCTAAGGTACTGCCAGGCAAGGAAGTTATGTCCTCTTCCAACTAAAGAACCCATACTGTGTTCATTTGTGTCATGCCTTGCATTAGAAGGCTTATCTCATGGTACTATTAAAGTTTATTTGTCTGCTGTTAGGCATATGCATATTGCCGATGGGCTACAGGACCCATTTATAGCAACCATGCCGAAGTTGCACTACGTAACGAGAGGAATAAAACGGTCCCAAGCAGAGGAGGGGCGGGGCTCGAGGACGAGGCTACCAGTAACGCCGGAAATTTTGAGAAAGTTAAAGAGAGTTTGGGAAAGGAAGAGCATCAATCAGGATGTAAAATGCTGTGGGCTGCGTGCTGCCTGTGCTACTTCGCGTTCCTACGGATTGGAGAGATAACGGTCCCGTCAGACTCGGCGTTTGATCCGAGTGCCCACCTGTGCATTTCAGACATCGCAATCGACGACAGGCGGAACCCATCTATGTTGAAAGTGTTTATCAAACAGTCAAAAACTGACCCCTTTAGAAAGGGAGTGGCTCTGTTCTTGGGAAAGACGGGTGCAGACTTGTGTCCAGTGTCAGCAATGATAAGTTATGTGCAACAGAGAGGGTCTGGTCTGGGCCCCCTATTCCAGTTTGAAGATGGTCGCCTCCTCACAAGGGCAAGGCTGGTGGAGGAGATGCGAGCCGGGCTAAAAGAAGCTGGGGTGGATGACACCAAGTACTGCAGTCACAGCTTCAGGATTGGGGCAGCTACAATGGCAGCAAAGGTTGGAATCGAGGACTCCATTATCAAGACACTGGGCAGATGGGAGAGCTTGGCCTATCTGCAATACGTAAAATTACCACGAGCAAAACTCGCAGACTACACAAAGAAGTTAGCAGGAAGTGTCTCCAAGTAAGAAAGGACATAACTTAAAAAATTGGATAGTAGTTAGACTGGACATGTAGTGCTGCAAAAGAATAATAATGATATAACTGAGAAAAGAAGTAACGGTGGGGATAGAGGGGAAGTGTATGGTTTGGTTGTTTGGGGAGGGGTTGGGAAGGTGGAGGCTCCGCCTCCAGAGCCCCTCCTCTTCCGCCAGGAGATGTTTATCTCCGTGTGTTAATTGGTGAAAATTGATCCAATTAACCCTAATTATGGCGGTGGAGGGGGGCTTTCCCTCCCTCACTTTCACCAAACCACTCAGGCGTAAAGGGGGTCTCGACCCTCTTTCAGCCTGCGGAACACAGGATCAAGGCAAGCGAACCTACAATGGTAAGCGTGAATAAGATGTGCATGTTAATTTGGTGTGTTGTATAATTAGGGCGGGATGAGTCACCCTAAAGATGTTAAATGCAGTTTAAGGCACTTAAACGCGGTTAACATCAGGGTGGCGATGGGTGGGGTCCTGTGGGCGCACGAGGGGGCGGGACATGTGTTTAAGCCACGTGCGCCCCTTGTAGTTGACGCATGCGCCTAGACGTCCTATCACACGTTGGGAGTTCAAAACCAGAGAGAGACGGACAACTGCGTTCTCCCACCCACCCGCACCTCTACAAATCAAGAATTTAATGAATTTCAATTCCGAGAAGGCCTTCAGCTTTCTCGTGATCAGTGATGGGAAGGTGGAGGCTCCGCCTCCAGAGCCCCTCCTCTTCCGCCAGGAGATGTTTATCTCCGTGTGTTAATTGGTGAAAATTGATCCAATTAACCCTAATTATGGCGGTGGAGGGGGGCTTTCCCTCCCTCACTTTCACCAAACCACTCAGGCGTAAAGGGGGTCTCGACCCTCTTTCAGCCTGCGGAACACAGGATCAAGGCAAGCGAACCTACAATGGTAAGCGTGAATAAGATGTGCATGTTAATTTGGTGTGTTGTATAATTAGGGCGGGATGAGTCACCCTAAAGATGTTAAAAGTGATCAACACTAAATTTGCTGGTTTTATATCTAGCCATACTTTCTACGCCAGATCCTCTGACCTTTTCAAGATGGTGAAATGGTACAACGTTCTAGTGAAGATACACAACTCGTCTGGCCTTGCCATGACATACCAGAGTAAGTGGTATAACAATGGTCGGGAAGCAAATGGATTTCCTTGGCCTGATAAGATCTGCGACGGCAGTGAAGTGTCAGTCCTCAACTATGAAAGTGATTGGTCACTTGTAGGATGCTCGGGATATGTGACCTATCAGATGGGTGGAACAATGATTACTATTGCTTTCTCTAATCCTGTTGCAGGATATAACAAACTTGGTGTTGGTACAAACGGTCAAGGAGTGTGGGAAAACATGGGCAGTCCCTATGAATCAATCACAGAGCGTATTACTCTTGCTAACAACACAGTTCTTGCTTTCACACTGCATTGTACTGGTAGTGATGTTAACACTGCTGATGTCTTCATCAACAAGGCATCATGACTAAGCATGCTTTCAGTCTGCAGTAACTAGTGCCTAGTGTCGTTTGCCTGTTCGTATTAAATTACTGTGTGCATTGTGGTTTGACTCTGAATTGCTAGATTTATTCAGTCTTCTTACTTGATAAAAATTTATCAAATTTTATTAATATTAATTTTGGTATAAATCAGCACAATTGACAGTGTGAATATCAGAAGGTAGCTATAGTACATGAATGTCTTAATGATCACACGCATGCATGCTTGAGTGCTCCTGAGCGGAGCAGATCAGTGTCAATGCAAATTGCATGTCGAGCGAGTTGTTGTGCAGCAGAAGTGGATAATGAGGGTGCAAAATATTGGAGCAGGAAGCACTCAAGAAGTTGTTTAGTAAGTCAGTGGAACTCACTAATCGGATCGGACATGTTACTCAAGAATGGTGCCACATTACTACTGACAGTATATAGACTGTCCGATCGCGTTATGTTGGTGTAGTGTACGTTCCGATAGGCAGTGTCGTAGTGTCCTGCTATAGTTGAGCGAATCAAATTGCAAACTGTGTCGCCTCCCACTCAATGTCACTGAGCCATTTTCAAAAAGGCGCGATTAATTGCGCATGCGCAATGCTGGACTGAAACCTTTATCGTTAAGCGTTATCGACACTCGCATTTCGCCCATTCCAATGTCGAGATGAGCTTGACAGCGGAACGACAGAGAGACCTGGTGAGTCGTGAGTGAGAGTGTATTATTGACTGGTGGCCATCAATAATTATAAAGCAGTCACTCCTCCTAGTCCTGTGTTGAGTGCTTAGTCTACCAGTCCCACGACTAGACACTGGGCCACTGCCAGTAAAATTTGTTACAGGCTTGTTGTCTTATAATACTCCAGTTATTAAGTTGCACTAAGGCGAGGATACTATTATTATTGAAGTGTAGTGTAACTAAATGTAGAGCTAAACATTGTACATCACCTGTTGACTTTAGTTGTAAGCCATATAGAAATTAATGGATACCTGTGGTATAATAATTGTGTACTATGTGACTAAAGCAAGCCACATGTGTGCTGAGGGTAAGCCCAGTGTAGTGAGTGAGTGAATAGACTAGCCTCGTACCCAGGCTCTCTGGCGGAGATTTAATTAAATCTCCGCCAGAGAGCCTGGGTACGAGGCTATGAATAGACTAGTCACTCTTGGTCGACCATATTGTCAGCCAGGTAAAGCTCTGTATCTCTACTACTTGCACGCTGTAGAGCTCTGTTTCTCTCCCATAGCTCAGTGTTCATCATTGTAGTACTACATGTGAGCACGCTATCACACAGTAGTATGTGTACACTGTTAAAAATGAAGTGCTATAGAAGCACCCTTTGGAGTATGTGTTAAAACACACCTTCTTTATAAGGTGCTATGGTTGCCATGGAAACCTTTGATCTTTATAAATTTAAGTCCGTTTGCAGAAAAACAATAAAGTCTTTTAACATTCTACGATTAGAATAAGTATCATGTTGACAAATCCTATCAAATGATATACTTCAATGCTAAATTTAATAATAAAATTATGTCTTTACACCCATATAAATATTTAAACAACGTTTTAACACCCCATTTTTAACAGTGTAAAGGGTGTTCTTATATCACCAGTTTTTTCAGCTGTATATTCTTCTCACAGGATGAGGAGCTATACAAAGCTTGTGCGGATGGTAAGCTGGAGAGTGCTCGCTTTGCAGTGAAGAAGGGAGCCAACCCTAATTGGAAGGATGATGTGAGTTTTCATTATGTGTTGCCGGCATTGAAAGATTCTGCATATTCAAATCGAGATGAGAGTCTGGTGGTGTCTTTGATGTCGCCCAGGAAGAATGTATTATTGAATAATTCTCAATGCAGTATGGATGGACGTCTTTAATAACAGCTGCTTTTTGGGGTCACACAGTCATTGTGCAGTTTCTGGTTAAAGAAACAGCTGCTCAAGTTAATGCTACAAACAACGTGAGTAATGACATTTTCGAACATACGTAAAAGGTTCAAGGTGGCGGTGTGCCAATTAAATGAGATTCATGAGTTTACAATTAGCTTTATTTTCTGTATAATGGTATTTTGCTCCAGTGTGCATTTTTTTTTGTCTATCGATAAACATCGATTGTAGCAATTTTCAGTCACAAAGTGTTAGCTAACGTGGAGCAACGAGCTCGCCCAGTAAAGACCAGTCTGTGGCTGTTATCTCCAGTTCGGCTTGCTTGCTCAGGAAAGAACTTCGTTCACAGCTTACAAATTCCAGCGCACACAGATGTACAGAGCGATTTTTCGATACTCCCTTGCTAACGTGGCAAAACAGCAAACCTAGACCAGAAAAATTCTTTAACAAAATATCTAGATCGTATTAAGGAAATTCGCTCTGTACGTCCGTGGGCAAGATGGTGCTGCATGCTGCTGCGCTTGAAGCGCTTCGATATATTGCTCGACAGTCGAGATAACAGCCACAGACGCTTCATGTATTATCTTAACCATACTGTTATGTAAATCGCTGTAGTTATAAAGTAGTTATTAGAAAAATGCACGTTGCGTGGGTGTTGAATATTAATTACGTGCACCGCCACCTTAAAATTAATGCGTTAACGCATAGAACACTTGACCTGTAATTAGTATTTCATGGTCATTTCTGGTAAACCACACACATCAAGCACATGCACATAATACATGTCTTCCTATAGCTATCACGAACTGCCTATCACTATGCTGCTCAGTTCGGTTATATGGGGGTGGCGAAGCTACTATTAGCTCATGGAGCAAACAGACAACTAAGAGATAAGGTATGTGGATCTGTAGACAGAATAAATTAACCTGTTGACTATTGTATTTTGTCATCCACCTGCATAGTATGGATTGACTCCACTGAAGCTAGCAAAACGAGAGAGACGTTCGTCTATTGTTGACTATCTAGTAAAGCTTGGTGAGTACTGTTAATCCTTGCTCAAAATATTCTTTGGAAAAATAACAATAAAAAAGATGTCTACCATTTGTCTACCATGTCTACCATTAATTTTGTATATACATTACAGCATGAACTCCTGATTATTAGTCTTTCATAGTAATTGCATAATTCGATGCCACGCTATGCAAAAAAACATTCCCCGGGATGCGTAGGCGTCAGGAAGGGTAACTGAAGTGATTTTTTCAATTAGTACCCTCGGCTGAGTTACCTTTAAGTGTTTCTAGTATACCGAAAACTGAAGCATTTAATTTAGCCTATCCATTTAAACTGTTGTCCCACCAAGCTACCCGAATCAGCCAATAGCATTTTTTTGTTTATAATTGCATGATGGCAGCCATGTTTTTGAGAATTAGGACACCTCATTACATGTTCATATCATAGTTTAAAATGTTGATGAACGTACATGCATTGGCTTTTGAGTTGGCAGATATGCACCAGTTTTCTTGTCATTAATTTCTAATACTACATCTTCTCTCTCTCTCTAGATAACAAAGAGATGTCCTACACAAAGTTAGTCCAAAGGGCTATGAGAGAGGGTCGTACTAAAGTACTTATTATTAAAGCTCTAATTATGGGTTCTCCTGGTGTGGGCAAGACTAGCATCAGACATCTCCTTCTGGGCTTACCACCTCCTCCTAGAAGGACCAGCACACCGTTAGCAACACGAGCAACCAGAGCCATCTCTTTTTACCGCATCAAAGCCGATGGCAGCGAAGACGTTACATGGACGGAGCTCGATGACGATACCTACCTCAAATATATCGCAGAGGAGGTGAAGATGATTGAGCTCAATCCATCTCGTGCTGTTCCTCCTCAACCAGCCACCAGCACCACTCCTGCAGCCACTGAGAGCAGTGCACAGGAACCATCTGATGTGGATCACACTCCTCTAGTGCCATCACCAGCTACTCCACTGGTCTCTAGTTCATCACCAGCAGAGAGTGTTGAGGATGATAATCCTTTATTTTCTCCAAAAATGGAAGGTATAGCTTCAGATATTGTTGATAAGCTTGTCATTAACTCTGAAATATCAAAAGAAAATGAGAAAATTAAGACATTTGTCCATCTCATTGACTCTGGTGGACAGCCGTCATTCATCAGCCTTGTGCCTGCATTTGTCAGGGGTAGCACGGTCAACATAGTAGCCTCAAAGTTCAACCACTCTATCAATGACAAGGTCCAGTACGAGTATGTGAAAGATGACCAGCATCTTCGCCAGCCAATGAAACTAGATAAATCTCAGCTTGAGGGTATCGAAGAGCTCATTCGCACTCTCTCAACTGTAAAGCATTCGGAGGAAGGTAATGGCCAAGAATTATCAGAGCCAAAGTTCCTTTTAATCGGCACTCATGCTGACAAGCACAGGTCAATGTTTGACCAGACATTATCTGGTAAGAATCGATGGCTGAAGAAGAGTCTTGGTGAGCTGAAGTCAATGTGCATTGAGGTTAGTCCTGATGGAGATATTCTCCTCCCAATCAACACTCGGGTCACTAAGGGTCGCAGTGAGGTGGCGTCTTCTATAAGGCAGAAGATCATGGATGCTTGTGGCAATGCAGGAGTAGATATACCTACTAGATGGTATGTATTTGAACTGGAAGTGAGTGGCAAAGCAAAGAAGGAGGGTCGGAGTGTTCTAGGTCTGGCAGAGTGTATAGAGGTAGGAGGAAATCTCAGCATGGGAGAGGAGGATGTTGTGGCAGCACTAGTGTTTCTTGATGGCACTGCTCTCTGCTTGTATTTCCAAGATGCCACCCCTCACCTGGTCTTCACTGATCCTCAGGCCATTCTCAGTGAAGTCACTGAGATATTGAATCTCGGCATCATTGATCTCCACCTCATTCCCTCTCAATATCCTCTTCTTTCAGACCACATGCCATTGGTACGAAGGCTGCGGGACCAAGGGTTATTTAACAAGAAGCTAGTAGATATCGTATGCTCCAAGTATCGAGTGAATGAGGAGGGTGAATGTAGTTACTCAGTGGATGACTTCCTGTCCATTCTACAGCATCTGCTAATCATAGCACCCGTGTGCATTGATGGAGAGGAGCTGTTCTTCATTCCCTCTATCCTTCCTACCAACAAAAGGATTTCTTCTCTTTCTGGAAAACTTGCTCCTCTTGTTCTTCTCTGTCGAACCAGGGTAATACCTCTTGGTTTGTTCTCTGCCTTAGTAGTGGCTTTGCTCTTTAATGAACTTTTTGTTCTTGAAGAAATTCTTGGTTGTAATGCTATCAGCTTTGAGTGCAAGTTAGGAGGAGTAGTGCTACTAGTAGAGTGCCATGCTTGGCTTACAGTTCACTTCAATGGGCACCCGTCAGTTGCTCCTCGTATCAGAGCTGCCATCCACCATGCCATAGCTACAGTCTGCAGGCAGCGTCACCTTGATACTAACCAGATTAGGTTCGTTGATGGGTTCTTTTGCCCCTTCAAAGTCTGTGAATCTATTCCTCATGCTTGTGTCGCAAACACTGCCACTCACTGGCTCACCTGCTCTGTTAGACCTAAGGTTGGTTCTGGTCCATGCTCTGATGAGGGGATGCTGGCATGGCTGGCAGCACCAGATGGTGAGTATGGCATATGATAATCATGACGTTAGTATTATAGTGTATCTTTTCATGTAGCCAGCACAGTCTCTGTCTCATCAGCCACTGCTACACCACAATCACCTCCTCCAACTGGTGAGGTATTATGTTTGACACAAATTGTTTGATTTATTATCATGTAGCAGCATTGGTCACTGCTCTCACTCTCTCATCTTCTCCTCCAACTGGTGAGCATGCTCTACAGTTTGTTGTTTTATTGTCTTGATATCTGTGCAGGCACTGATACAGTATCACAGTTCCAATTCCTGGAAGCAGTAGCCAGCAAGATACCTGCCAAGTGGAGGAAAGTCGGTCTGTCCCTGGGGATTGGTTCCAGTATTCTAGATGGTATTGAGAAGCATCGTAGAGGAGACTGCCTTGAGTGCTTTAGTGATGTGTTCACATGCTGGCAGCAGCAGTCTACTCCACAGAGCCCAGCCAACTGGGCCACTCTTGTCACTGTGCTACGATCTAACTATGTAGGAGAAGAGGAACTGAGTGACACTATTCAGAATACTTATATGTAATAAATAATTTGGCAAATCTATTTTGAATCTAGCAGTAATGTACGTACATAGTGAACATAATACGCTTTCCAAACTAAACGTCATAGTATACGCTGACTTCCATTATATAAAATTGATCAGTCTCTATCATCAGGAGTTAATATCATGCATCGTGATTTTTTTAAAGAATCAGAGCAGACTTATTCTAATCAGCTTGATTGTCTGTAGACAGAACTGCATGCATGTGTAATCAAATAATAAATTATAATTATTTATAATAGCTAAACTGCAGACATGCATGACTATAATAATGACATCACATGTTTGCACTTAAACATTTAATTTCGTTCAGTTTTTCTGATTTTCAGCACTGCGACCATATGCTTTACAAGCAGTCATCTGAACATCTTCATGCCTAAAATAATAATGAGTATTAATGACAGTTACTAATGCATGAGTGTAACAAAGGGCTGGGCCTGACCTGCTATTGGACACATAGTTGTTGGGAATGTCATAGACTCTGCTGTTTAAAGTTGAAGATCTGTTAGTAGCATCAAACCTGTAATCGCTCTTATTATCAAACTCACTGTGAAAAAGACAAAAAATGCTCATTTACATCATAGCTACCACAAAGAAAGTATGGTTATTTAGCCCATAAAAAATACAGCTGTATATGTAATCGTTGCAAGCTCACGATTCTTCATTTTTTCTTGTCTTCTTCACAAGCACTATTATCAAGGTGACATTGCACAATAGCGACACGAGGAAGAACAGCCAGCCCAATCCAAGACCAACCATTGTAAAAACTGCAGACAAAAATAATAATTCATACATGATAGATACATGTACTATCATCTGTCTAGTATTTCCACACACAAATGCACGCTACTTCTGGTTTGACTAACTAGCTGCTTTACTTTCACAGTTATTGCTATTTGAAAGTTGCAAAAACAGTCAATGCAAGCATGACAAACTATAGCACTGAAAAGTTAAAACAAGAATCTTGCACATTCTACAATGACAGTGACAGAGAATAAAGTGAAAGTTCACTCAAGGTGACGATGCAATTTTAGCCTTAACGTTACATTCTTCATCACAATACTAACCTGCAGTATTAGTATTGGCTGCAACAGTAAAGGGATCAGTCAGGTTATTCGCTGGTCCAGTGTAAGTTATTTCATTTCCAGACACAGTGACAGACACACTGAACTGGTACTGCTCACCGGTTATTAGTCCACCCACCACACCAGAGGATGAGCCAGCTGAGACATTCACTGAGCCTCTATCACACTGACTCCTTCGCTCATTAGCAGCTGTATAATGCACAGTGTAATAGTCCACTATAGCTAAGCTAATTGCAGTCCAGATGATCCTCACTGCTGTGTCATTTACAGTGACAAATGAAACTCCAGTAACGAATGCTATTATAGTGTGTAAATTAACTATAGTTAACAATTTTACACAATCATTTCTTTACTTACGGACACTTTTAGTAGATCCTTGACTCGTATAAATTTCTCCTGGTTCACCATTTTCTGTGTATGCTCTGACACTGAATACAACAACAGTGTTGGGAGGGAGGTCCCTCAGTGTGTGCTGTGTGGCTGATGTGTTGAACGATCCACTGCTGTTTGAAATAATCTCATACATAATATTAAGACCAGGTGGTGCAAATGGAGGAGGATTCCATGAAATAGTGAGCTGCAGAACTTGTGAACTGACAGAAAGATCAGAAACTTGACCAAGATCTAAAAATTTTGTATAAATGTGGTAAAATAATCCGCACTATAATAAGCTAACTCAATGAAATAATTGCTGTATTACTGTGAGCACTGGGCAGCACAGGAGCTCCCTCTGGTCCAAATGCTACTACAAAGATGGAGTATGTTTGTCCCAACACCAGTCCAGTCAGTGTCAGCTCAGTGGTGGTAGTAGTGCCTGCACTGTCTGTCACTACATTGTTCGCAGCTCCAGTTGTCTGATAGAACACCTCATAACCAGCAGGTCCAGGTGATGGGGCTGTCCAGGAGATTCTAACACTTGTAAGACCAATCCTAACAACAGTGACTGAGCTGGGGCTGCTGGCAACTTTATAAAAAGACCAAAAAAATTATAACGCAAAATGTGAAAATTTTCAGATACTTACCAGTAACTTTCAATGAAGTGAATCCCATTCCCATTACAATAATGGAGTTAACACCTGATATACCCGTCCTTCCCTCAACAGCCACGTAACAAATGTATGTTTCATTTCTTCTTGGTTGAGAGTATACTTTAACAGTGACACAAATCATGTCTGGTTCTGTGATATCGATGAAGTGTGGTCTGATCACCTCACGAGTTATTTGTGAATGATCTCCTCTAGCATAAAATATTTCATCATTGTTACTATTAACACAATTGATTCTGGAAGGCGGTCCATAGGAGACATTGAAAGAGAAACTGAGTGAAACATTGGGATCAGCGTCTCTTGATGAAAGTATGGAGAGTGACATAGTGGAGTCCACTGTGGGACCAGCTACAAAAGAATTGCCTAATTATTACACGCAATGAGCAATAAAAGACTCACTGTAATTGTTGTACACGTCATCTGAATACACTATCCAGGAATTGGTGTTGCTGTTCAGGTTAGGAATAGTAGTGATACAGCTTATAACACCCTGGTTGTTGTTCACGTCACCATCCACCACTAGTCCGATTTGGTTAGCACATTTCAGTTGCTGGTAAGGCACACTATTGTTAGTGTCACTGGTAGGGGCTAAAGCGTATCTTGGTGGTTCACTTCCAATTGTGTAATAGAAGTTTCCAACATTGCTTCCCATACCAGCAGTATGAGATGGACCAACCTGACACCACAGACCATGCTGCCGTATCTGGGTTGCGCTGAACACTGACCATGAGTGAGCATAAATACCACCAACCTGTGGTCGTAGCTCTAAAACACAGTGAAACATACACAAGGTAAAACACTATTATAGTGCAACATCTTACCAGCAGTATTGGTTGAAATTGATGGTACACCATTGGATAGTGTACCTGTACCACTGACTAAAGTGATTGGTGGATCAGGTGAGCAGTCACCAGTACCTTGGGCCGAGGAGAATCCACACACCATCAGTAACAACATGACAAGAATACTAAGAGACATGATTAACTGCACTATAATACTACTTGAACTACAGCACATGTTGCTACTAATGCTATCAAGCGAGGGTGTTGTATTTAAGTAACTGTCACTGAGCTGTTGAGTTTATTATTTACACAATGCACATCTCAGTATTGTTTACTTTGAAACGGGAAGAACTCTGCAACAATTAGTGTCGTTGGCATGTTTTAAATTTCAGTTGACAATGCTATACTACTGAGCCAGATTATAATACATTTAATTTGTGCATCAATCGCTTCCTGCTTCACTTTTCACAACAATTATTTTTTCACACCATTGAGATTGTCAACAAGCATTGCTACATGTGGCTAAAATATAGTGGAATTTTAAAATGATGTAAATTAAATGTTTAAATGTTTTTACTACACAACATGCTCCTCACCTTCTCTACGTTCTCATTCAGCTATCTAACTGAATAACGGATGCTACTTCACGTTACAGCATCATGATTTGAATTCACCACGCAAACTCATGCACTGACTACAGATAAACTTCTCAATTGGCAGCTGAAGTATGGAACTCACTATTTTTTCTGTATACAGCTTGCTCGTAAACAGATGGATGCCATAAGATTGGATATTTTGACTCTCTGCCCTATAGCTTGTATACATTGCAATAACAATTTTACCAGAGATACCTAACTTGCATCCTTTGTGTGTGCGATTATAACGTTTAAAATTCACAAAGTTACTACAGCTATAATTGTGCAACAAGCTACACAACACTACTGTACTCATGATTACCGTCTAAGAACACTGTTTGCAGAATAATAGAGAATGCTACTCTCGTGCCATGGATTCCCCACCAGGCTCTTTTGTCTCCTGTGCACAAATAAAGATGAAAAATATTGATACACCGTTTCACTTGCCTTGATTTCCTGTACTAGGCTGCAGCCAGGGAAGAAGTAGATATACATGCAGTCCAAGCAGAGGTTTCCCTTGGGTCGATTAAGATAGTACATGTAAAACGGTCACTTCACAATAATTTAGCATACCGTAATGCCTTTCTGATTTCTAAGCCTGTTTCTCAGGTAGATCCTGCTACAGCAATGGATTATAAGTAATGGTAGGAGGCCAAGAAGTGGATTAGCCATCATTGCTCCAATTTGAGGCTTACCCACAGTCTCAGCAACATAGGTTATAGCAATGCAAGGGCAGAACCAAGATAACATACCTGTAAAATAACAAGAACTATCCACAAAGTGACAGAAATTAATGCTCACATATTTTTGGGTCACTAAAGCAGCCAGAAAACAAAGGATATGACCAGTCACTCATTGTCAGTTTAGCTTAAAAGCCGATTGATAATACTCTTATCTCGTGATTCACTTATTCAGTCGCTGAGTCTCTTGTGTAGTTTATACATGATTGTAATGGTGTGCTACGACTTCAGCTTTGACACATGTTGCTACTAATGCCGTCAATAACTTCGTCACCTTTTATGCAACTATCACCAAACACTATTGAAAAGGAAAGGGCTTTGCTATGAAAAGTTAACTTGAAAGTTCATAGGTGTCGCTTCAGCTACGAAACCAGATCACTATAACCATATGTACTTATCACTTTCTGTTATCGTATTTACATTATTGACATTGGTAGCTAAAATCGATATAGCTGACCATTTTAAGTGGTTCATGTTATCGTATACAATTATATCATAACTCCCCTTCACATTCAACTTGAGAAGCACACAGTCACCATGTGATAAAGCACCACAGGTGCTGATGCCTCGGTGAACCATACAATACATACTGTACACAGGACATGCTTTGACAACACAACTTTACTACAGCTATTGTACAACAAAATGCAAGCTACAGTATAAATACTGTGAGTTACTGTTTGCAGAATGCTATAGAATGCTCTACTCTCGTGCCATGGATTGCCCACCAGGCTCTTTTGTCTCCTGTGCACAAGCAAAGATGAAGAAAATTCACTGATACTATTTCACTTACCTTGATTTCCTGTACTAAGCTGCAGCCAGGGCAGAAATAGATATACATGCAATCCAAGCAGAGGTTTCCCTTAGGTCAGCATAGCAAAATAATCACAATCAATAATTATTTAGCACACCTTAATTCCCTTCTGTGTTCTTAGCTTGTTTCTCAAGTAGATCCTGCTAACGCACTGGATAATAGCCAGTGGTAGAAGGCCAAGAAATGGACTCATGCTGTTCATCGCTCCAACTTGCGGCTTACCCACAGCCTCAGCAACATAGCTTATAGCAGAACAAGGGCAGAACCAAGATAACAGACCTGTAAATCAACAAAAAATATCCACAAGTTTTCTGACAAACATAGCTCACATATTTTGGGATCACTAAAGCAGCCAGCACACAATGGATTAGACCAGTCACTCATTGTCAGCTTATTACAAAGGCGACAAAGGGCAAAGAAGACTTGTACTCAAGTTAAGATAAAATATGAGTGTTTATGAGTTAAACACCACTCAGCCTGACTCTTTTATGCTGAAGTGTCACTATGAAAAAGCATTTTTAATTTACCACAACAGTTTTGAAGATAATAACACACAACAAAATTAAATTTGGCTACCACAAGAACACAAAAGTACCTTAAAATTCTTTAAATGGACTGAGCCTGTAGGATAACATGTTGAATTTCGACTACTTAGTTTATTTTTTAAAATAAACAGCCTAGTAGCCTGGTAATTTTTATTCAACTGGGAGGACCAGAAACAGAAAATTAACCTGTGGCCTAGACTTTGCACAATTATAATACATGACAACTAGAAAATGGATAAAACTAGGCACCAAAGGTGCAGATGCCTCGGTGGAACATTTGACATACACAGTAACTGCAGCTATTGTACCTTTCTGTACAGCAATGCTGTACAGAAAGGTACAATAGCTGCAGTTACTGTGTATGTCAAATGTTCTGCAATCACAAAGCAATAGTTATGCAATCAGCTGAAGCCAATCAGTGCTGACCACAATTCAACTGGGCGTGTCTACAATGTTCAGTACTGCCCATGCATACTGAACACGAGCGAGATAGCTTCCATAACTTGCTTACACAATTTCTCTGGACCAGCGCTGCTATCCTGTAGTGAAATTCTAACCTATCAGGTTCTAGGTAGTCAACTGTGGATAGCTTTGCCTTTGAAGAACTCCAGATCGCCAGCAACAGCCATGATAAATCGCGAGGGAGCAAATTGCGCCATAACTCATGAACTAAGCTTCGTATGAAGTTTTCACATGATAGAAAGCGAGATAATACCGTGTTCTACTTGCATTGCTAGTTTCAGAGCTTAACTTTCAGCGTGCGCCTACAAAACTTAACCAGGTGACGAGGTAACTCACGAACAGAGCCTTATAACCAAAATCCTTACAATTCATTTTCAAGCAAATATCGACTTTAGCTTGTGTTGCACGTTTCAGCGCTTAGTTTTCAGCGAGCGACGAGAAATCCTGCTGACAGACAGACAGACAGATACATACATACATGGTTGTATGTAAAACATGGAATGTGGAATGGAATGGAACCATGGAATGGAATGGAATGCCGCCATTATATTGTGTGGTCTCGCACTAGAAACTACTAAACCCTAAACCCAAGACCCTAACTAACTGCGCAAAGTCGGGAGGGTCGCCCTAACCCGGGCCTTCGGCCCTTGGTAAGCCTAAGGATCGTCGGGAGGGTCATCCTAAACCAGCTTAGCTCGGGAAAGTTCAACGGCGACCGTTAGGCGAAGGTTTTTAGGGTCTTGGGTTTAGGGTTCAGTAGTTTCTAGTGCGATACCACACAATAATGGCGGCATTCCATTCCATGGTTCCATTCCATTCCACATTCCATGTTTTACATGCAACCTACATACATACACAAACCGACTACCGTATGCCCCGTGGCTCCGCCCACCGAGGCATAATGATGCTGTGATCAGAGAATTTGTTTGCATGCAAAAGTCATGTGGAATAGGCAGTACAATATATTTATCATACATGTTTTCATATGTAATGTTGAGTGGTGTGTTTAGGAGTAGTAATGCGATCTACTGGAGGAAGAGGGAGGGGGAGGGAGAGAAGGAGGGAGGGGAGAGAGGGGGAGGGAGGAAGAGAGAGGGGGTGAGGGAGGGGGAGAGAGGGGTGAGGGATGAGGGAGGAGGAGGGAGGGGGAAGAGGGAGGAGGAGGGAAGAAGAGATATATGTGTAAGTAGACTTTGACAGTTTACTATTTAAGTTCAGTAAAAAAACGAACCTTAACGTTATGCTGAACAAAAAGGTGAATAGTGAATATTGAATATTAGTATGTTATTAGATGAATATTAAGTAGTATGGACTAAGTAGTTGTAGTGCTTATTAATCAGGGATCTATGGTCTGTTAGCAAGTCAATCGTGCTACCATTCCATGCATGCTAGTATACATTGCTATAACAATTTACCAGAAATGCCTAACTTGCATCCTTTGTTATGTTTTTCATGTGTGTGCAATTAATAACGTTTAAAATTCACAAAGTTACTACAGCTATTGTAAAACAAGCTACACAAGACTACTGTACTCATGATTGCTGTCTAAGAACACTGTTTGCAGAATGCTAGGGAATGCTCTACTCTCGTGCCATGGATTGCCCACCAGGCTCTTTTGTCTCCTGTGTACAAATAAAGATGAAAAATATTGATACACTGTTTCACTTGCCTTGATTTCCTGTACTAAGTTGCAGCCAGGGCAGAAGTAGACATACATGCAGTCCAAGCAAAGGTTTCCCTTAAGTCAGCATAGTAAATGTAAAACTGTCACATCACAATAATTTAGCATACCTTAATGCCCTTCTGATTTCTAAGCCTGTTTCTCAGGTAAATCCTGCTACAGCAATGGATTATAAGTAATGGTAGGAGGCCAAGAAGTGGATTAGCCATCATTGCTCCAATTTGTGGCTTACCCACAGCCTCAGCAACATAGCTTATGCAGAACCAAGACAGCATACCTGTAAATCAATATTAGAAATATCCACAAGGTGACAGAAATTAATGCTCACATATTTTGGGGTCACTAAAGCAGCCAGAAAACAAAGGATATGACCAGTCACTCATTGTCAGTTTAGTTTAAAAGCCGATCAATGTACTCTTATACCTCGTGATTCACTTCCTCAGTCGCTGAGTCTCTTCCGTAGTTTAGATATGATTGTAGTGGTGTGCTACAACTTCAGCTTTGACACATGTTGCTACTAATGCCGTCAATAACTGCGCCACTTTTTATGCAACAGGCGTTATCACCGTGCGAACACTAATAAAGAAAATTAAAAAGATTTCTATCGAAATCAAAAGGATGTAGGGTTGTGAAATCTACCACTGGTCAACAATGTAAACTAACAAGGAACAAGCATGGAATGGTAACACGATTGACTTGCTAACAGACCATAGATCCCTACATCAGTGGCTGCTGTAGTTGACTATAGCTAATTCAGCTTGTTGCTGTTGACTGACACCTGACGTGCATTCAGCTTGTGACAGCTTATGTACAGCCACTGATGTAGGGATCTATGGTCTGTTAGCAAGTCAATCGTGTTACCATTCCATGCTTGTTCCTTGTTAGTTTACATTGTTGACCAGTGGTAGATTTCACAACCCTACATCCTTTTGATTTCGATAGAAATCTTTTTAATTTTCTTGTTTGTGTCCTTTTTTCTTTTTCAGTGAAGTGCAGTTCAATATCATGCAATTGCTGTGCCATCTTTGTCTCCACCATTGGTTTGGTTTTCCTGTTGTTGATGGCTTTTCTTTATTATTAACAATTTTAAACTTGTAGCTAAATAATTCTTATGCTGTAGATATCAGCTCGCCTACGCATGCATGAATACAGTGCATACGAGCCCCGCCCACACTTGTTTACGGCGGTTATAATTATCTGGCAAGGCAGAATGGTGATTCTGCGCTTGCTAGCTTACCGTTCTTCGAAGACTCGGTCTCCAGACAACTATGTGTTCTCCGTGATCTATACGGCGTGGCGATACTCAAGCTTGTGCTTATATACTTTCCTGTCGGTTGACGCAGGAATTAGACGGGAAATATGCTCCCGAGATTTGGAAGTAAAATTGCATGGTGTAGTAGGTGACACGTGTCTGTTGTAGTATTTAAGCCAGACACGTGGATTAGTAAATCATTCCTAGGCGTTGTGCACTCCACGGGTCTAGTCTTTTGTGCTTTTTCGCAACTGTACTGCTTATTCTATTGTCTTATCATGTCCGACGGAGAGGATGGTTCGACTACTGCTCCGACGGCGGACATGGCGGCAATTCTTAAAGACATCAGGGAATCTCAGAAGAAGCTGAGCGATAAATTCGTTCATTTTCAAGAAGAAGTCAAGCGAGGACAGGAAGACGCTGCAACAAAAGCGCTGAAAAGAGTCCGCAGAGAGAAGTCCTACGTCTACAGGAGGAAAGGGAACGAGGAACAAGCACTTTTTAATGAAAAAGTCGAAGACGCTATCATCGCAGCACAGGCAGAGGTTGAGGATGCTCCGGGGCCGTCGTCAGGCGCACTGGAAAACGCAAAGAAGAGCGTCTAAAATTGCTAGCAGAGCGACAGAAGCTAATTAAGTTGGCGGACAGATCAGAGCATGGCTGGGGCGTGGTGGCCGAGTACACCGCCGACGAGCTGGCGGAGGATAGTGGTGACGAGAAAAGGATTTTTAAGGCCGAGAAAGCGGCAGTACGCAAAGCAGTGAAAAGGAAGAGATCGGCAGCGCCACCGCGCCCCAAAGTCCGCTCAATGGTACCCGCAGTTCCCCCCGTTGCCGGGTCTTTGCAACCGTTTCGACCGGTACCCCAGCAGACCGGCTACAATCAATCCGTTCAGCCTAGGCCGCCGGGACCGTGTTTCTCCTGTGGCGAGCCAGGGCACATTAGGAAGTTCTGTCCCAAGTTTCCGGACACAAGCAACACTGAAGAAGTGGTATCCTTCTGAATGTTTGTCTTTGTGTGATGGTGCCAGTGATGTCTGTATAAGTAGTATTGGTAGTAATGCTGATGCATATGCATGTAGTAGTAATGCTAGCTGCATTGGTGGCACTAGTGAGAGATGTGCTGGTCTTGTTGATAGCGACCAAGTATTGGATAGTGATATTGCAAACTGCCCTGAGGGCATTGATAATATGATGTGTTGTGTTGTGTTGAAGATGATGTGGATGTATGTGGTCGTACATGGGAAACCGAGGCTTCAAGCCCAGGGCCCAATGCACAAGCACCTTATGATTCTGTACAGAGTAGGTTAAGAAAAAAGATACCATTTTGGAGAGAGGTTTTGCAGGCGCCGGAGTCAGTGCTGAGAACCATTGAGTCAGGTTATGTTCTTCCATTGAAAAGTGAGCCTACCCCACTTGTTCAGTGTAATCAGCAATCAGCATTGAGTAATGCTGAGTTTGTAGAAGCTAGCCTTGCTGAATTATTGGCAAATCGTTGTGTAAGACCAGTCAAGGAGGTGCCCTGCATATGTAGTCCTGTGTCAGTGGTAGAGAGTAGTAGTGGTAAGAAGCGCTTGGTTGTCAATCTCAGGCACCTGAACAAGTTTTTGTTGAAGCAGAAATTTAAGTATGAAGACCTCAGAATTGCAATGTTGTTGTTTGAGAGGGGGGATTATTTGTTTTCCTTTGATTTGAAATCTGGTTATCACCATGTTGATATTGCTGAGATACATCAGAAATATTTGGGTTTTGCTTGGCAAGGGTTTTATTATGTGTTTACAGTACTCCCATTTGGTTTGTCTACTGCATGTTACATGTTCACGAAGCTTCTCCGTCCACTCGTCCGTTATTGGCGGGGACAAGGGATTAGAATTGTTGTGTACCTAGATGATGGTCTTAGGAGCTGCCGCTGGTGAAGCAAAGGCAGCAGACGTTAGCAAAATTGTTGAAATGACACTGGAACAGGCAGGATTTATATCTAACCGTGAGAAATCAGTGTGGCAGCCCACACAGCGCCTTCAATGGCTAGGTTTTGTTATTGATATGTCGCTTGGTCAGGTTGAAGTTCCTCAGGAAAAAATTGCTAGACTGCTCCTTGTGCTAGAAAAAGTGCGACATTCTGCGCACGTGTCAGCTAGACAGCTTGCCAGTGTTGTGGGTAAAATCATTTCTATGGGTCTAGCGGTTGGTCCTGTTAGTCGCTTCATGACTCGAAGCTTGTATGCAGTTCTTGAGTCTAGAATAGCATGGTGTGAGCATCTTAGGTTGCCCGAGGACGCTTATAAAGAGCTCGAGTTTTGGTCAACTAACTTAGCAGAATACAAGGCTCAACCAATCTGGCATTCTCCATCAGCCGTGAGAGTAGTTTACTCGGATGCTAGTGCTACTGGTTATGGGGGCTACATAGTGGAGCATGGGTGTTATACTGCTTATGGTCAGTGGGAAGCCATAGAAGCATCGCAAAGTTCAACATGGCGAGAACTCTCTGCA
Source organism: Haliclona indistincta (assembly GCA_964017065.1). Taxonomy (NCBI): domain Eukaryota; kingdom Metazoa; phylum Porifera; class Demospongiae; order Haplosclerida; family Chalinidae; genus Haliclona; species Haliclona indistincta. Next base: position 2,933,359 of record OZ024790.1, on the reverse strand, counting down.
GTTTGGAGAGTACTCCAGTCTCTGGCAGGTGTGCTGTCCAACTATCGCGTGCGTTGGTTCACCGATAATCAGAATGTTGTCCGTATACTGCAAGTAGGTAGCAGGCAGCCTCAGCTTCAAGAAGTGGCTATTAAAATTTTTTCACTGTCTATTAACTGTCAAATTCGCCTTGAACCAGAGTGGGTTCCTAGAGAGGAGAATGAGCAAGCAGACTATTTGAGTCGTATTATTGATCTAGAGGATTGGTTTTTGAACCCAGCATTATTTGCTCGATTGGATGCTGAGTGGGGTCCGCACACTGTTGATCGGTTTGCGGATTACAATAACACCCAATTGGTTAGGTTTAATAGTCGTTGTTGGAGCCCAGGCTCAGAAGCAGTTGATGCATTCACAGTAAATTGGTCTGGTGAAAATAACTGGTGGTGTCCACCGATCGCTCTTATCCCTAGAGTCATTAGGCATGCACGGGCATGTTCAGCCTATGGTACATTAATAGTGCCTTGCTGGTTATCGGCACCTTTTTGGCCAATGCTTTGCCCAAGTAGGGGCCAATTTGCACCTTTTGTAGTTGAGGCGATAGAGCTGCCTCAGCAGAGAGGGTTGTTCCTCCCTGGAGTGTCAGGTGCAGTGCTGTTCAATGGGGAGATACCCAATACTGCAGTGATGGCCCTGAGGTGTAATTTTTGTTAATCATCTTGCTCTAACCATAAGCAGCAACAGTTGCCTGTTTTTGATCGGAAGGCACTCAGTGGTGTGTTCTTGAAAAGTTTGTTTGCATTGATTCTAGCATAGCCTGTGGTTTGGCTGATAGCAATGATGTGTGTTGCTGATTGCTGGTAGCATCCTGTGGCACAATTGCCTGTTTGATGGCAGATGTATGTTGATGCTGTGGCACAATTGCCTGTTTGATGGCAGATGTATGTTGATGCTGTTGCACAATTGCCTGTTTGATGGCAGATGTATGTTGCCGTTGGGTGACAATTACAGTTGTACAGTTGCCTATTGATGGCAGAAGTTAATGTGTTGTCCAATTTGGGAAGTCATGTTCGTCACACAGTTGCCTGTTGATGGCTGAGGGCATGTGCCCATTATGGTGCCAGTTTGTTGGCTCAGTTGCCTGTTGATGGCGGTGATAATGTGTTCCCTATTGAGTGAGTCAGACCCAATGACATGGTTGCTGGTAGCGGCACATGGAGTGATGTGTTGTATAATTGGGTGTGTGCAGATGTCCTGTGGTAGGGACCAGCTGGAAGCTGAATGCCGTGGGTTACTCCCAAATTGTTAATTCAATAGTTAGGCTACTCCCAGGTACTGATAGCGGGTACATGCAGGTACAGGCGCATGTTGTGTGTGTGTGTCTAACCTCAAATTAATGGAAGAATTTTTCTTTTTGTTTATTGTACATGCAGATGTCTTATCTAAGGGTATATGGCAGACAGTCAGTGAGCTACATGATCCAGAATTGAAGCGACTTGCTGCTATTGTTATCAGCATTGTTATCCTTTGCAGCATTCTTACGCTACGATGAGTTAGCAAAGCTGAAATGTTGCGACCTAAAACTCTCTGAGACATCGTTGACTCTTAAGATTCGGTCAAGTAAAACAGACCAGTTTAGGTAAGGGGACGCGGTACTTGTTGCCAGGACTCGCCTTGTCACTTGTCCAGTTGCTATGGTTGAGCGATACATAGTGATGGCAAGCATTTTCACTTAGTTCTGAGCTTTGCTTGTTCCGCGGAATAGTGCATACGAAGACAGGCGAACGGCTTAGAGCATCTGGATCGCTAAGTTATACCAGGATTAGAGAGCTGTTTTTGGCTAAATTGACATCACTTGGTTTTGATGCCAAGCAATTTGGGTTGCATAGCCTCAGAGCTGGTGGTGCATCAGCCGCAGCAAATGCCGGGGTACCCGATAGCTTGTTCAAGCGCCACGGTCGATGGCGCTCGGAGACAGCAAAGGATGGTTACATCAAAGACTCTGCTGCTGATTTGTTGTCAGTTTCAAAGAGCCTGAACATCTAACTAAGCACACAAATTGTTATTAATTTGTCCATTGTCTAGCTCTCTTTGTAACCCTAGTGTGTTGTTTTGTGATGACACCGTTGTGGCGTGCACAGCAGGCCTTAACCACAAGAAGTGATGCAAGTATTGGGTATAGTGGGTGTGTACTTGCATGCAAGGTGTGCATGTTCGGGAGATATACTTTCCTGTCGGTTGACGCAGGAATTAGACGGGAAATATGCTCCCGAGATTTGGAAGTAAAATTGCATGGTGTAGTAGGTGACACGTGTCTGTTGTAGTATTTAAGCCAGACACGTGGATTAGTAAATCATTCCTAGGCGTTGTGCACTCCACGGGTCTAGTCTTTGTGCTGCCCTCCCACCCACCCATATCATGTGCAATCCACTTATAATAATGATATTTTCCTCTCAATTTAAGTCAACCAGATCAGTCAAGGAGAAGTCTCAGGACAGTGACAGAGGAACTGATTCATGTGTGCTGTGTGCTCTATAGTTATGTTTTTTTGTTTTAGGTGATAGATGTATGGTGAAAAGATTGTTCTGAGATTGTGCGAGTCTCTGGTCGCTGAATAGCAGGACAAGCAGTGGAGTCCAATGGGGCTTGAACACTTAGTCTAATAGTTGTGTTCTGTAATACAGTTGAGCTGTATTCACTGAAAATAGGTTTTCCCAGAGCTTTTTTCTAAAATGCTTAAGGTTTTCTCTGGGTTTTTCCTTTGATTAGTACGGGCCATGCTAATCATAAATTTTGGTGCATATTAGGTGGCCCCAGCTCAAGTGTGTTTTTGTGTTACGTTGATGCCAGTGTGTAGTGTGTTGTTTTGTGATGACACCGTTGTGGCGTGCACAGCAGGCCTTAACCCCCCCTCCTAGTGTGTTGTTTTGTGATGACACCGTTGTGGCGTGCACAGCAGGCCTTAACCACAAGAAGTGATGCAAGTATTGGGTATAGTGGGTGTGTACTTGCATGCAAGGTGTGCATGTTCGGGAGGGGCACGTGCGCTAACCACAGCTTGGTCATGTGCGTATTGCGCAATCACTATAATTATTAATGGCGTCTAACACTTAGCTGACAATGGATCACGATCGAGAAGTCGCGGAATTTATATCGCCGTTTCGTTAAAAACTAAGTTCAAAAGGCACATGCCAGGAGAATTTCACGACTGTTCGTGGGTGTTTTGGTCTCGGCACTGCTCACGTAAAGGTGCTAGGCGAGTGGAAGAAAGAAAGAAAGAAAGAAGAAAGAAAGAAAGAAAGAAAGAAAGAAAGAAAGAAAGAAAGAAAGAAAGAAAGAAAGAAAGAAAGAAAGAAAGAAAGAAAGAAAGAAAGAAAGAAAGAAAGAAAGAAAGAAAGAAAGAAAGAAAGAAAGAAAGAAAGAAAGAAGAAAACGAAGATGACGAAACTCGATTTTCACCGTTTCCAGGTTCGTCACTTTAGTAACAATCTCGAGCAATCTCCTTGCTACTGTAAGATGGGGCAACGCCAGATAGCAGATTTAAGTGTCTTTGGACGTATAAAATTCATCACCAGGCGAAATATCAGCGTTTGAACGCTAATACATTGTATGTAGCCGCCATCTTGTTTTCTCGTTCAACCCTACATAGGGAGACACTACCGTGTCTCCCTAATAGAAGTTATTTTGTTTACTTTGATAAGGAAGGACTTAGCCTGGCAATGTAGACATGCTTTAACTTGAAAGTTTTCTGTTACCACAGCCAGTGATGCCTGTATTAGTTAATGTATGGTGGGAGGATTTGGTACCTGTTCGCCTATAGTACTCCCATTTACCTACTAAGGGGCTAATTCAGCTGACAGTCCCACACAATTTGCAAGAGAGTATGCGCAAAGCTAAAGTTCTACTAAAAAGCTCAAAAGAAAACCATTATAAAGTTTTGAGTGACTTCGATGTCAAGGGCCTCTCAGCTGAACTCTTTACTATTGAAATCGGATCTCTCGGTGATTGGTTGCCCTCTTCCAGACAGGTTTTTTGAAGGGTTTCCCATCACTCAAAAAAAAACGCAATCTCCATTCTTGACTCAGCCAGAATAAAAATTGTGAGCGCCTCGCAGATTATCTTTTATGCAAGAACAGAACTATCATGGTCGTCCTCCCGTTCATTTTTATAGTCCTGTATTATATATTCTTATATTTATTTTGTTGTTGTTGTATCCTGCACCCATGCCAAGCACATAATTATAATAATTATACTACTTTGTGTGTGTGTATACGTATAAGTAACCTTGGGTCTCTACTTCTACTGTTCTCTCATTTTTGTAAAATTTAATAAATTTTTTGCTTTACCCCTTCATACTTTATGCAGCTACCCTACAATACTTTTAGTTATGGAGTTCTTGTGTGTGTTGCACAGTCACTTAGGGGTCTCCTCTTATTATTCCAAGTTTGAGTGCTGCTGCATAAACAGCATTAGCGGGATGGACGACACCTGCGGGATGTAATATACTATTCGTTGAAGCATAAGTGTCCTGAGAGGCGCAGTGCCTTCACCTACTGGCCTGTACTGGGAAGAGGATATTCCACCTCGTATTGACCTGGGAAGAACAATACTTAGTATGGAGGGCCATTCACCACTGAGGAGGTGGAGGACATTAACACATTTCTACGCATTCTCCTTCTACTTATTCCCCTCCTTGGCTTCCAGCTATCAACCAGTCGCTTCTCAGTACTGAGCCAGCTTGTCAAACATGGCTGTCCACCATATTGGTAGTCTATGGCCACTGACCCAATGGTCTTCTGTCTTCTCTACACTGAGCATTGTAATAGGCATACCAGTTTATCAATGCTTGTTACTGCCACGAATACACACTCGTCTTCCGAACATGCTGAAGAGGATTGGGTGTGGTCTAGTGCTATGCATGATGAAGGAGATCATTGAGCTCATTATCAAGATCACTATAAACACTGACTGTACTACAGTAGACAATAGCCCTAACTCGCTCACTTCAGATACCATCTCTCAATCGGCGGCTGGAGTAGAACTCATTTTTTTTTGTACAGCTTGCTTATAAACAGATGGATGCTAGAAGATTGGATGCTGCGAATCTCTAACCTATAGCCATTGCTATAACAATTTACCAGAGATGCCTAACTTGCATCCTTTGTCAAAGGCGTAGACAACTTTTGATAACTGGGGGGGCTTTAAAGGCGCGCGAAGCGCGGCCAGAAAATTTTGCTAATTAATTATTCATGAGATGACGTTTTATGACGTTTTCAACATGTCGTCTATGCCGATCTTGCGTTGGGCAAAGCGTAGACCACAACCACGACCACCCCAGCTCCACCAATCGAGTCTAGCAACACCTTAAATACATAAATACATACAAACTTAAATACATTGTTGTTCAAAAATTTTTCCTAATCCCAAAATCTGGGGGGCTGAAGCCCCCCCAGCCCCTACCTTGACTACACCCTTGATTTGTTATGTTTTTCATGTGTGTGCAATTAATAACGTTTAAAATTCACAAACTTACTACAGCTATTGTACAACAAGCTACACAAGACTACTGTACTCATGATTGCTGTCTAAGAACACTGTTTGCAAAAATAATGATAGAGAATGCTCTGCTCTCGTGCCATGGATTGCCCACAAGGCTCTTTTGTCTCCTGTGCACAAGTAAAGATGAAAAATATTGATACACTGTTTGACTTGCCTTGATTTCCTGTACTAGGCTGCAGCCAGGAAGAAGCAGACATACATGCAGTCCAAGCAGGGCTTTCCCTGAGGTCAGCATAGTAAATGTAAAACGGTCACATTGCAATAATTTATTTCAGCATATCTTAATGCCCTTCTGATTTCTAAGCCTGTTTCTCAGGTAGATCCTGCTACAGCAATGGATAATAAGTAATGGTAGGAGGCCAAGAAGTGGATTAGCCATCATTGCTCCAATTTGTGGCTTACCCACAGCCTCAGCAACATAGCTTATAGCAATGCAAGGGCAGAACCAAGACAACATACCTGTAAATCAACAAGAAATATCCACAAGGTGACAGAAATTATTGCTCACATATTTTTGGGTCACTAAAGCAGCCAGAAAACAAAGGATATGACCAGTCACTCATTGTCAGTTTAGTTTAAAAGCCGATTGATAATACTCTTATCTCGTGATTCTCTTCTTCAGCCGCTGGGTCTCTTGTGTAGTTTAGTTTAGATATCGTGATTGTAGTGGTGTGCTACAACTTCAGCTTTGACACATGTTGCTACTAATGCCGTCAATCAACTGAGTCACTTTTTATGCAACTATCACCGAACGCTATTGAAAAGGAAAGGGCTTTGCTATGCATAGACATGCTTTAGCTTGAAAGTTCATAGGTGTCACTTCAACTACGAAACAAGATCACAATAACCACATGTACTTATCACTTTCTGTTATCATATCTACATTATTGACATAGGTACCTAAAATCGATATAGCTGACCATTTTAAGTGGTTCATGTTATCGTATACAATTATATCATAACTCCCCTTCACATTCAACTTGAGAAGCACACAGTCACCAATGTGATAAAGCACCGCAGGTGCTGATGCCTCGGTCAACTATACAATACATACTGTACACAGGACATGCTTTGACAACACAACTTTACTACAGCTATTGTACAACAAAATGCAAGCTACAGTATAAGTACTGTGAGTTACTGTTTGCAGAATGCTAGAGAATGCTCTACTCTCGTGCCATGGATTGCCCACCAGGCTCTTTTGTCTCCTGTGCACAAGCAAAGATGGAGAAAATTCACTGATACTATTTCACTTACCTTGATTTCCTGTACTAAGCTGCAGCCAGGGCAGAAGTAGATATACATGCAATCCAAGCAGAGGTTTCCCTTAGGTCAGCATAGCAAATCAATCACAAGCAATAATTATTTAGCACACCTTAATTCCCTTCTGTGTTCCTAGCTTGTTTCTCAAGTAGATCCTGCTATACCGCACTAGATAATAGCCAGTGATAGAAGGCCAAGAAGTGGACTCAGGCTGTTCATCGTTCCAACTTGTGGCTTACCCACAGCCTCAGCAACATAGCTTATAGCAGCACAAGGGCAGAACCAAGATAACAGACCTGTAAATCAACAAAAATATCCACAAGGTTTCTGACAAACATAGCTCACATATTTTGGGATCACTAAAGCAGCCAGCACACAATGGATTAGACCAGTCACTCATTGTCAGCTTATTACAAAGACGAAAAAGGGCAAAGAAGACTTGTAAACAAATTTAAGATATATTAAAATAAGAGTGTTTATGAGTTAAACACCACTCATGCAGCCTGACTCTTTTATGCACTATGAAAATGCATTTTTAATTAACCACAATGGTTGCGAAGATAATAACACACAACATAATCAAATTTGGCTACCACAACAACACAACAGTACCTTAATGAACAGAGCCTGTAGGATGACATGTTGAGTTTAGACTTCTTAGTTTAAATTTTAATACAAGAAAATTAAAAAGATTTCTATCGAAATCAAAAGGATGTAGGGTTGTGAAATCAACCACTGGTCAACAATGTAAACTAACAAGGAACAAGCATGGAATGGTAACACGATTGACTTGCTAACAGACCATAGATCCCTACATCAGTGGCTGCTTTAGTTGACTATAGCTAGTTCAGCTGGTTACTGTTGACTGACACCTGACGTGCATTCAGCTTGTGACAGCTTATGTATAGCCACTGATGTAGGGATCTATGGTCTGTTAGCAAGTCAATCGTGTTACCATTCCATGCTTGTTCCTTGTTAGTTTACATTGTTGACCAGTGGTTGATTTCACAACCCTACATCCTTTTGATTTCGATAGAAATCTTTTTAATTTTCTTGTTTGTGTCCTTTTTTTTTTCAGTGAAGTACAGTTCAATATCATGCAATTACTGTGCCATCTTTGTCTCCACCATTGGTTTGGTTTTCCTGTTGTTGATGGCTTATGCTGTAGATATCAGCTCGCCTACGCATGCATGAATACAGTGCATACGAGCCCCGCCCACACTAGTTTACGGCGGTTATAATTATCTGGCAAGGCAGAATGGTGATTCTGCGCTTGCTAGCTTACCATTCTTCGAAGTCTCCAGACAAAAATCTGTTCTCCGTGATCTATACGGCGTGCAGTTGTGGCGATACTCAAGCTTGTGCTTGGTCACGTGCGCTAACCACAGCTTGGTCACGTGCGTATTGCGCAATCACTATAATTATTAATGGCGTCTAACACTTAGCTGACAATGGATCACGATCGAGAAATCGCGGAATTTATATCGCCGTTTCGCTAAAAACTAAGTTCAAAAGGCACATGCCAGGAGAATTTCACAACTGTTCGTGGGTGTTTTGGTCTCGGCACTGCTCGCGTAAAGGCGCTAGGCGAGTGGAAGAAAGAAAGAAGAAAGAAAGAAAGAAAGAAAGAAAGAAAGAAAGAAAGAAAGAAAGAAAGAAAGAAAGAAAGAAAGAAGAAAACGAAGATGACGAAACTCGATTTTCACCGTTTCCAGGTTCGTCACTTTAGCAACAATCTCGAGCAATCTCTTTGCTACTGTAAGATCGGGCAACGCCAGATAGCAGATTTAAGTGTCTTTGGACGTATAAAATTGATCACCAGGCGAAATATCAGCGTTTGAACGCTAATACATTGTATGTAGCCGCCATCTTGTTTTCTCGTTCAACCCTACATAGGGAGACACTACCGTGTCTCCCTAATAAACAGCCTAGTTGCCTGGTCATTTTTATTCAACTGGTTGGACCAGAGCCTAGACTTTGCACAATTATAATACATGACAACTAGAAAATGGATAAAATGATGTTGTGATCAGAGAATTTTTTTGCATCCAAAAGTCATGTGGAATAGGTAGTACAATAAATTTATCATACACGTGAGGACTGTCTTCATATGTAATATTGAGTGGTACGTTTAGGAAAAGTAATGTGATCTACTGGAGGGGGAGGGTGGGGTAGGGGTGAGAGGGAGGGGAGGGGGAGAGGGAGAGAGGAGGAGGGAGGAGGGAGGAGGAAGGAGGAGGGAGCTCGAGGGAGAGATATATGTGTAAGTAGACTTTGACAGTTGACTATTTAAGCTAAAAAAACGAACCTTAACGTTATGCTGAACAAAAAGGTGAATAGCGAATATTGAATATTAGTATGTTATTAGATGACTATTAAGTAGTATGGAATATGTAGTTGTAGTGCTTATTAATCAGTGATCTATGGTCTGTTAGCAAGTCAATCTTGTTAACATTCCATGCACGCTTGTTCACATTGCTATAACAATTTACCAGAGATGCCTAACTTGCATTCTTTGTTATGTTTTTGCGATTAATAACGGTTAATACTGCGTTCACACAGGCACAAGAGCGCGGGTCAGCTCGCATTGGTGCGCGCCAACTCACTTCGAAAATTACTGTGTGCATGAACACGTACAGATCGAGCCGAGCCGTGCCGAGTCAAGCTGGATTAGCACACTTTGGAAAAGTGAGCTAGCATAGGATCTGTCCCGAGTTAACACGCGGGACGAGTGGCAGTGTGAACGCGACAGCCTGGGCTGGAACTTTTGAACACGCCCTGATTTCGCACCGGTGAGCACGTGTGTACGTATATACAACGTAGCTAGAAGCTGGTTGTCATGGCGTGGACGGAAAAGGAGACCTTGTCGCTCATAGAAGAGTGGAGTGATGAAAAGATTCAAGAGCAATTGGAGGGCTGTACAAGAAATAAAGAAAAGGTAGCGCGTGCTCTTGATGCTTCAGGACACCGTCTCGTACTGCAGTTCAATGCCGAGAAAAAATAAGAAGCTGAAGAGAGACTACAGAAAGATGAAAGATCATAATGGTAAAACAGGTCGAGAAAGAAAGAAATGGCCTTTTTATGATAAAATGGATGGAATCTTGGGCGACAGACCTGCTAATACTCCGCCTGTTGTTGTCGATACATCAGCTGAAGTGCTTTGTGCAATTCAAGAGAATAATATTACTGAAAATGGCGAGGAAAGAAGTGAAGTATCCGATCCTGATCCTGAATTGGAAGAAGACGACGAAGATGAGAACATAGTAGCCCTAGGCCTTCCCAATAATTTGTTTGAAAACGTCCACCCTAATAAGAAAGGAAAGAAAGATAGTGCTTATGGTACAAATAAGTGTACACGACCAACTCGCAGTGAAGCTATTGAAAAGTCAATGAATGGAGCTGTTTTGAAATGGCAAAGCTGCAGGAGGAAAGTGATATGCGGTACTTAGAAGTAGAAGAAAAAAAGGCTGAAATTCGAGGAACGCATGCTTGACATGGAAGATAGAAGGCGAAAAGAAAACATGGAACGAGACATAGAACAGAAAAGAGAGGACCGAGAATTTCAGTTTAAGGTACATGACGACTGTATAGCAATATTCAAATCTAAAATTATCTCAAATTCTTTAGGTTCTACAGCTGATGTACGGCAATAGGCAGCCTCTAGTATTGCACTAGCTCATCACGAATAATATCAGCAGGTGTGCTGCTGTGTGATGTGCGTGTGTATGGGATAGTTGCTGGTTGGTCTTCTGCCATGTCTTCTAGCCAAGTACGAGAAAAAGACTCTCTGTGTACCTCGCATATGTTGTGAAGGATACAACATGCCAAAACCACCGGTGGTACTCTACAAACATCCATACCATTTCGCTTCATTAGTCGTCTCCATCGAGCCTTTAAACGACCAAAGGCATTTTCCGTGACAATTCGGGCTCTTGATAGAATACGGTTGAATTTCTTCTTTTCAGACGACATAGTGGAATTATATGGAAATGGTTTCATAAGCCATGACTTTAGAGGATAAGCGGAGTCGGCTACTAAGAAGGGATAAACATCGATTCTTCTCATTCTAACTCTGTTTGTATTCAAAATTTCTTTCTGGTTTGCCTTGTGATACACACTAGAGTTGGCGAAAACACGAGCATCGTGGACGCTACCCGGCCATCCTACCATAACATCACGTAACAAGTACTCATCATCAACTACAGCCTGCAAAACAACAGAATAATATCCTTTTCTAATAATCGGTGTGGTTGAGAGCTGGCGGTTTGACTGGGATGTGAGATCCATCAATTGCACCAGCACACTGTGGAATTTCCCATTTTGTTCTGAAGCGGTCCGTGACTTGTAGTTTATCTCCAGTAGGAAAAGATATGTATTTGTCTGATAAAACCTTTACGATGGCAGCACAAGTGTCATGGACGATCATTCACACAGTACTACGTCCAACACCAAAAAGGTGTCCAATTGTTCGGTACTCACTGCAAGTTGCCAAACACCAAAGAGTGATCGCAACACTGTGCTCTACTGTTATAGCAGATCGCATGTGTGTATCCCGTCGTCTAATTGATGAGCTGAGTTCAAGACACAAGTAGCTAAACGTTTCTTTGCTCATTCGATAGTTCTCTCTCCAGTCTGTCTCAGTGAACGTCTGCGTCAAATGTTCCCAGAAATGCCTGGACCTACATTACAAAACGTGAACAATAAGTTAATTATTAATCGTCGCTTACTTTTCACGCATCCAGACTTCCCTAGGGCGAGCAACAACTAGACTAGAAGCGTAACATAGGGCAAGCCGAGCGGGGCAAGCAGCAGTTGAACCATCCTCCTGGACCTCTGCCGTCGCTGAAGAAAGCGTCTTCTAAAAGATCGCTGTCGATTCATGATGATTCTTCGACGAATGGATGGCTGAGTAGTCACCGAGAGAATAGAGGAGGCTGACGACATCATGGTCAATGGTTGAGGGAGCAGCAAACTACGCACGTTGTTCGCCATGATTCAGTGCACGTGCGCGAATGGAACGTAGCAGGAAGTTACCGCCTTAATATGAGAAGGCGGAGACACCGAATTGGCTAGTGGCTCGGATCGGCACGATCCTGTGTGAACGCTGCATGAACGCGAGCCAGCGATCCGCGTCGACCTGGGCTGGCTCGCTTCACATGCCTGTGTGAACGCAGTATAAAATTCACAAAGTTACTACAGCTATTGTACAACAAGCTACACAAGACTACTGTACTCATGATTGCTGTCTATGAGCACTGTTTGCAGAATGATAGAGAATGCTCTACTCTCGTGCCATGGATTCCCCACCAGGCTCTGTTGTCTCCTGTGCACAAGTAAAGATAAAAATATTAATACACTGTTTCACTTGCCTTAATTTCCTGTACTAAGCTGCAGCCAGGGAAGAAGTTGACATACATACAGTCCAAGCAGAGGTTTCCCTTAGGTCAGCATAGTACGTGTAAAACGGTCACATTGCAATAATTCAGCATACCTTAATGCCCTTCTGATTTCTAAGCCTGTTTCTTAGGTATATCCTGGTACAGCAATGGATGATAAGGAATGGTAGGAGGCCAATAATTAGTAAATCAGTTATCTTTGCTCTAACTTGAGGCTTACCCACAGCCTCAGCAACATAGCTTACAACAATGCAAGGGCAGAACCAAGACAAAAAACCTGTAAATCAACAAGAAATATCCACAAGGTGACAGAAATTATTGCTCACATATTTTTGGGTCACTAAAGCAGCCAGAAAACAAAGGATATGACCAGTCACTCATTGTCAGTTTAGTTTAAAAGCTGATCGATGTAGTCTTATCTCGTGATTCACTTCCTCAGTCACTGACTCTCTTCCGTAGTTTAGATATCGTGATTGTAGTGGTGTGCTACAACTTCATACAGTAAATTGTGGTGTATCACATTGGCACATTGCGATGTGTCAAACCCAAGATTGACACTAAAAGCATGTCAAGCATAAACGACACATTATGTGTGTAACAGCAGTACTGTGCCAAATTATAGTCCAGTAAATTTATTGAAATATTGGGTGAACCTCACACTAATTGCAACAAAAACAAACTCAACTGCATTTGTTTCCTTAACCCTTTAATTGCTGAATTATTTGGACGAAAATTTGAGTTGCTCTAAACTGACAGTTTGTCTTGCGATTTTCTACAACATGCAGTACGCTAGCTGTTCCAAACTAGTACTGTTTTTTCCAGGCATGTCAAAGTTTACGACCATGTACTAAACTCTGAGTTGGCCACTCCCACTTCGGAACTGAAGCCGCTTAAGTGCTGCGACCTCGTCATTTTTCAGTCAATTTTGGTCTTCGTTTAGCCCTGGTGTCTGATACAAAAACCTGGTGGTGTCCAGGTGAGCAAACAGCATAGTTCAGACCATATTCTAGGCCCAAGTATGCATTTCCAGGCATCCTGAAGCCTTAAAAATGCCAAAAGTGGCGAGGGGCTCCCCCCTTTTGAACCCCGGGGTAACGGGGGAACCCTCCTTTGAAATTCCCCCCATGCTATACGTTTTAGTGGGGAGGGCACGCCGAAAAACAGTGGGTTTTTTTCAGGTAAAGTCATCTTTTGCAATTAAACTTGATTTGAACTTTCTAGAGCACTTTTTGCACTATTTATGACGTGTAGAGTAGGTGGAGTCAATTATTACGCCTAAAGGCGTCATAAGGGCTTAAAGGGTTAACATATCCACATTCACTGATAAAAAGTCCTAAGGAATCTCATGAGGGGAAAAGTGTGAAAATCACATTTACAAATGACACTTAATAATCTTAGGCGATTGTATTTAAACAAGCCGTTTTATAGCTTATTGCCGAACGCCTTACTACTGGCGCGAGGAAAATAATCGCGACGGTGAAATAATCGCGACGGCCCGGTGTGCGGGGACTGGAGCGTCGTGCGTTTTCTCAGTAATGTTAATATTTATGTATTAGGGAGGCACGGTAGTGACTCCCTATGTAGGGATGAACGACAAAACAAGATGGCAGCTACATACAATGTATTAGCGTTCAAACGCTGACATTTCGCCTGGTGATGAATTTTATACGTCTTTAGACACTTAAATCTGCTCTCTGGCGTTGCCCCATCTTACAGTAGCAAAGTGATTGCTCGAAATTGTTACTAAAGTGCCGAACCTGGAAACGGTGAAAATCGAGTTTCGTCATCTCAGCTTTCTTATTTCTTTCTTCAACTGGCCTAGCGCCTTCACGCGTGCAGTGCCGATACCAAAACACCCACAAACAGTCGTGAAATTCTCCTGGCAGGTAGCAATCTCCCTGCTACTGTAAGATGGGGCAACGCCAGAGAGCAGATCTAAGTGTCTTTGGACGTATAAAATTCATCAACAGGCGAAATATCAGCGTTTAAACGCGAATAAATTGTATGTAGCCGCCATCTTGTTTTCCCGCTCAACCCTACATAGGGAGTCACAGTATGTTATTAGATGAATATTAAGTAGTATGGACTAAGTAGTTGCAGCGCTTATTAATCAGGGATCTATGGTCTGTTAGCAAGTCAATCGTGTTACCATTCCATGCACGGTTGCTATAACAATTTACCAGAGATGTCTAACTTGCACATTTTGTTATGTTTTTCATGTGTGTGTGATTAATAACGTTTAAAATTCGCATAGTTACTACAGCTATTTTACAACAAGCTACACAACACTACTGTACTCATGATTGCTGTCTAAGAACACTGTTTGCAGAATGCTAGAGAATCCTCTACTCTCGTGCCATGGTTTGGCCACGAGGCTCTTTTGTCTCCCGTGCACAAGCAAAGTTTGAAAAATTCACTGATACTGTTTCACTTACCTTGATTTCCTGTACGTACCAGGCTGCAGCTAGAGCAGAAGTAGACACACATGCAGTCCTAGCCTCGTACCCAGGCCTGCTCTATTGAGCTGAAGGCCTGGTACACACGGTTCGCGCTTGCGTTTAATTTATCCAACACCCGGTTAAAACGCAGATACTTACCGTACATTTCTACGTGTTACTTGGCTAGCCACGTGATGAACACAAGGTAGATAGTGCATAGCGAACTTCCGCACGGCCGACACTCATTTTGTAAGGTATGTTTAGCTGATTTGTGTCCAGTACGCGACGTTGTGAGCTGAAATAGTAAGCATCGCGCTAAAATCAGAGCAAGCGAGACACGCACGTGTTTTTTAATTACACGCATGCGCAAACTGTGTGTACCAGGCCTTCAGCTCAATAAATGGAGCAGGCCTGGCTACGAGGCTAATGCAGTCCAAGCAGAGGTTTCCCTTAGGTCAGCATAGCAAAACAATCACAATCAATAATTATTTAGCACACCTTAATGCCCTTCTGGGTTCTTACCTTTTCTTTCAAGTAGATCCTGCCAATGGAGTGAGGCTTACCCACAGCCTCAGCAACATAGCTTATAGCAATGCAAGGGCAGAACCAAGATAACATACCTGTAAATCAACAAAAATATCCACAAGGTGACTGACAAACCTAGCTCACATAATTTGGGATCACTAAGGCAGCCACATAATGGATTAGACCAGTAACTCATTGTCAGCTTATTACAAAAGGCGACAAAGGGCAAAGAAGACTTGTAAACAAACTTAAGATAATAGGAGTGTTTATGAGTTTAACACCACTCAGCCTGACTCTTTTATGCTGAAGTGTCACTATGAAAAAGCATTTTTAATTTACCACAACAGTTTTGAAGATATAACACTCAACAAAATCAAATTTGGCTACCACAACAACACAACAGTACCTTAAAATTCTTAAAATGGACAGAGCCTGTAGGATAACATGTTGAATTTCGACTACTTAGTTAATTTTTTTAAATAAACAGCCTAGTAGCCTGGTAATTTTTATTCAACTGGGTGGACCAGAAACAGAAAATTAACCTGTGGCCTAGACTTTGCACAATTATAATACATGACAACTAGAAAATGGATAAAATGATGCTGTGATCAGAGAATTTGTTTGCATGCAAAAGTCATGTGGAATAGGTAGTACAATATATTTATCATACATGTTTTCATATGTAATGTTGAGTGGTGTGTTTAGGAGTAGTAATGCAATCTACTGGAGGGGGAGGGAAGGGGAGGGAGAGAGGGGGAGGGAGAGAGGGGGAGGGAGAGAGGGGGAGGGAGAGAGGGGGAGGGAGGAAGAGAGAGGGGGTGAGGGAGGGGGAGAGAGGGGTGAGGGATGAGGGAGGAGGAGGGAGGGGGAAGAGGGAGGAGGAGGGAAGAAGAGATATATGTGTAAGTAGACTTTGACAGTTTACTATTTAAGTTAAAAAAACGAACCTTAACGTTATGCTGAACAAAAAGGTGAATAGTGAATATTGAATATTAGTATGTTATTAGATGAATATTAAGTAGTATGGACTAAGTAGTTGTAGTGCTTATTAATCAGGGATCTATGGTCTGTTAGCAAGTCAATCGTGTTATACAATTCCATGCATGCTAGTATACATTGCTACAAGAAATTAAAAAGATTTCTATCGAAATCAAAAGGATGTAGTGATGAAGAAATCTACCACTGGTTCACAATGTAAACCAACAAGGAACAAGCATAGAATGGTAACACGATTGACTTGCTAACAGACCATAGATCCCTACATCAGTGGCTGCTGTGGCCAGACTATAGCTAGTTAAGCTATTTACTGTTGACTGACACTTTGAATGGAATTCAGCTTGTGACAAAATATTGATCTTATGTACAGCCACTGATGAGGGATCTATGGTCTGTTAGCAAGTCAATCGTGTTACCATTCTATGCTTGTTCCTTGTTGGTTTACATTGTGAACCAGTGGTAGATTTCTTCATCACTACATCCTTTTGATTTCGATAGAAATCTTTTTAATTTCTTGTTTGTGTCCTTTTTTCTTTTTAGTGAAGTGCAGTTCAATATCATGCATGTACGGAGAAGTGTTTGTTTCCACCATTAGTTTAGTATTCCTGTTGTTGATGGCTTTTCTTAATTAATTTGTAGCTAAAATTGTTAAGCTGTACGTATCGGGTCTGCCTAGTCGCCTACGCATGCATGCAGTGCATACGAGCCCCGCCCACACTTGTTGTAGACCTACACAGCGGTTATAATTATCTGGCAAGTGCAGAATGGCGATCCTACACGAGCTTAACGTTCTTCGAAGACTCCAGACAAATGCCGGGTGTGTGTTCTCCGTGATAGTGATCCACACGGCGCAGCGATACTTTAGCTGCTTGGTCACGTGCGCTACCATTGCTTGGTCACGTGCGTATTGCGCAATCACAATAATGGCGTCTAACACTAAGCTGACAATGGATCACGATCGAGAAATCGCGGAACTTAGATCGCCGTTACGCTAAAAACAAAGCTCAAAAGGCACATGCCAGGAGAATTTCACGACTGTTCGTGAATGTTTTGGTCTCGGCACTGCTCGCGTAAAGGCGCTAGGCGAGTGGAAGAAAGAAAGAAGAAAGAAAGAAAGAAAGAAAGAAAGAAAGAAAGAAAGAAAGAAAGAAAGAAAGAAAGAAAGAAAGAAAGAAAGAAAGAAAGAAAGAAAGAAAGAAAGAAAGAAAGAAAGAAAGAAAGAAAGAAAGAAAGAAAGAAAGAAAGAAAGAAAGAAAGAAAGAAAGAAAGAAAGAAAGAAAGAAAGAAAGAAAGAAAGAAAGAAAGAAAGAAAGAAAGAAAGAAAGAAAGAAAGAAAGAAAGAAAGAAAGAAAGAAAGAAAGAAAGAAAGAAAGAAAGAAAGAAAGAAAGAAAGAAAGAAAGAAAGAAAGAAAGAAAGAAAGAAAGAAAGAAAGAAAGAAAGAAAGAAAGAAAGAAAGAAAGAAAGAAAGAAAGAAAGAAAGAAAGAAAGAAAGAAAGAAAGAAAGAAAGAAAGAAAGAAAGAAAGAAAGAAAGAAAGAAAGAAAGAAAGAAAGAAAGAAAGAAAGAAAGAAAGAAAGAAAGAAAGAAAGAAAGAAAGAAAGAAAGAAAGAAAGAAAGAAAGAAAGAAAGAAAGAAAGAAAGAAAGAAAGAAAGAAAGAAAGAAAGAAAGAAAGAAAGAAAGAAAGAAAGAAAGAAAGAAAGAAAGAAAGAAAGAAAGAAAGAAAGAAAGAAAGAAAGAAAGAAAGAAAGAAAGAAAGAAAGAAAGAAAGAAAGAAAGAAAGAAAGAAAGAAAGAAAGAAAGAAAGAAAGAAAGAAAGAAAGAAAGAAAGAAAGAAAGAAAGAAAGAAAGAAAGAAAGAAAGAAGAAAACGAAGATGACGAAACTCGATTTTCACCGTTTACAGGTTCGTCACTTTAGTAACAATTTCGAGCAATCTCCTTGCTACTGTAGGATGGGGCAACGCCAGAGAGCAGATCTAAGTGTCTAAAGACGTATAAAATTCAACACCAGGCGAAATATCAGCGTTTGAACGCTAATACATTGTATGTAGCCGCCATCTTGTTTTCTCGTTCATCCCTACATAGGGAGACACTACCGTGTCTCCCTAATAACAATTTACCAGAAATGCCTAACTTGCATCCTTTGTTATGTTTTTCATGTGTGTGCAATTAATAACGTTTAAAATTCACAAAGTTACTACAGCTATTGTAAAACAAGCTACACAAGACTACTGTACTCATGATTGCTGTCTAAGAACACTGTTTGCAGAATGCTAGAGAATGCTCTACTCTCGTGCCATGGATTCCCCACCAGGCTCTTTTGTCTCCTGTGTACAAATAAAGATGAAAAATATTGATACACTGTTTCACTTGCCTTGATTTCCTGTACTAAACTGCAGCCAGGCAAGAAGTAGACATACATGCAGTCCAAGCAGAGGCTTCCCTTGGGTCAGCATAGTAAATGTAAAACTGTCACATCACAATAATTTAGCATACCTTAATGCCCTTCTGATTCCTAAGCCTGTTTCTGAGGTAGATCCTGCTACAGCAATGGATAATAAGTAATGGTAGGAGGCCAAGAAGTGGATTAGCCATCATTGCTCCAATTTGAGGCTTACCCACAGCCTCAGCAACATAGGTTATAGCAATGCAAGGGCAGAACCAAGACAGCATACCTGTAAATCAATATTAGAAATATCCACAAGGTGACAGAAATTAATGCTCACATATTTTTGGGTCACTAAAGCAGCCAGAAAACAAAGGATATGACCAGTCACTCATTGTCAGTTTAGTTTAAAAGCCGATCGATGTAGTCTTATATCTCGCGATTCACTTCTTCAGTCACTGAGTCTCTTCTGTAGTTTAGATATCGTGATTGTAGTGGTGTTCTACAACTTCAGTTTTGACACTTGGTGCTACTAATGCCGTCATAACTGTGTCACTTTTATGCAATCGGTGTTATCACCGTGCGAACACTTAGTATAGAAGTTATTTTGTTTACTTTGAAAAGGAAGGACTTAGCTGTCTAGACATGCTTTAAATTGAAAGTTTATATAATTTCAGGAGTCATTGTACTTTTATACTATGAAACCAGATCATAATATAAACATGTACTTACCACTTTTTGTTATCACAGCCAGTGAAGTCTGCATTAGTTAATGTAAGGTGGGAGGTGCACTATGACCTGGGTCTATGATGAAGCAGTTATGATAGCAGCCCTTGGGGCTTCGTCCCTCAGCGGCTGCTATCAAAGCTGCTTCTTGATATACACCATAGCACACCTCCCTCCATACTGATTAACTGGTTTGAGCCATTAGATGAATGGTGTCATTGATACCATGGTAACCATTGATGTCATTACTCAACCACGTCATTAATAAGCAGTCTAGATCAATAATTCTTGTCTGATGACGACTTTAAGAATCCCATTTCATCTCCCCCAAAAAGTCTCTGTCATTAAGTCACCACTGAAGTCAATCTCGTTTTGCTGTATCTACAGAGGAGGAATTGGATCAAGCATGCAAGGGATATGTCCCTGTCAAATACAGTTACTATGACGTACTGACTACATGGGCTTTGAGAGTATTTGCCACTTGCGGAGAGGACATAGAGAGGAGAATGTATTAAACGCAATACTGCATGAGCAAAACCTTCCAGCTATATGCAAGGATATCGAATAAAACATAAGTAGCTGCACTAAGGTGCAGGAAAAAAGGGAAAAATAACAATAATACAATGTTCATAGCATTCACAGTATTTTCAAATCAAAGAATACACTTTATCTTGAGCCATAATATTTTCGTACGTATATAACAGATTGAAGAAATTGTACAGTTACTGTTAGTGATAAAACCAAGTTCAATGTAGCAAAACTATAGGTACTTAAAAAAAGAGTAAACTGAGACACCAAGAATATGCATATTTATACTTCATTATGTGAACCAGAGGGTTAGTTATTGGCCATGGCTTGTACCCTCACACGAATGCAGTCCTGGTAAAGGTATCGAGTGTCAAGACTTGAGTTAAGAGAGGAATGGGAGATGAACTTTGGATAACCGGTATTGTTTCCATACTGACCATTAGTAACTCTAACAAAGTTATCATTCGTACCAATTGAGAGCGTCTTCTTGTAGTGTTCCTTGTCATCCAACCAGTTGAGGAGCTCAATGATGATGGTGCCTGTGAAAGGCCACTGGAGGCTGTCATCATGCTGGCCTTTCATGATTATAGCATAAATTGACAAGTGGCTGCCCTTAGCACCAAGATTACCATTGGCATGCACTCTGAGGCACAATTTATAACCCTGTGGCCTGCTAGTAAATGGTGGACTGTAGTGTTCGTTGTTGAACTGCTTGCGTTTGGAATACTCTGATAAGGTGAAGTGAGCCCCAGAATAGATGCTGATGAGAGGGTCCTGCCATGCTGGGGTTAAAGAGAGGAGAGGTGTGGAGTAGAAAACTGCATCGACTCTAACCTTGAGGTGGTCGTCAACCAAGTATTCTGTGTTGGAAGAATGATCGTACGCCAGCCTAGAATGTGAAATAAATTTAGCTTTGCCATAACCACTTGCAGTCTCTTTGGTAGTGACACGAAAGCTGCGTATACCATCAGGATCTGAGTAGTTACTGAAGGATGCTGTGTGTGAGCGATGACTCTTATTCTCTCTCCAGTTAAGAAGCTGAAATGTGACATCTCCTTCAAATGGCCATTCTAACTCATCATCATATTCTCCTCTCATAAGTTGAGCATATAATGAAAGGTGAGAACCACTGGCTGCACCATTACCATTGGTGTAAACCTTGAGACGAAACTTGTAGCCTCTGTTATGAGTATAAAATGGTGAACTGACCCACTCCTTATTAGCTTCTCGCTTCTCACTGAAATTGCTGATGATGAACTCCATTGGTACTTGATTATATAGAAATTGCGGGGGTATCGTAGCTGCAAGAGGAGTAGTGGTCTCCTGATTGAGATGTAACTTCATCAATAATCGAAGATGCTCACAGACAGCAGCAGCTTCATGCTTCTTCATCTCATTACGAGGCAACTTCACAGTGCAACCAGCACTGTTAAAAGGACAAGAAATTACTTGTAGAGGACACTCATCGATATGTGCTTCAATTTGTTGTCTCTTGAGTCCCTCCTTCTTGCAGTTGTTGGGACAGGTCACGGGAACCTGAAGGCAGATAGGGAGGTGCTTAGTTGTGACGATATCGTACGAACTGCAGTAGGAGCAGTACTTGCAGCTTATCTGACGTCCAGGACAGCGAATTGTCATATGTTCCCTCATGGCACCACTTCGCATTTCCTTACCACAACCAAAGGAGCAAGGCAGGAAGATGTAGTCACATTCCCTCTTGTCAGGATCAAGATGTTTCTGGAGGTCCCGCACCTCTCCTGTCCATCTACAGCCTTCTTTGTGGTGTTGGCAACGAACCTTGAGGTCATTAATCTCACGCTGGAGGAACTTGTTGAGGCGAGCACTGGACAGGACATCCTTCTCACGACATTCTGGGCACTCGTTATTACCGTCTGCGAGGAGTCGTGTACGACATTTCCGGCAAACATGATGACCACAATCATTCAAGAAAGGGTCGATCAGTAGCTCGAAGCAAACGGGACAGAAGCGATTTTTAGGAGGCTCTGTTACGAAGTGAAATTCCACAGCCATGACCTATACATAGAAACATTCAGCCCCGCCTCCACCATGTCAGCGTGCGGCTAGCACGGCGTTATGCGTTGCGCGCGCGCTTACTACACAAAGCTCTTATTGCGCATGCGTACCCTCTCCAATTCTAGCCGGCTAACTATTGTGATACGGCCGGGAGCCCGTAAAAGGAAAGGAGCGACCAACCAGTGTAATCATCCTCTACATGAAATCTAGGGACTTGATAAACCTGGAAAAAAGAATCTGTGCACGAACTGGAATCTGGAATGTAGCAATACGTTAATACTTACAAAGCAAAAGACGATCTGTATGTTTCTACACCACACAGCTGTACAGTGCTAGTGATAGTACTGTCCTACGTGTTGCTATAATGCACAAATTAGAAGAACCAATACTAGTAATGCATGTGTATTAGTCATGTATGGATACAGCATCGACGTCCTAGTAATTGGAGGTTAATTCCGTGAGAAATTGTCACATTCGTAAACCATTTGGGAGAGATTTAGTGCATGGTGGCATTGATAACTGCTGTGGGGTTGGTCACTGACCAGTTGCACTGACTAACTTTCTCCGTTCTTATAACGGAATTTTAGTGCTGTGTTCGGTGACCGTGTTGCACTAAATTTTGCCCAAGTATTGTATAGGCAAGATTTAAGCACTAAATCTCTTCTACATATAAGTTAGACGCCGAGGCCATGGGATCTACGCGGTATAGAAACCCGAGAGGAAGCCATATAGAACCCGAGCGGGTAGCGCGAGGGTTCTATGGCAACTCGAGGGTTTGTATACCGCGTAGATCCCATTGGCCGAGGCGTCTAACTTATTTAGAGTATAGCCATGAGTAACTGGTATCTAAGGCGTAAGCAAAAGAAACGCACTCTCAAGTTCTCCGAGTCGTTCGTGGTACAAGAAATTAAACTTGAAAGATTTCTATCGAAATCAAAAGGATGTAGTGATCGATGAAGGAATCTAGCACTGGTTCACAATGTAAACCAACAAGAAACAAGCATAGAATGGTAACACGATTGACTTGCTAACAGACCATAGATCCCTACATCAGTGGCTGCTGTGGCCAGACTATAGCTAGTTAAGCTATTTACTGTTGACTGACACTTTGAATAGAATTCAGCTTGTGACAAAATATTGATCTTATGTACTGCCACTGATGTAGGGATCTAGCTATAGCAAGTCAATCATTCTATGCTTGTTCCTTGTCGGTTTACATTGTGAACCAGTGCTAGATTCCTTCATCACTACATCCTTTTGATTTCGATAGAAATCTATTTAATTTCTTGTTTGTGTCCTTTTTTTCTTTTTAGTGAAGTGCAGTTCAATATCATGCATGTACGGAGAAGTCTTTGTTTCCACCAGGTCTGCCTAGTCGCCTACGAATGCATGCAGTGCATACGAGCCCCGCCCACACTTGTTTGTAGACCTATAATTATAATTATAGGTTATAATCATCTGGCAAGTACAGAATGGCAATCCTACACGAGCTTACCGTTCTTCGAAGACTCCAGACAAATGCCGGGTGTGTGTTCTCCGTGATAGTGATCCACACGGCGTCCTTTGCTAAGCTTGAGCTTGGCCCTCCAAACTAGCTTGGTTCGCGCTCCAAATGCTTTAAAATGCTGTCTGCATTTATATTTCCCCTTACATGATTATGACTGTGTTATTTTGTTGTCCACAAATTCAAGAAACCATTTCTTCGCACTATTTGAGTCCCACAAGTGTCATGAAACTTTAGTGCTATAAAATCGCCGCAATCTTGTCAAAGGCAAATTTACACTATGTGAAGTCTCCTCCGTTCATATGGAAAGGGTAAGTGGGAGGTAACTTTTTGATGTCAGCTGACTTCCTGGGCGATATATATCCCTCAGGAAGTAGAACTACTTCCTGGTGGATATACATATATCTCCCAGGAAGTAGAACTACTTCCTGGGGATACAAGTATTGACCCAGGTAACTGCGTGCGTCACGTGCGTATTGCGCAATCACAATAATGGCGTCTAACAGTAAGCTGACAATGGATCACGATCGAGAAATCGCGGAACTTAGATCGCCGTTACGCTAAAAACAAAGCTCAAAAGGCACATGCCAGGAGAATTTCACGACTGTTCGTGGATGCTTTGGTCACAGCGCAGGGATTCTTGAGGTCCAATCAGATTACAGAAACGCACGGCAGAATCAATTAATATTCATAAGCTACGAACGTTCGCCTTGAAATCACGCTGTATTGGCTGCAGTAAACACGCTGCACACCTGTTGTGACCATGCAAATGTCACGAACGAGCTACTGAACGTAATGGTTGTAAGTAAGAATGCTAGAGCTGGCTTGTACGCTCGACTTTGTAACTTAGGTTGTAAACATGGTACAGAAAGTGTCTAGTATTATTATTATTATTATTATTATTGAGAACACACACCAACATAGGTGCATAAGTATAATTAAGAAGTTAGAATAGTCCGGAGCATTAGTTCAGTATCAGAAATACCATGAATAATATCAAGATTCCTTTTCAAAAAAGGCCGAACAACAGCAGCACAATATTTATCATCATCATGGTAGACTTTCAAAAATTGCGACCCAAACACAGAATTGAGACCAGCGAAGGAATACACCAGAACAGATGAATCACGAAAAACAGCACGAACAAGCAGATTCGAACTGTTAGAAGCTCTGTCAATAAATTTAGCAGATCTTGAGAATACAAGGTTATAAATACTTAACATATTAGCACAACAGTGCAAAATAGAAGTGTGAGTGTTAGCAGGTAGGGACCAGATACGTCGCAAGCAGTTATTAAAAGCCACCTCAAGGACTCTAAGAGATTTAGATGAGAGTCTGCTATGCTTTGCTTTGCCTGCTTCCATTGGCGCTTGAATAAGATGTCATAATTTAATTTTTAAGCTGACCGAAGGTTGCTTCTTCCGCCGATTTTGTGAGCTAGATCGATAAAGAAAACAGCACACTGACTGCCGCCATTTGTTACTAATTAACACGTGAAAATGTGACGTAATTTAAATTCCACTGGTTGGTACAACTGATTGGTACTGCTGATACCAGATCCTTTCCTGTTAACCCTTTAAGCCCTAATGACGCAATTGTGCGTCATGCATACTTCAGACAGCATAACTTTATGAAAAAGTGCTAAAATATCCCAAAATTAAGCCAAATTGAAGAATACAAATAACCACAAAAATTGACCGGTTTTCGTCGCGCCCCCTGCGCTAAACGTATTGACTTCGGCATTTCTATGGCTTCAGTGCAAATTTCACAACATTTTAGGAAAAAACAAAATGGCAGCCAAGAAAATTTGGACATTTTATGGCTTCGGGTGCTCAGAAAACACATTTTGGCGCATTCTCTACGATCTGGGCTACATTTTACATTGACCAGAACCACTGCTATTTACATGTACTTTTCAGTAGCCAGCCCCAAAGCACTAACTTTGAGCAAAATTTGACGAGGTCGCTGCACTTTACCGACTTCACTTTCGAAGTGGGAGGGGCATATCGACCGACTTGAGTATGGGCAATTGCGGCTACTCACTGGCGTAAAAGGACGCAAATTTGAGACCAGTAGCACAAAAGACACACGAGATATTCACGATAGAAGTGGTCAGAATTTACGAGGTTAAAATTTCAGCAAGATAATTTAGTAGTTAAAGGGTTAATGCGAAAGGGGCGGGTCTCCAGACTATTACATGATTATCAATGAACCAGACAAGATTACAGTGGAACCTCTCTAAAGCTGACACCATTGGGACCAGCAAAATTGCCCCCTGCATAGAGCTAGAGGTGGCCCCAGTCGGGAGGTCAATAATTAGTGGGCGTGACCAAGTTCGTCGCGCGGGACTATGCGGGTGCGTCAAAACCGACTGAAACTCGTGTCTGTCGTACTTCACGACAATCTAAGCATCGCCACGATGTACGACGTATCTTTCAGGCCTTGCTCGATTCTTGGAAGATCTCCAGGAGCAAGGTGTCACGCACACATCGGGCTGTCCGCACTATCGAGTGTGTTAATGTATTACGTTGATCGTGTCGGACCGAATATCGTGTCCGCAATACGGAATAGAGAGGGAGCTAGCTAGCTAGAGGTGGCCGGCCGCTATTCGGAATGTTTTATTGTATTACGTCAATAGAGTTTCAATACAACCGGGACCGCGCGTTGGTGGCCGCATTAGTGAGGTGTCCGCTATTGAGAATGTCCGTTAAGAGAGGTTCCACTTTAGAGAAATACGGAGCCGCTGTTTTATTACGAATAAACTCCAGCATGTTCTTATCCTCAACTACAAGAGAGAGATGAATCACACTCAGCCAATCAGATTGCAGCTAAAATTATTGATCCGGATCCGCCCGAGCAAAGCTCTAATCTGATTGGCTAACCTGGAAGTGATCCTTTTGGTTTTGGAGGGAGCTCTGAGCTAGGTAAAAGGGAGGGAACCGCCCGAGCTGCGCATTCGTTCTCCATTTCATCTTCCCGAAGTTCTCTCCAAGTTCAAGAAACCTATCAACTATGTCTGGTCGTGGCAAAGGAGGCAAAGCTCGCTCTAAGTCCAAGACCCGATCTGCTCGCGCAGGACTCCAGTTCCCTGTTGGTCGTGTCCACCGTTTCCTCAAGAGTGGAAACTACTCTAAGCGTGTTGGTGCTGGCGCCCCAGTCTACCTAGCTGCTGTGATGGAGTACCTCACCGCTGAGATCCTCGAGTTGGCTGGCAACGCTGCCCGTGACAACAAGAAGCAGAGGGTCAACCCCCGCCATCTTCAACTCGCCATCCGCAACGATGAGGAGTTGAACAAACTATTGGCTGGTGTCACCATTGCCCAGGGTGGAGTGCTGCCCAACATCCACGCCGTCCTCCTCCCCAAGAAGACAGGAGCTGGCAAGAAGTCTTCGGACTAAGAACTTTATTTTTATTTTACTTTTTTCAAACCGGTTTTTCTCAAAGCCACCACTACCACAAACGATTGACCCCAACTTCACATTAATCACACCACTAGAGAATGAAAGCATACAAACGCTCCACTCTCCTACACCACAACAAAATTGTAATAAATTGTCTTTGACACAGAAACAGTATATTTTTTTGCACAGAAGGAAGTACATGTATTCACAAAATACAGAATAATAATTATTACTGAATGTCGTCACCACCTGTGGAATGACCATGATCTCTAGTAACTATCTCACTAGTGTTCAAACCAGCATCACTCACTCCTACTGTTCTATCTTCCTCTAGCATCTCTGTCTCCTCTGTGTGCAAGTCATTAGATGCTGCTAGCCGCACTAGGATCAACAATGTCCTTGCTAGTGGACTCTTTTTCACCAAGAGAAGCACTAGAAGCCTCTGACTGACTGTCACAAGCAGTTTCTTTGGTTAGAGAAGTCTTAGTTTCATCGGTCTGTATCGTATCGCTTTCAGAAAGTTGGCTGGTTTCAATGCTAGGTTGTTGTTCAGTTTGAGATAGTAATCTTTCTACAGTGTCTCCATATTCTCGGACACGTCTGAGCTTTCTTTCTGGTGACCCCAAACAATAGTTCTCTTCGTTCTTTTCTTCTCGATTTACCAGTTGTGGTTTCCTCCTCGTCCAACACCATCTCTGAGCTAGGCAGTGTCTGAACTGGTCCCACCATTACTTGATTGTCTTCCTTTGTCTCTAGTGAAGGCTCGGTGCTACTGCTACGATAAGTTAACAACAGGCTCTCTCTCATCTCTTGAGGAGTGGTTACAGCGTTGTCAGCGAGAGGAGGAATAAGCTTGACCGGGGAGATAGCTAAACAACTGGGCAGCACGAGTGATATTTGCTCATCCTTGGAAGTATAGTGGACGATGCTGGGAGACAAGGATCTCAGAGGGTGTGTTGAGCCTGTGCTAAGTGCACTATTGCCACCAATACTGTTTAGCTCAATGTCTTCAGACTGTGCAGTGGTATCACTAGCTGTTGGGTTGGTCTTCAAGGTTTGACTTGCTTTAGTATGTGCGGTTGAGGGAGAAGAAGGCAGACTGGCTGTAGGCACACTTGTAGCGCGAGACGAGGCAGCGGTGGGGTGAGGGGCGGGGCTAGAATCAATGGATTCAGTAGGCGGGGCTAGGATAACAGGACGAGGAGAATTAAGAGGAGCAAGATCATGGGAGGAGGGAGACCGAGCATATTCGCTATGAGCGCCATCTTGGTGTGTCTGAGTGACTCTTTGTGGCGGATCAGATTCTGTTTCGTAGCAAGACACCGGATGTGGTCAATGAAGAGGAAACGAGCGGAGAGTGCTGGGCGACGCCTCACTTGAGATTTGGTGCGATGATGAGCTATAATGTAGAGGGCACAGTTATCAGCTGGATCAGTTGCTATATCAACATCCTGGAGTGGATAGCAACACCAATGATACACAATGTAACTTAGTTGATTGCAAAAATGTTGTCAGAACGGCAGATCACATGTGAGTGAGTGAGTGGGTGAGTGTGAGTGGGTGGGTGAGTGAGTGGGTGAGTGTGAGTGGGTGAGTGGGTGGGTGGGTAAGTGGGTGAGTGAGTGGGTGGAGTGGGTGAGTGAGTGAGTGAGAGTGTGATGAGTGAGTGAGTGAGTGAGTGAGTGAGTGGGTGAGTGTGAGTGGGTGGGTGAGTGAGAGTGTGATGAGTGAGTGAGTGAGAGTGTGATGAGTGAGTGAGTGAGTCATTGTGTGAGTGTGTGAGTGGGTGAGTGAGTGTGTGTGTGAGTGAGTGAGTGAGGGTACCTGTAGGAAGGCGATGAAGGTGATCACTCCACAGCCTAGTCTGCTCTTGTCTGGTTCGACCAACATGAACTCATTATCAGTGACCAGCATAAACCGACTAGACACTCTGAGACAGGCACAGTGAGTGACACACACACACATCAGTACTTACTTTTCTCCACTGATGACATCACAGTTTACCAGATCACAATTTGCTACAAGAGAAAACAATAAATACTGACACAATGAATAATACATGTATTACAGTGATTTAGAATAAAACACACACACACACACACACACACACACAGGAAGCTCATGTGTCAGAATACAAGACTCCACCATCTATCTTGATCTTACCTGTATCAATGACGTCACCAGTCACAGCTGTAGTGGTAGTAGGAGTGAGTGGTAGCACTGTCTCCTCCTGGTGAGTGATCTGCTGCTGGAGCTCACGAAGACTAAAGAACACAGCCATCGCCTGAGATCAGAGAGACACAGTGAAACCACCAAAGCTGTTTTGATTTGAGTAAACACATGATAGAACCATGTACCAGAGCATGGATCAGAGAGAGAGACAATAGAACAATACTATACTACACCCATAAGAGAGAGAGAGAGAGAGAGAGAGAGAGAGAGAGAGAGAGAGAGAGAGAGAGAGAGAGAGAGAGAGAGAGAGAGAGAGAGAGAGAGAGAGAGAGAGAGAGAGAGAGAGAGAGAGAGAGAGAGAGAGAGAGAGAGAGAGAGAGAGAGAGAGAGAGAGAGAGACAGAGAGAGAGACAATAGAACAATACTACACTACATCCATTAGAGAGAGAGAGAGAGAGAGAGAGAGAGAGAGAGAGAGAGAGAGAGAGAGAGAGAGAGAGAGAGAAAGGGAAGGAGGGAGAGAGAGGGGGGAGACTGAGAGAGAGAGAGAGAGAGAGAGGCTTACTCCCATACGCTTGAGTCATTCTGGTCTCCCTATATGAGTATCTCAGCTATGGAGTGGAATGTCTCTACCAGCAGGTTCCTGTTGCTGTCCGTCACTACTGCGTTACGCTCCAACACAAAGTACTGGTATCTGAGAGAGAGGGAGGGCTAGGATGAGACTGGGGGAGTGGTTTGATGTGGCGGCTCACTTCAGCGCCTCCAGTGAGTGAGGCTTCTTTGGTTTCCAGAGCAGCTCGTTCCAGAAGTTCTTCTGCCTCTGCCACATAGCCATGGATGGTGGCCGCGGTAGACACGAGTCAGCCCGAGGAGAGAGAACTAGTTGACGCAACTGTACGAACTGTGTACCAAGTATTCAATAAGGCTGCTAACGGGTTAATGATATTTAAATTTAAGTGACCACGCCCCTTCACATTTTGAGTGCTACAAAAAATTATTATTGATAAAAATTTTAACAAAGAATGCATCCGAGTTTTATTTCTCATGCTGGACCACAATGGAGTATAGCTGAGGTGACTAGCTGAACTGCCTGTAAACTGCACATGCTTCACTGGAGTCCATAAGTACTATTATGAGAGAAACAATTAACCCTTACAGTGCGACAACTGAACCACGTTGATAGGGTGTGGCCACTGTAGATAGGGCGTAACGGGGTGTGGCTATTACGATGGGTGTGGTTTCTTCTTCTAGTATGTACTGTTGGAAAATGGCATGCTTTTGTACCCGCCTTTGCCTGATTCTGTAGTCGATTTTAGGTGTCGAATTGCTTTGCAATTACTGACAAGCGATTCACCTGTAGTACTTTCAGCTTTTGAAACGCTAAACAGCACCCGGACGGATGAAACCAGCATGTCATTCACTGACAGCCCGGCCAAGGTTCACTGCTGAGACATCCACTAGGTCAGTGACTCAGTGGCAAAACTACCACGACCCTGTGGTACTCTAGACATGATCACACTATCTGTAGCATCTGGTGTTACACCATGTGCAAGCCTGACATACATGACATGATGATATTCATAGTGCGCATTATATGCGCAATATTGTTACGCACTATGAATAACATCACGTGGCCTCTGTGAATATGCGTGGGCGGCCTCGCATGTATGTACTAATACAGCTGTGGTTGGCTCGCGGTTTACTGGAGACTCGGTACTGGTGGACTTTTTCTGCGTCAAAGTTTTCGATCAGCTCTATTCAGCAGACCGTGTGACCAGGTTTTCTCGGTTCTACAAAGGTATGGGCAGGGCCAGTGACTAAAAATAGTGTCGAAAAAGGAGTAGTTTGAGATTTATGGCTCGAAGAAGGCGCGGGATCGCCCTTGAGTTTTAACATATCGTGTCATTTCTCGGCGCTAGCTTATCAGGACATCTGCAGACTATGAATGGCCCTCCGCTGGATGTAGAACCATCGATTGGCGGTGTTTTTCCGTGTTTCTCTGGCAAGGCTGAAACAAAAGTTGACGCAGAAACTCGAAAAATTCAACGATGTGCTTTGTGGTCGCTGCTGCCTAGCCACTTTTTTACATCTGAACTTAGCTTTAAGATTGCTGCAGAAGAACAGTCCTTGGCTCCTCTGTTACTTGTCTTTGCGCCATTGTAGCGCGTTTCGTCTTGATACAGTGTTCGCATAATATTTTGCTTGTAACTCATGAATAATTTATGAGCAAACGTGTACCGCCACCTTGCATGTTTCGATCGCGCGAACGATGGCTATGTAAGTGCAGCAGCAGAAAAAGCTCCTTTACTGTGGCTGTGGTCAGTTTACAACAACAGCCCTCAGTGACTACCACACAGCAGAACACAAAAGAGCAAGCAACTTAGGCGGCAAGCCATGACAACAAACAAGATGCAATGCCTGGTCAGCTACTTTCCCAAGGCTGCAGCAGTTCCACTACCTCTTGACTTCGATTTATCAAACTTTCCAGCTTTAAGAACTCTTGATTTCTCAGCTCTAGTCCCACAACAGTTGTGTCCTTGTGCGCTGCTAGTAGAGCAAGTATAGCTAACTGAGCGCCAGCTTCTTTTTTTGTGTATGCATGTTCAAGTTCTGTTTAATACAGTTTACGTGATAACTTACTTATTGATTTCAAAACAATATACAATTTCTTATTAAGTATAATTATTACTTGCTGAGCACCTGCTGAACACTGTTAATACATACGATATTTCACTGTATTCAACATAAACAATGATTGATCATTACCATGCAATTAAGCTACTCTACTCTGACTCTACTGGTGAATATATTGTCAGAAAATAAACTGATTTAATGGACATGATAGTAGAAATTATGCACATATCTGGTCTGAAATAGATCAGAAACTCCTAAAAATGCCTGTACTATTTTTTCAATAAATGGACTTTTTACAAAATGGTCTTTACCCATCCACCCTCTTTTTTGGCTTCGGGTCTGAAACTTTAATACTGGAACCCCCTGGCTTACAGCACTAAATCCTAAACCTAACTCTAACTAACCCTAAAAATTCTCCTAATGGTAAAACCTAGATGCCTAACCATGAACACTTTGATTTTTAACAGCAAAATTCTTTGGTGATAATGAAAAGCTTAATGGAAGAGACACTGTTGATCAGATTGCAGATTAAAAGGAAGGACAGCTTGTGATAAATATGCATACCATCAATGAAAAGGGAATAAGTCATTGACTAACTTTAAATAACATTGTAATCCTAGTTTAGGTTTTTTGAATTAGCTTTGTTATTTGTTTTTCTTTGCCCATGCAAAAATGTTATGAACTAGACTGAAAATCACTTAACACACACTTGACACTATAGATTGTCTAGCTACACATAATGTTTGGCCAGTCCCGTTTTATAATTAACCCTTTAACCCCTGTTGACGCATTTAGGCGTCATAATTGACCCCACCTACTCTAGACGTCATAAGTAGTGTGAAAAGTGCTCTAGAAAGGTCAAATCAAGTTTATTGCAAATTACCTGAAAAAAACCACTTTTTTTCGCCGCGCCCTCCCTACTAAACTATATAGAACGGGGGACGGGGGGATTTTTAAAGGGGGGTGTCCCCCCTTTAACCCGGGGTTCGAAGGGGCGGAGCCCCTCGCCACTTTTGGCATTTTTGGGGCTTCAGGATGCCCGGAAATGCATACTTTGGCAAAGAATATTGTCTGAACTGTGCTGTTTGCTCACCTGGACACCTACAGGTTTTTGTATCAGTCACCAGGGCTGAATGAAGACCAAAATTAACAGAAAATTGACGAGGTCGCAGCACTTAAGCGGCTTCAGTTCCGAAGTGTGAGTGGCCAACTCAGACATTAGTACATGGTCGTAAACCTTGACATGCCAGGAGAAAAGGGTGCTAGTTTGGAATAGCTAGCGTACTGCATTTTGTAGAAAATTGCGAAACAAACTGCCAGTTTAGAGCAAGTCAAATTTCTGACGAAATAACTTAGCAACTAAAGGGTTAATTATGCCTCGGTGGGCGGAGCCACGAGGCATACAGTAGTTCGTCGGTTTGTCATTCATTCATTCATTAACCCTCGGCGCATGCGCGAGGGTTACGGTACTTGCTTTGTCGTTCGGTCGGTCTGTCTGTCTGTCTCTTCTGCTACAGAGATCAGCGATCGCTTCTACGCGTCAACTAAGGTATGAACAGGCTAAGCATGACCATGGCTTGCAATGTGACTCGTGGATTTTGCTAAAGTGCTTTCGTTCTCGAGTTATGTATGGCTGGCTCACCTTGACGGCCATCTTGGACATCTCTGACGACAAACGTGCCCATAGTTGACTACCTAGGTACTTGTAGATTCCATCTAAACAGCAGGACAGCTCTGGGGGTGCGTAGACATCTCAAGAAAAAGCCTATCAAAGCTAAGAGCAATGGCTATCTACTAAGTGTAACGGTCACGCCCACTTGACACACCTTGTCTCGGTTGTGGTCAGCACTTTGCTGTATTCTGGTTAGCAGTGCAGTTTCAATAGCAAGCAGGTTGGCTTTAGCTGCAAAGCTCCTTCTGCAAACCATAACTAGAAGCTAACTCCACAATGTGCAACACGCCGAGGGTTTCGTGAAATCTGTTCATTCATTCATTCATTCATTCTGTCCGCAGGCAGAACTCCGCGTCGGCAGAAAACTAAGCGCTGATACTTGCAATACATGTCCAACTCGATATTGGCTCGGAATTGAATTGATAGACTTTTGGTTTTAAAGCTTGGTTACCTTGAATGGCATTGCTGGACTAGCTCAGCAATGTGGGACTTCGCCGAAGATAAAGTTGTCTACTATAGTCTTCTTCACAGCTTGTAAGACAATTCTGTACTCAAGGTAGAACAGTGAGTGCTGAGAAATCAATCGTGCTATCGCTAAGCAGCGGCAGCTCCAGCAAGCTAGCAACCAGCGCTCACGTGCTGTGTTGATTATAGGCACGCCCAACTGAATTCCATGTGGTTAGCACTGCTAGGCTTCTGATTGCATAGTTGCAACCCACTAGCTGTATTGCAGCTTGTTGCAGCGCTCTTCAGCTTTAATTTCATCATACAGGAATTGCATTGCATAACTATTATACTGCATTGTGATTGCTGTACAGCAAGGTATAACAGCTGCAGTTTGTTGCAGTGTATGTGAAATGGTTGCATTCCTTACTGTACAGGAATTGTGCTATAGCTTGTATAATAGGTGGAGTTTACTGTAGCTAGTCCAGTGCTGTGTACAATGGAATTCCACCGAGGCATCAGCACCTTTGGTGCCTAGTTCGAAACTGTTATACTAACAGTAGAATGTGTTCATGCACTAACCTCGTAATCAGATGTATGAACAGTCCATCCATCAGGTTTGTTGGTAACCTTCACTTGTATTGTGTCAGATGATTTCCAATAACAATCAATAGGAGAACCATACTCTTTAAAATCTTTATAGAACATCTTCACTCTCTGTTGTATAAAGAACACATTGTAATGAACAACAATTCCATCTCTCATAACTAACCTCAAGATGATTTGACAACACAAATACAAATACAACCTTCCAATGATTGAGACCAATCTCTTGATAGTACATCTGACAGACACACTTTACTGTATGTAACATACCACACTGTAGCTCATGACTACTTCTTGGTAATGATAACACTCACCATGAGCTAGAGGCAATTCTTGCTTGTTTGAAAGCTGTAACTCGCCATATCCTAATACATGAAAGTAACAAGTGATAATAATGAGGCACTGAGAGTACACACAAACCTCTTCGTCTTTGATAAAGAACAATCACCAGCACAGCAACAACAGCCAGCACCAATACAATAATAAGTACCACAAGTACGATAACTACACCAGCTAAAGCACCTCCTGATACACCTGATGGAGGAGGATCAACTGATGGAGTACTAGGACTGGGTGAGGCTGTATAGGCACAATGATCAGAACACATTCAACACTATAAACCAAACATACACGTAAGTGCAGTAGAACCAATCGAAGAGGATATTATAGTAATAGACGAACTCATACTTGGAACTGAAGAAGGCAAAATAGAGCACTTGCACACGATAACCATTAATTTTTTCTCACTGTTTCTGTGACATTGTTGTTGACTGGGTGGTCCCCTCCTAGCAATACTGTCCACTCCAAGTACTGTAATACAGTACTCCACACCAGTAGGAAGTGTCACTGTAGTGTTGGTGTCACTAGTGGTGATGTTGAGGTAGACACTGCCATCAGAGGAGTTGATGATAGTGACCACATACTGCACTGCACAGTCACTCATACTCCAGCTAATCAGTAGTGATGAGCTGTTGGTACTGATTTGTATGATAGAGGTCATATTAGGAGCAGGAGGAGGGGATGCTAAGTAAAAATAAACCGCAAAGTACAGAGCTAAAATAAATTGCAAAAATAAGCAAAGGAACAAGACTGTACTGAGTGTAGAGTTAGAGCAATGCAAGAGAGCAGATTTAAGTGTCTTTGCACGCATACATTTTCCCACCAGGTGAAATATCGGCATTTGAATGTTAATACAGTACATTGTAGCCACCATCTTGTTTTCTGATCATTCGTATAGAGTACAATGCGTCCCTAGTAAGCCTGTAGAGATACTTGGCACTTTTACTGTTCTTACAAGGCTGTGACAGAGTTTGTGAACAAGGGAATTCGCAAGTGTAAGTTGTCCTGCCAGATCCAATAAGATTGCAGAACATGCGACACACTTTCTGACACAAGGCTTTGCACTAGCTATGGTGGCTACTAACTACATGCATCAGTAAAGATTGGTGTGTAACATACAAAATAGTAGTGACGTACCCACACTCAAAATTGCTCCACTAAATTTAGTGAGATCTGAATCTTCTAAGCACTTCAGTGTAATACCATCATGAGACAGCTGAACAGGATCAGTGAGTATGGCTGTTGAGTTAACAGCAGTAGCCAACATCGTGGTCATACTAACAGCCACTCCATCACGATAAACTGTAAAGTTTCTCAGAATTCTTGGTGACTGTCTGTTTAAATTCGCATCATACAAAAAGTTTGAGCTTGTAGAATTATTAGTAAAGCTAGTACTAGTGTCCCAGAGCAAGCCACCCTCAGTAGTGTTACACACAAACACAGGCTTACTACCAGGACAAACAAGCACAGAACGATTTCCTGGTTGACTGGGATCTAGAATTCGAATGTTAGCTACAAAATATACATGTGGATTTATATGTAAAAATATTAACTCGCCAAATATACCTTGACTGACTGAGAATATCGTAAGTGTAGACACTAGCAACAGCGAACAAGAAAGCTGAATGGAGACGGTCATGTTTGCACTGCTGACTCATCAAGTTTTACCAAGCGTGCCAAAGTAAGTACTGTTGGGTAGAGACGTGGGCAGGAACGAAGCTGGGCGTCGCTGGGTGCGGTGCATGGGTGGGCATAATTATTACACGTGGGTGGAATTCTCAATAGTATTTGAATAACATTATACATAGCTCCGGCGCGAACTCTCACCTCGTTCAGATTTCAATGTTACGCCCATTTCAGCTCATGTTTATTATGCCTCGGTGGGCGGAGCCACGAGGCATACGTGTCAGTCTGTCATTATGCCTCGGTGGGCGGAGCCACGAGGCATACAGTAGTCAGGTGTGTGTGTCAGCTACTGACCCGCTGTAAGAGCGCTAGTCTCTGCCTAACAGTTTTTTTAGTGAAAAAAAAAGAACCAAAAAAGCAGTATTTACCAGGGATTGAACCCTAGCACACCATGCTGCTATGCCAACACCTACCCATTGAGCCACCGAGACCTGTTGCCGACTTGACATTGGAACTAGGCTTTATAGTGATATTCTATTATAATACACATGCGCGGGCATGTCACGTGCTTCCTGCCCGTGACGTCACACATCCGCACCTCAGGTTGGTCTATCCCTCCTGTGTCATTATGTCATTATGCCTCGGTGGGCGGAGCCACGAGACATACTGTAATCGCGTTGTCTGTCATTCATTATGCCTCGGTGGGCGGAGCCACGAGACATACAGTAGTCGTGGTGTCAGTCAGTCAGTCAGTCAGTCAGTCAGTCAGTCAGTCAGTCAGTCAGTCAGTCAGTCAGTCAGTCAGTCAGTCAGTCAGTCAGTCAGTCAGTCAGTCAGTCAGTCAGTCAGTCAGTCAGTCAGTCAGTCAGTCAGTCAGTCAGTCAGTCAGTCAGTCAGTCAGTCAGTCAGTCAGTCAGTCAGTCAGTCAGTCAGTCAGTCAGTCAGTCAGTCAGTCAGTCAGTCAGTCAGTCAGTCAGTCAGTCAGTCAGTCAGTCAGTCAGTCAGTCAGTCAGTCAGTCAGTCAGTCAGTCAGTCAGTCAGTCAGTCAGTCAGTCAGTCAGTCTGTCTGTCGCAACGATTTCTCGTAGCTCGCTGAAAACTAATCGCTGAAAAAAGCAATACGGGTAGAAATCGATACTTGCTCGGATCTGAATTTTCAGAAGTTTGATTTTAAAGCTTAGTGCGTAAGTTACCGCGTGAATTGCTCACGGCTGGTTCGGTTTTGTAGCGCACGCTGAAATTTAAGCTCTGTAACTAGCAATGCAAGTAGAACACGGTATTATCTCGCTTTAGAACGTTGGAAAACTATATACGAAGCTTAGTTTGTGAGTTATGGCGTAATTTGCTCACTCGCGTTCGATCATGGCTGTTGCTGGCTATCTGGAGTTCTTCAAAGGCAAAGCTATCCACAGTTGACTGCCAAGAAGCTGATAGGTTAGAATTTTACTACAGCAATTGTGTAAGCAAGCTATGGACGCTGTCTCGCTCATGTGCTGTGCCCTGCACTCAAACTGAACATTATAGACACGCCCAGTTGAATTAGTTGTCAGCACTGATGGCTTCTGATTGCATAACTATTATACTGCATTGTGATTGCTGTACAGAAAGGTATAACAGCTGCAGTTTGTTGCTGTGTATGTGAAATGGTTGCATTCCACCGAGGCATCTGCACCTTTGGTGCTTCATTATTCAAAGTATTAATAAGCAGCAACACTAAGGTGTAGGAAAAAGTGAAAAAATAATTAACAATAATACAATGTTCATAACATTCACAGCATTTTCAGAACATACACTTCATCTTGAGCTATAATCGTCGTACGTACATAAAAGATTGAAAAAAATTATTCAGTTACTATTACATGTAATGATAAAACCAAGTTCAATTTAGCAAAATTATAGGACTGGTACTTAAAAAAAAGAGTAAACTGAGACACCAAGAATATGCATATTTATACTTCATTATGTGAACCAGAGGGTTAGTTATTGGCCATGGCTTGTACTCTCACACGAATGCAGTCCTGGTAAAGGTATTGAGTGTCAAGACTCGAGTTAAAAGAGGACTGGGAGATGAACTTTGGATAACCGGTATTGTTTCCATACTGACCATTAGTAACTCTAACAAAGATATCATTCGTATCAATTGAGAGCGTCTTCTTGTAGTGTTCCTTGTCATCCAACCAGTTGAGGAGCTCAATGATGATGGTGCCTGTGAAAGGCCACTGGAGGCTGTCATCATGCTGCCCTTTCATGATTATAGCATAAATCGACAAGTGGCTGCCCTTACCACCAAGATTACCATTGGCATGCACTCTGAGGCATAATTTATAACCCTGTGGCCTGCTAGTAAATGGTGGGCTGTAGTGTTCATTGTTGAACTGCTTGCGTTTGGAATACTCTGATATGGTGAAGTGAGCCCCAGAATGGATACTATAACGAGGGAGTCCTGCCATGCTGGGGTTAAAGAGAGGAGAGGTGTGGAGTAAAATACTGCATCAACTCTAAACTTGAGGTGGTCGTCAACCAAGTATTCTGTGTTGGAAGAATGATCGTACGCCAGCCTAGAATGTGACATAAATTTAGCTTTGCCATAACCACTTGCAGTCTCTTTGGTAGTGACACGAAAGCTGCGTATACCATCAGGATCTGTGTAGTTGCTGAAGAATGCTGTGTGTGAGCGATGACTCTTATTCTCTCTCCAGTTAAGAAGCTGAAATGTAACGTCTCCTTCAAATGGCCATTCTAACTCATCATCATATTCTCCTCTCATAAGTTGAGCATATAATGAAAGGTGAGAACCACTGGCTGCACCATTACCATTGGTGTAAACCTTGAGACGAAACTTGTAGCCTCTGTTATGAGTATAAAATGGTGAACTGATCCACTCCTTATTAGCTTCTCGCTTCTCACTGAAATTGCTGATGATGAACTCCATTGGTGCTTGATTATATAGAAATTGCGGAGGCATCGTAGCTGCAAGAGGAGTAGTGGTCTCCTGATTGAGATGTAACTTCATCAATAATCGAAGATGCTCACATACAGCAGTGGCTTCATGCTTCTTCATCTCATTACGAGGCAACTTCACAGTGCAACCAGCACTGGTAAAGGGACAAGAAATTACTTGTAGAGGACACTCATCGATATGTGCTTCAATTTGTTTTCTCTTGAGTCCCTCCTTCTTGCAGTTGTTAGGGCAGGTCACGGGAACCTGAAGGCAGACCGGGAGATGCTTTGTTGTGACGATATCATACGAACTGCAGTAGGAGCAGTACTTGCAGCTTATCTGACGCCCAGGACAGCGAATCGTCATATGCTCCCCCATGGCACCACTTCGTATTTCCTTACCACAACCAAAAGAGCAAGGCAGGAGGATGTAGTCACATTCCCTCTTGTCAGGATCAAGATGGTTCTGGAGGTCCCGCACCTCTCCTGTCCATCTACAGCCTTCTTTGTGGTGTTGGCAGCGAACCTCGAGATCATTAATCTCACGCTGGAGGAACTTGTTGAGGCGAGCATTGGACAGGACATCCTTCTCACGACATTCTGGGCACTCGTTATTACCATCTGCGAGGAGTCGTGTACGACATTTCCGGCAAACATGATGACCACAATCATTCAAGAAAGGGTCAATCAGTAGCTCGAAGCAAACGGGACAGAAGCGATTTTTGGGAGGTTCAGTTACGAAGTGAAATTCCACCGCCATGAC
This sequence comes from Haliclona indistincta, assembly GCA_964017065.1. Lineage (NCBI taxonomy): Eukaryota > Metazoa > Porifera > Demospongiae > Haplosclerida > Chalinidae > Haliclona > Haliclona indistincta. Next base: position 2,893,431 of record OZ024790.1, on the reverse strand, counting down.
CTACAGAAGCGGGTTTTGTCACGTGAATTGTAAGTAAACGCCCACAGAAGCACGCATCACGTGACCCGCCCGTACACACGAAATAATTAATTTTTTGTTTAAATACAAGGAATTAATGTAGATTCGGTGTGGTTCCGGGTACGACTATTCTTAGTGTTAAAACGCCGGGAACGACGATCCTTAGTGTTAAAATGCCGGGAACGACGATCCTTAGTGGTGGAACGCCGGGAACGACGATCCTTAGTATTAAAACGCCCGTTAGCGAATACTGGGCGCCGTTAGGCGAAGGTTTTTAGGGTCTTGAGTTTAGGCTGGCTGCATAGTGACGTGATTTGTCACGTAGGGGACATGAAGTGTTGTGAACATAACAAGGCCCCTACAGAAGCATTCAGCCCCGCCTCTGATATGACGTTATGCGTTGCGCGCGCGCCTGGTTATAACACAAAAGCTATTATGTGCGAATGCGTGCCCTCTCCAATTCTAGCCGGCCAACTATTGATACGGGAGGCCGAAGGAAAGGAGCGAGCAACCAGTGTAATCATCCTCTACATGAAATCTAGAGTAGCGATGTGCGTGGGCATGGTCATGCGGCCGGAAATGTCTCCACCTTTTTCAATTCAAAAAGTGGAAATTGTCTTGCGCGACGTCGGAGTGCCGTTTCAGTGGCTAAAAACCACCCCAAGGTTTTCAGATACGCTGATTCCAACTAAAAATGAAATTTAAGCGGATAATTCTTGGAAACAATGCTGTTTTGCTATGATCAATCAGTGCTAGATAAAAAACCCAGCAATTTGGTAATCAACCTCTGTACTGGTTTGGACAATTACATGAGTAGTCTCGTAATAGATTCACACATGTACCACCGTTTGTACAAGGCAATGAGTCACATTCATTAATGTCCACAAAAAAATTATTTTCGTAGTCAAACAGTTTGCAATGTTAGTTAAACTTGGAGAATGCCTCTGACCAGCACTTACAAAGGTATTAGTAACCGTTTAGGTAAGTGCAAACGTGCTCCAAAGTCGCGCACAGCTTGAGTGTCATGCTAACTGGCCTGTTCGCCATGTACTGCAACACTTGAAGCAAATAGCTGGTCGAGCGTCCGTTATAGCCATTGTTGTGAATCTGGCTGGTCGTAGTTTGCTTAAATAAGTATGCTGAACAGGTCAGCGTAGCCCAGGTTGTCGTGTCATACTCAAGATTACTGTTTTGCACGTATGCTACAAAGTGCGCAACAGCGCCGCTGTAACCAGGAAGCCGGCTTTGTAATGTGATTAGTGGAGAACAAAATCACACAGTAACCGCCACAAAACACGTTGTAACTCAGCCATTTTATCACCGATTCTAACGAAATTTAGATTTGTGTGCTACTAAAGGTTAGCAGAAGCTACCTAAAACAACTAGTAATTGATTCAGTCAGTTTAAACTTCTTAGTGCACATCGCTATCTAGAGATCTGATAAAACCTGGAATGTCAAAATGGAATCTGTGAACTGGAATCTGGAATGTACGTAGCAATAATTTTATGTTAATATTTACACAACAAATGTCTCTACACCACATAGCTGTTCAGTACTAGTGATAATAGTACTACTTTCCTATGTGTTATTATATGCACAAATTAGAAGAACCAATACTAGTAATGCATGTGTATTAGTTATTAATGTATACAGCATCCTAGTAATTGTAGGTTACATAGAAAATGTCACTAAATTAAATAATTTCTTTAACTATTTGGGAGAGATTTGGTGCATGGTGGCATTGATAACTGTTGTGGGATTGGTCACTGACCTGTTGCACTGACTAACTTTCTCCATTCTTATAGCGGAATTTTAGTACCGTGTTGCACTAAATTTTGCCCAAATATTGTATAGGCAAGATTTAAGCACTGGATCTCTCCTACATTATTGAAGTAGTAGTTTATTAGCAGTACTAAACCATTCCTAAATGATGTAGGTGAGTTATAATGAATCTAGAATTACATTTTCCCTAAAATTATTGCTGGCATAATTATAGGGGAAAATTAGTGCACCTTGCACTACTTATAGGAAGCAATTACTGCATGGTGCACTAATTTTCTGCTACATTAATGTAGGAGAGCAATAATGAAACCAGAATTAAATGATTCATACAATATTTAGGCAAAATTTAGTGCAAGGTTCACTACTTTCCTCTACATTACTGTAGCTATTGAATTATATAAAATAATTTATATAATATTTTATATTATATAAAATTCATCACCAGGCGAAATATCAGCGTGGATAAAGGTGAATAGTGAATAATATTAGTATGTTATTAGATGAATATTAAGCAGTATGGACTAAGTAGTTGCAGCGCTTAGGGAACTATGGTCTGTTAGCAACTGAGCCAATCGTGTTAGCTACCATTTCATGCTCGCTTGTTCACATATTGCTATAACAATTTACCAGAGATGCCTAACTTGCACATTTTGTTATTTTTTTCATGTGTGTGTGATTATTAACGTTTAAAATTCACAAAGTTACCACAGCTATTGTACTGTACACATGATTGCTGTCTAAGAACACTGTTTGCAGAATGATAGAGAATGCTCTACTCTCGTGCCATGGTTTGCCCATGAGGCTCTTTTGTCTCCTGTGCACAAGCAAAGATGGAAAAAAATTCGCTGATACTGTTTCACTTACCTTGATTTCCTGTACTAGGCTGCAGCTAGGGCAGAAGTAGACACACATGCAGTCCAAGCAGAGGTTTCCCTTAGGTCAGCATAGCAAAACAATCACAATCAATAATTATTTAGCACACCTTAATTCCCTTCTGGGTTCTTAGCTTTTTTCTCAAGTATAGATCCTGTTCATGGAGTGAGGCTTACCCACAGCCTTAGCAACATAGCTTACAGCAATGCAAGGGCAGATCCAAGATAACATACCTGTAAATCAACAAGAAATATCCACAAGATGACAGACAAACATAGCTCACATAATTTGGGATCACTAAAGCAGCCACACAATGGATTAGACCAGTCACTCATTGTCAGCTTATTGAAAAGGCGACAAAGGGCAAAGAAGACTTGTACACAAACTTAAGATAAATAGGAGTGTTTATGAGTTAAACATCTCTCAGCCTGACTCTTTTATGCTGAAGTGTCACTATGAAAAAAGCATTTTTAATTTACCACAACAGTTGCGAAAATAATTACGCACAACAAACATCAAATTTGGCTACCACAACAACACAACAGTACCTTAAAATTCTTAAAATGAACAAAGCCTGTGGGATAACATGTTGAGTTTAGACTACTTAGTTTAATTTTTAAAATAAACAGAAGAGTTGCCTGGTAATGTTTATTCAACTGGTTGGACCAGAAACAGAAAATTAACTTGCAGCCTAGACTTTGCACAATTATAATACATGACAACTAGAAAATGGATAAAATGATGTTGTGATCAGAGAATTTTTTTGCATCCAAAAGTCATGTGGAATAGGTAGTACAATAAATTTATCATATGCATGTGAGGACTATCTTCATATGTAATATTGAGTGGTGTGTTTAGGAGTAGTAATGCAATCTACTGGAGGGGGAGGGAGGGGAAGGGAGAGAGGGGGAGAGAGAGATGGAGGGGGAGAGGAGAGAGGGGGAGGGAGGGGGAGGGGGAAGAGGGAGGGAGGAAGAGATATATGTGTAAATAGACTTTGACAGTTTACTATTTAAGTTAAAAAACGAACCTTAACGTTATGCTGAACAAAAAGGTGAATAGTGAATATTGAATATTAGTATGTTATTGATGAATATTAAGTAGTATGGACTAAGTAGTTGCAGCGCTTATTAATCAGGGATCTATGGTCTGTTAGCAAGTCAATCATGTTACCATTCCATGCATGCTTGTTCAAATTGCTATAACAATTTACCAGAAATGCCTAACTTGCATCCTTTGTTATGTTCTTCATGTGTGTGCGATTAATAACTTTAAAAGTCACAAAGTTACTACAGCTATTATACAACAAGCTACACACGACTACTGTACTCATGATTGCTGTCTAAGAACACTGTTTGCAGAATGCTAGGGAATGCTCTACTCTCGTGCCATGGATTGCCCACCAGGCTCTTTTGTCTCCTATGCACAAATAAAGATGAAAATATTGATACACTGTTTCACTTGCCTTGATTCCCTGTACTAAGCTTCAGCCAGGGAAGAAGTAGACATACATGCAGTCCAAGCAGAGGTTTCCCTTAGGTTGATTAACATAGTACATGTAAAACTGTCACATTGCAATAATTTAGCATACCTTAATGCCCTTCTGATTTCTAAGCCTGTTTCTCAGGTAGATCCTGCTACAGCAATGGATAATAAGTAATGGTAGGAGGCCAACAAGTGGATTAGCCATCATTGCTCCAATTTGAGGCTTACCCACAGCCTCAGCAACATAGCTTATAGCAATGCAAGGGCAGAACCAAGACAGCATACCTGTAAATCAACAAGAAATATCCACAAGGTGACAGAAATTAATGCTCACATATTTTTGGGTCACTAAAGCAGCCAGAAAACAAAGGATATGACCAGTCACTCATTGTCAGTTTAGTTTAAAAGCCGATCGATGTACTCTTCTATCTCGTGATTCACTTCTTCAGTCACTAAGTCTCTTCCGTAGTTTAGATATCGTGATTGTAGTGGTGTGCTACAACTTCAGCTTTGACACTTGGTGCTACTAAAGCCGTCAATAACTGTGTCACTTTTATGCAATCGGCGTTATCACCGTGCGAACACTTAGTATAGAAGTTATTTTGTTTACCTTGAAAAGGAAGGACTTAGCAATATAGACATGCTTTAAATTGAAAGTTTATATAATTTCAGGAGTCATTGTACTTTTATACTATGAAACCAGATCATAATATAAACATGTACTTACCACTTTTTGTTATCACAGCCAGTGAAGTCTGCATTAGTTAATGTAAGGTGGGAGGTGCACTATGACCTCGGCCTATGACGAAGCAGTTATGATAGCAGCCCTTGGGGCTTCGCCCCTCAGGCTGCTATCAAAGCTGCTTCTTGATATACACCATAGCACACCTCCCACCATACTGGTTTGAGCCATAGGATGAATGGTACCGGTGTCATTGTACCATGGTAACCATCGATGTCATTACTCAACCTCGTCTTCAATAAGCAGTCTAGATCAACAATTCTTTGTCTGATGACGACTTTAAGAATCCCGTTTCATCCCCCCCCCGAAAAAGTCTCTGTCATTAAGTCACCACTGACGTCAATCTCGTTTTGCTGTATCTACAGAGGAGGAATTCGATCAAGCATGCAAGGCATATGTTCCTGTCAACTACTGCGTACTGACTGGGCTATGAGAGTATTTGCTACTTGGAGAGGACATAAAGAGGAGAATGTAACAAACGCAATACTGAAGAAAACCTTTCAGATATATGAGCAAGGATACCGGAATTTTAGAACAAAAAATAACCATTCATTACGAGCTACTGGGACTACAGCGATGTTTAACGCTTCTGTACCAGAAAAAAATGATCAGGGAAGTAACTGGGCATAGGTCAAGTGTATTGCATATTTACGAACATCCTAAAATTAAACAACAAAAAGATGTCTCCTCAGTTTTTATGAGCAGCAACGACAAGAAAAACCATCCAGTTACACTTACAGATCAGCATACTAGTTCAAGTGTTCATACTTCTTTCAAGTGTTGGCAGCAGTTGTTTACTCCACCTTCTGTTATTATGGTGCAATGTTTTATGGAGTAAACAACGGTTCTATTTCCAACACTCCATAAAACTTGATTCTACATTTTCACAGTGCTCAACAGGAGCAGCAGATGGTCAAGGGAGATGCAGAAACTCGTGATCAGTAGTTGATTGCACAGGCTAGACCTTTGTTTTACTTAGTTATTCATGTAATTTTGTGATTGCTCACACCCATGCTTTATTCAATCACAGTTTTTGGCTGAGTTTTATTTGACGCATTCTGATTGCTATGCATGAAATTGTATGCATTGACTAAGACACGCCATTTGGAGTGACATGGTTGCTAGGCCTGATATGGTTGCTAAGCGGAAATATCTTGTGGTCATTGTCTTTATCATCTTATGGCTTCCCATGTAACAAATATACATTATTGACATTGGTAGCTAAAATTGATAAAGCTGACCACTTTAAGAATGACGTGATCCCACTTTGCACTAAATCTTGTATAAAAGTAAAGTAAAAAAGTTTTAATAAAAAAACTAAGCAGTGTAGGGATGACACTTGCAAAAGTAAAGGAACAAGATGGGATGATGCTTGCATAAGTAAGGGAACAAGATGGGATGACACTCACAAAAGTAAAGGAACAATTCAGATGGGGTGATGCTTGCAAAAGTAAAGGAATGAGATGGGTGTAAAAGTCCCAAGTATCTCTACATGCTTTAATGTCAACTGGAATAACAAGTGAGAGTGACTATTATCATTGCCGATCGGCAATGAAATGTAGGGATGACCTCGAATTAAGATGGCTGTTACTCATGTGTGAAAATGAGTTTTCGCACATATCTCAATTGTTATACATTTATACTGCATTTTAACTGTCTCTAAGTGAATCTGAAGTGTAAGCGCTTGTAGGAAGTATATGAAAGTCACCGGGACTGCTTGCTTGACGACAAAAATCAAGATGGCGACTCTCAGAGAGCCGTTGCAGATCTTTGCTGTTTTAACGTTTCTCGAGATTCTAGACATCTAGGATTGATCAGACGATTGTTCTGAGCATGGAAATACCTTTGGCGAAGCTGACAGACGTTTCTAAAGCGGTAAATTAAAATCGCCGCCCACGCGAATTGTCCGTCTTCTTGCTTCTTCTTTCTTTCTTTCTTTCTTTCTTTCTTTCTTTCTTTCTTTCTTTCTTTCTTTCTTTCTTTCTTTCTTTCTTTCTTTCTTTCTTTCTTTCTTTCTTTCTTTCTTTCTTTCTTTCTTTCTTTCTTTCTTTCTTTCTTTCTTTCTTTCTTTCTTTCTTTCTTTCTTTCTTTCTTTCTTTCTTTCTTTCTTTCTTTCTTTCTTTCTTTCTTTCTTTCTTTCTTTCTTTCTTTCTTTCTTTCTTTCTTTCTTTCTTTCTTTCTTTCTTTCTTTCTTTCTTTCTTTCTTTCTTTCTTTCTTTCTTTCTTTCTTTCTTTCTTTCTTTCTTTCTTTCTTTCTTTCTTTCTTTCTTTCTTTCTTTCTTTCTTTCTTTCTTTCTTTCTTTCTTTCTTTCTTTCTTTCTTTCTTTCTTTCTTTCTTTCTTTCTTTCTTTCTTTCTTTCTTTCTTTCTTTCTTTCTTTCTTTCTTTCTTTCTTTCTTTCTTTCTTTCTTTCTTTCTTTCTTTCTTTCTTTCTTTCTTTCTTTCTTTCTTTCTTTCTTTCTTTCTTTCTTTCTTTCTTTCTTTCTTTCTTTCTTTCTTTCTTTCTTTCTTTCTTTCTTTCTTTCTTTCTTTCTTTCTTTCTTTCTTTCTTTCTTTCTTTCTTTCTTTCTTTCTTTCTTTCTTTCTTTCTTTCTTTCTTTCTTTCTTTCTTTCTTTCTTTCTTTCTTTCTTTCTTTCTTCTTTGAACGAGCCTAGCGCTGTCTTGAGTGAACGAATCACTACCAAACCTGCACAATTGCACGTGTATATATCTGGAATAGTGCACTTACTTGCATCAAACACTACCAGAAGCGAGTAATCCTTTAAAAACATGGTTTTTGGGCAATTTTTGATTGAAGACGCCATTAAGCCAGGAAAACCCGAACTATTCTTTCTTGCTGCCCTTTGCACAATATAATGTACAGTGTCGTCCTGGCTATTACTTGCCCGTTTTACAAGGAAAATGGGTGTACCCACACTCCAATAGCACTTGCCATATTTGGAACAAATTTATTTCGTACTCGGCAATCACGAGAGACCCACATAGGGGTGGGTGGGTGGGTTGTGGGGAGGGCGTCAGGTGGCATTTTTTTGGCGCTCTGGCAAAAGGAGATGTATCTTCTTCCATCGCTCTTGCTGGTAGGGGATTTTTGCCGAAATCGTGTTTTCTCATTAAATATTCGCCCCTCTGTAACTTACAGACAGAGACCTTTTTGCAAAATCCCAAACGTACGTTTCTTCCTTGTGTACCAAAGTTTATGTTTGACATTTTGTGTGGGTGTGGCATGCCTAGGAAAGCTACGTGCTTTTTCGTCATTGGGTGGAGCTTGTTACGCCCACAAGACGAATGGCGACTTTCTTGGGTGATCAGTGTGACTGAGCAGGCCTTCAACTATCAGTAGAAACCAAAATATTTGCAATCCTGATGTTAGGGTAATCCACCCTTAAATGAGGACCTCCGTTCAAAAACGGCAATTAAACGTTACAAAATTATTTTGAATAACAAATAAAAAGAACAACCGGTATAAGTAAGTGCGACATTATGTATTATCATTGCCGATCGGCAATGATATGTAGGGATGACCTCGAATTAAGATGGCGGCTACTCATGTTGAAAATGGGTTTTCGCACATATCTCTATTATTATACATCTATACTGCATTTTAACTATCTCTAAGTGACTCTGAAGTGTAAGCGCTTGTAGGACGTCTATTAAAGTCGCCGGGACTGCTTGCTTGACGACGAAAATCAAGACAGAGAGAATTTGCAGATCTTCGCTGTTATAGCGTTTCTCGAGATTCTAGACATCTAGGATTGATCAGACGATTGTTCTGAGCATGGAAATACCTTTGGCGAAGCTGGCAGACGTTTCTAAAGTGGTAAAACAAAATCGCCGCCCACGCGAATTGTTCATCTTCTTTCTTCTTCTTCTTCTTCTTCTTCTTTTGACAAGCCTAGCGCTGTCCTGAGTGAACGAATCACTATCAAACTTGCACCATCGCATGTGTATATATCTGGGGTAGTGCACTTAGTTCTTAGATAGGCATCAAACACTTCCAGAAGCGAGTAATCTTTGAAAAACATGGTTTTTGGACCGTTTTGGACTAGCGACTTAATTAATTAACCCTCTTGTCGCTACTGATCATTGACTCCGCCCACATCAGTTTTGAAACTGAGCTCGGTTCTCGCTTTCTCAGTGCTTTCTCTCTGCTCTGGGCGCTTCAGCGAGCAAGCTAGAGCCTAGAGGTATGAACAAGCAGTATACCATACCCTGGATAACACTGATCTGTCTATGCTGACATCATGACCCACGGTAGGCGCGAACCGGACGACGGTGATGATACCCGATCTCACTGAGCTATAGGCTACTAGTTTCTTACTCTACCCGGCGTAAGCTATACCCATAGGACCCCTGTGCTGTTGACAACTGGACATTGTTCATCGTAAAAAGCTAGAAGCCTCTGTGATCGTGATATCGACATCAACATGCAAGCCTGGGACTAGCTAGTCCACAGACTAGCCATGCCATCATAGTGTTCCACTGAGTTGTTAGTGTTAGTCTCTTCTTCATCCATCACAGTGCTAAGAAATATCATGTTGTCAACTCATACTCTCAACCTCTCTAACTAATTTAAACCTTTTCATTATTCTTGAGATTGCCGATAATAACATTCCGTGTTTCTTGACTCTCCAGCTGTCTAGAGGCTATGTACCGTCTGATCTACTAGACTAGTACCTGCTGCTCAAAGGGTTGTAAAAATGAAATAAAAGCTATAGCATAGAATACAGCTAATAAGTTCAAACTGATAGTGATCAAAAAAGTAACAGGAACAAGTAAAGTAAAAAAGTTTTAATAAAAAAACTAAAAAAGTGTAGGGATGACGCTTGCAAAAGTTAAGGAACAAGATGGGATGATACTTGCAAAAGTAAAGAAACAAGACTGGATGATGCTTGCAAAAGTAAAGGAACAAGACTGGATGATGCTTGCAAAAGTAAAGGAACAAGATGGGATGATGCTTGCAAAAGTAAAGGAACAAGATGGGATGATGCTTGCAAAAGTAAAGGAACAAGATGGAATAATGCTTGCAAATGTAAAAGTCCCAAGTATCCCTACATCAGCGGCTTGCTGCGACAACATGCAACTGACATTTATGGAATCCTCTTCCTATAGCTATACCTTTTACAACCGTCAATTACTTAATCGGACTGCGTCCTCCAAAACACAGATAGCTCTAGTTATTTACAATTGTTAATTACTTCATCGGACTGCGTCCTCCTTCAAGCCGCTGATGTAGGGATACTTGGGACTTTTACATTTGCAAGCATTATTCCATCTTGTTCCTTTACTTTTGCAAGCATCATCCCATCTTGTTCCTTTACTTTTGCAAGCATCATCCCATCTTGTTCCTTTACTTTTGCAAGCATCATCCAGTCTTGTTCCTTTACTTTTGCAAGCATCATCCAGTCTTGTTTCTTTACTTTTGCAAGTATCATCCCATCTTGTTCCTTAACTTTTGCAAGCGTCATCCCTACACTTTTTTAGTTTTTTTATTAAAACTTTTTTTTAGTTATTGCCCTCACGCGAGGGCATTAACCGACATTAATGACCGCGGGAAAGTCGGTCGCCCGAGTAACGGTCGAGGGCGCAGCCCGAGACTGTACGAGGGCAACTGACTTTCCCGAGGTCATTAATGTCGGTTAATGCCCGAGTTGTGTAGGGCAATAAATGATTTATTACATAGTTCATCTCTGTGAGCGCAATAACATCGCGAATTTTTCAAACTCGCAAAGACGCAACGGTCTGTTGCTATAGAAGACGCTACGCGCGGTCAATAACCTACATTAATGCCCTCGAATAGAGCAATCCGATTGGTGAAAGATGACGTACTATGTAATAAGTGTACATTGTAAAACAATCTCGTGCAAAGCGAAGTTCTTTCCTTGTTCATCGACTTGTAAAGGTTTTTCCACATAGATACATCATTTCACCACAGTTTTAGTCGCTTATCAACCACCTGCAAGACTTGTACTAAGCGCGGTGCTAGCGTTGAAACTCCGCCCCAACACGCCTATAAGGTAGATGGGCTTAACTCCGGACGAACTTTACGTAAACGGTCGGCGTTCAGTTGTAGAAGCCGGTATCACCATCAGATCTGCACCATTTTATAGTACGCTACTGTGCTACAAATACCGAAGATGAGAGTAAACGAAAACATCCACTGACTGTTTGTACGGCGTGAAACTCGGCCCCCACTGAAAACTGGCCATGTTGCTAACTACGGACACACCCCTTACGATGAAATATCACTGAGAAGAATACAAGATACTGCAAAGCATGTTTTGGTATTTATCGCCATAAAGGAAATAAACTTGCATTTTGCACTTCAAACACTGCAAATAATAATTATAGACGGCTACGAAAGTTTTTAGCTCAATTTTTCGAAGATCTGCGAGTGGTAAGTACCTGCTAGTAAACGCAAATTCAATGTCTGTAAGTTTAGTTTTGTTCATTGCTAAGGTGTGCCTTGGGTTGCTTATAGCGCAAGTTTGGAAGCATAAGCTTGCTCGTAGTGAAAGTTGCGAATATTTACTATTGCGCGTCCGGAGTTACACCCCGTCCGGAGTTACGCCCATCTACCTTAATTACTGTACCTATGATCTGAACTCTACCTTAGTTACGCCCATCTACCTTAATTACTGTACCTATGATCTGAACTCTGAATAGACTATCACTATTTTTATTTTCAACTTATATTTTCCTTCTACACCTCAGCGTGAATTACTGCTATGAATAATAATTATTTTACTGTAAAAAAAAAATCTACCTTAATTACTCGGCTTTGCTCGCGACGCTGCTGTGCAACAAAGCGAAGGGCTACCGCCTCTATATTTTCTCAGTTTGTTCTCCGGACATCAGACTTCTCGATTTTGCGTTTAGCTCAATTTTCAACCGAAATACGTTTTAAGTCCCTTTTTGACCGGAGCCCCTCAAATAATTAACCCTCTTGTCGCTCCTTATCATTAACTCCGCCCACATCAGTTTTGCAGCTATCTCGATCGATACTGCGTTTTGTCTCTGCTCTGGACGCTTCAGCGTAAGCCAGAGGTATGAAATTTGTCTAGAGCAGTACTATACCCTAAGAGTAAGTAACACTATACCCAGACGTGAACAAGTCAGTGCAAGATTCTACGCACAGCCTAGGTTCCTAGTACCACGCAGCCTAAGTTAATTAATTGTAAAGGACTAGAATCCTCTGTGAGTGTGATGTTGACATCAACAAGGTTCTACTAGGCGTGCTCCTACTATTTAGGCTTGCAGCATCATGAGTTGTCAGTATTATTTTAAACCACACTCCTTACTCTCAAGACCCTGTGCACGTTCACATCTGCTAGACTAGGCTAGTAACTGCTGCTCACAGAGTTGTCAAAATGAAATAACATCTAACATAGAATACAACTAATAAGTTCAAACTGATAGTGATCAAAAAAGGAACAGGAACAAGTGAAGTAAAAATGCTTTAATAAAAAACTGAAAAGTGTAGGGATGACTGTTAAAAAAGGAAAGGAACAAGATGGGATGATGCTTGCAAAAGTAAAGGAACAAGATGGAATAATGCTAAGCTTGCAAATGTAAAAGTCCCAAGTATCCCTACATCAGCGGCTTGAAGGAGGAAGCAGTCCGATGAAGTAATTGACGGTTGTAAATAACTAGAGGTATATCTGTGTTTAGGAGGACGCAGTCCGATGAAGTAGTTGACAGTTGTAAATATGCTGCAGGTAGCTGTGTTTGGAGGACACAGTCCGATGAAGTAATTGACTGTTGTAAAGGTATATAGGAAGAGGATTCCGCATTTGTCAGTTGCATGTCGTCGCAGCAAGCCGCTGATGTAGGGATACTTGGGACTTTTACATTTGCAAGCTTAGCATTATTCCATCTTGTTCCTTTACTTTTGCAAGCATCATCCCATCTTGTTCCTTTCCTTTTTAAAGAGTCATCCCTACACTTTTCAGTTTATTTTTAAAGCTTTTTACTTTACTTTGTAGCTTTAGTGCAATCCTTGACCAAGTCTAAGACATCAAAATTATCAAATTTTCCATGAAAAACCAGTCACATACTGTAATGAATGCATTTCACAAACCCTCGGCGTCTACGCTCCATAGACCATAGTTGGGGATTGCAGCAGGAGTTTACCACTAATGCCAACCTGCTTAGCTTATAGGCTGTAGCTATATTGAAACTGCACTGCTAACTAGTTATGGCTTTCAGAAGGAGCTTTGCAGGCTTGCAGCTAAAGCCAACCAGCTTACTGTACTGGTAAACAGAAGACAGCAAAGTGCTGACCACAAGGACAAGGTGTGTCAAGTGGGTGTGACCGTGAACACGAGTAGGTAGCCATTGCTCTTGGCTTTGTAGGCTTTTTCTTGAGATGTCTACGCACTCCCAGAGCTGTCCTGAAGTTTAGATGGAATCTACAAGTACCTAGGTAGTCAACTATGGGCACGTTTGTCGTCAGAGAGGTCCAAGACGGCCGTCATGCAAGGTGACCCAGCCATACATAACTCGAGAACGAAAGCACTTTAGCTAAATCCACGAGTCACATTGCAAGCCATTGTCATGCTAAGCCTGTTCATGTCTTTATCGAGTTCCAGAAGTGAGCGGTGGTCTCTGTAGTTCGAGGGACAGAACGAATGAACGAATTTCACGAACCCTCGGCGTTTGAGCACCGTTGCAAACATTGTACAGTTAGCTCCTTAGTTGGTTTGCAGAAGGAGCTTTGCAGCTACAGCCAACTTGTTTGCTATTGAAACTGCACTGCTAATCAGAAGACAGCAAAGTGCTGACCACAACCGAGACAAGGTGTGTCAAGTGGGCGTGACCGTGAACACTGAGTAGGTAGCCATTGCTCTTGGCTTTGATAGGCTTTTTCTTGAGATGTCTACGCACCCCCAGAGCTGTCCTGCTGTTTAGATGGAATCTACAAGTACCTAGGTAGTCAATTATGGGCGCTTTTGTTGTCAGAGAGGTCAAAGACGGCCGTCAAGGTGAGCCAGCCATAACTCGAGAACGAAAGCACTTTAGCAAAATCCACGAGTCACATTGCAAGCCATTGTTATGCTAAGCCTGTTCATACCTTTACTGAGTTTCAGAAGTGAGCGATGGTCTCTGCAGCTCATTGGACAGACAGAATGAATGAATGAGTGAATGAATGAACAGACTTCACGAAACCCTCGGCGTGTTGCACATTGTAGAGTTAGCTCCTTAGTTTTGGTTTGCAGAAGGAGCTTTGCAGCTAAAGCCAACCTGCTTGCTATTGAAACTGCACTGCTAACCAGAAGACAGCAAAATGCTGACCACTTTCTAGGCGTGTCATGTGGGCGTGACCATGCATGCACACGTGAGTAGGTGCCATTGCTAGCTGTAGGCTGATATCTACGCACACTCAGACCTGTCCTGCTGTTTAGATGGAATCTACAAGTACCTAGATAGTCAACTATGGGCGCTTTTGTAGTCAGAGAGGTCCAAGATGGCCGTCAAGGTGAGCCAGCCATACATAACTCGAGAACGAAAGCACTTTAGCAAAATCCACGAGTCACATTGCAAGCCATTGTCATGTTAAGCCTGTTCATACCTTTACCGAGTTTCAGAAGTGAGCGATGGTCTCTGCAGCTCGATGGACAGAACGAACGAACGAATGAACAGATTTCACGAAACCCTCGGCGTGTTGCACATTGTGGAGTTAGCTTCTAGTTATGGTTTGCAGAAGGAGCTTTGCAGCTAAAGCCAACCTGCTTGCTATTGAAACTGCACTGCTAACCAGAATACAGCAAAGTGCTGACCACAACCGAGACAAGGTGTGTCAAGTGGGCGTGACCGTTACACTTAGTAGATAGCCATTGCTCTTAGCTTTGATAGGCTTTTTCTTGAGATGTCTACGCACCCCCAGAGCTGTCCTGCTGTTTAGATGGAATCTACAAGTACCTAGGTAGTCAACTATGGGCACGTTTGTCGTCAGAGATGTCCAAGATGGCCGTCAAGGTGAGCCAGCCATACATAACTCGAGAACGAAAGCACTTTAGCAAAATCCACGAGTCACATTGCAAGCCATGGTCATGCTTAGCCTGTTCATACCTTAGTTGACGCGTAGAAGCGATCGCTGATCTCTGTAGCAGAAGAGACAGACAGACAGACCGACCGAACGACAAAGCAAGTACCGTAACCCTCGCGCATGCGCCGAGGGTTAACGAGTGAGTGAGTGAACGACAAACCAAGTACCGTAACCCTCGCGCATGCGCCGAGGGTTAATGACAAACCAAGTACCGTAACCCTCGCGCATGCGCCGAGGGTTAATAATGAAGGGATAATTTTACCAGTGGCACTAAATCTTTTCTACAATAGTGTAGAAATAATTTTAGCAGAGGCAAATCTTTCCTATAATTGTAATAGTAAACATACCATTAAATGTTTCCTTCATCAACAGTAGGCAAGATTTGGTAGAGCTTGCACTAAATCTAGCCCAGGTATTGTAGGAATCATTTAACATGTACAGGTGCACTATTCTATGCCTATTATAATGTGTAGCAAGTAGAGCATACACCACTAAATCCTAACTCTAAATCAAAATCCTAACTCTAAAAAAAGTTCTCCAAATGGTAAAAACCTAGATGCCTAACCATGAACACTTTGATTTTTAACAGCAAAATTCTTTGGTGATCATGAAAAGCTTATTGGAAGAGACACTGTTGATCATCGTCCAATTATTGTAGAAAGATTTAGTGCATACAGCACTAATTAAATATTGTAAATGCTCACTAAGTACTTTAGTGAACAAAATAGCGCAGCATCCCACAACTGTTATTGGAGAGAGTTACACCATGCAAAAGACTGGTTATACTGTAGTATGCTACACTGTGTATAAATCCATTATACTGTTGTTATACTACATCATGTATGATTGATGTTTACAATAGTGTATACAGTAGTGTATTTCGCAAGTTATACCATAGAGAGGAAAGGTAAGTTATACAATAGTGTATTCAGTGTGTATACTGTGCGTATATTTCTTGCTGTTATACATAGTTATACAATGTTATATAATAGTTAGATACCGAGTCAAGGGTCATACGGGATTTATAAACCCGACGCGGTTGTTGTGACGACCGTACCGAGCGTAGCGAGGTCGTTACTTACCGCGGAGGGTTTATAAATCACGTATGACCCGCGGACGAGGTATCTAAGTTATTTATAGCATAGCAACAGTACTTTTCGACGCAAAAGCTACGATGGAACGTTCTCTTGCTGTCTTTTTGTGTCCAGAGCTGCTGCGTTTTTGTCCCGCAAGTCGACGACGTTTTTGACCCAACTACTCAACAAGTTACAGCTAGTCTCACAGCAAAACCTGTCCAGAAATACGGCGCCGTATTATAAGTAAACCGAAACCGTGTATTACGAATACACGGGGTCCGTCGGCTTCCCGTTTTATGACCGTGACAACCCGTAATGAGACTCGAGATTATACGGATTGCACCGTAGAATCGATGTTCACGGTTTAAAAACGTACCGTCGAATAAAGATAACGGGAAGGACTGTCCCGTTGAAGTGACGGGTATACACCGTGAAATAGTTGAGTACGGGCTCTCCACGGCTTGGTGAAATCGTTTGATACGGGGTGATAATAACTGTACCGTATTGTTTCGAATAAAATTAATACTAAACGACAATAAAATAGACACTGAACAATAAAATAGTTTGTTTGCTTCTTCACTGAATAAATTGTAGCCTTGAAAATCTGTTAATAAAAATAATTATGCAACAATAAATAAACAATCAAGCACTTACATCTAGCCTGATATATATATCAACAGCCTACAGGTCTGTCTAAGAGTAGATAACCTGAATGAGAGAGACAGTTATACAGCACACAACAGAAAAATGAACCTTAGATATTATCTCAGTCATCTTGAATGAGAAAACCAACGTTGGACTCCGTCTCAGAGCACATAACCTGAATGAGAGAAACAGTTATACAGCACACAACAGAACAATGAACCTTTGATATTATCTCAGTCATCTTGAATGAGAAAACCAACGTTGGACTTCGTCTCAGAGCACATAACTTGAATGAGAAACACAGTTATACAGCACACAACAGAACAATGAACCTTTGATATTATCTCAGTCATCCCGAATGAGAAAACCACGTTGGACTTCGTCTCAGAGCACATTACCTGAATGAGAGAAATATATATACAGCACAAGACAGAATAATGAACCTTTGACACAATCTCAGTCACCCTGAATGATAAAAACACTGTCTAAGAGCAGATAACCTGAATGAGAAAAACAGTGCCAGAACAATGAACCTAATATCTTAATCCACATAGGTTGCACGGCAAGGTGTGAAGGTGTATAGTGAGAAAACTCCACAACCCATAACAAAGCTACAACAGTCCAAGTTACTAATTACTAAGTTTTTTCAAACCTTGAACACAGACATCATCATCATTTACGCTCTAGTCTATCAAAAAGTAATGCATCCAAACGGCGCAAATACTCAGTCTCAGCTATTAGATCAGTTTCATACGGCTCCTATAAACACAGATAGCTGTAACAATAGTCAGAAAATGATAACAGACATCACCTTGAGTGAATGTGAAGGCTGTGGAAGCTGCCCTAGCGCCATATAGATCGACCGCGTGGTTACTCACGTGCGAGAATCGGCTGACCAATAGGATGATTGCGCGCTAAATAAGGCGCGACCGACTAGCAAGATGTCAGCACGAGCGTGTCAGCATTTAATACCGGTACCAGCATCAGAGTCTGAGATACAAGTGAGTTCCACTGTTCCTGTCTCTTGTCTTTGCCTCCCATCTCTCTGTTCTCTCATTCTCTAAACTATTATAGCATGACTCAGATCGATTTGCATTGATCTTCATGTGCTATCAGTAGATTATTGTGTATCACCAAAGTAGTAAGTACTGTGTGTGTGTGTGTGTGCGTGTGTGTGTTTGTTTTGAACCTTCATTTGTCTAGTTCAAGTTGTCCCATCTTTTGTCAGCACACTGTCAAGATGTCACATGCAGTTCATATGTAATAATAATTATGTGTGTGTCCTCCAGCAGTAGCTCTCTGTCCCTTTCTTTCTTGCTCTCAGTCTCTTTCATCTCACAGTCTAGATCACATAGTATCATGATGATGGTAATTGGTCACCAATGTATTTCTATTTCTTCTCTCTTCCTCTGTAGCTGCTGAATATGTGAACACCTAGTAGTGGTAAGCCACAGTGTGTTGGTTCTTCTCTTATCACCTGCAATGAGCAATCAAAGTATGTGTAACCCTTGTTTGTGTGAACACTCTCTTCCCTCTCCCTCTCTCCCTCCCTCTCCCTCCCTCTCTCTGATTCTCTCTCTCTCTCTCTCTCTCTCTCTCTCTCTGAGTCTCTCTCTCCGTCTTTCTCTCGCTCACTCTCCCTCTCTCTCTCTCTCCCTCTCTCTCCCTCCCTCCCTCCCTCTCCCTCCCTCCCTCTATCTCTTTTTCTCTTTCTCGTCAGTATGTCTGTCCCTTTGAGGTAGTGCATCATGTGCATGCGTTTGTGTGTGCTTGGTAGTTCTCCAATTATAGCCCTCTCTCACTCTTTCTTGTTCTCTCCTTTCTGAAACAGGGATAAAGAACAGACGGTCCCTAAATGCACTTTAAGCTAGGAAGGCCTCTCACTGTACTGCTGAAGCTGTTACTCTAACACTCCCCAAATGATTACTGTTAAACATGACAGGTATGTGCAAGGACGTACACCTGTCTGTGTGTGTGACAGTGTTTTCCAACTCTTTCTCTCTCTTGTTCTTAGCTGTGTGTCTGACCTTAGTGAGTAGTTTCTCCTCGTGATTGGAGGCAGACACATCATTTTGTGCAGCTACAATTTTGGCTAAAGCTATACTCATCGATGCTTTAACGGTTAGTGCTGCTTGGGTATTATGATTTATGTTTTCTTCTTTTATCAACAGCGAGCTTTCAAGAACAACACAGAAACTAACTGAGACTTTATTTTGATGAATTAGTACATGTTTTGTATAATCAAAGAGCAAACAGTCACAATCAACAGTAGCATGTCATACGCTCTACTGATACAATGGGTTATTAAACTACAGCTAGACAAGTGAGACTCTTTACAGGTCTCAGGGAGGTGTGTACGTACACTCTTAGTGGATTGGTTCGTGAAACCCTGATTCTGTTCCAATAGCTGAATAGCAGTCAACTGTATGCATTCTCACTGAATTTAGTGCTGTTTGTTAGACCTAGTGACTATAAACCCTGATTCTAGGTAAACAGAGCTATTTCTCTGTTCCAATAGCTCAATAGCAGTCAACTGTATGCATTCTCACTGAATTTAGTGCTGTTTGATAGACCTAGTGACTATAAACCCTGATTCTAGGTAAACAGAGCTATTTCTCTGTTCCAATAGCTCAATAGCAGTCAACTGTATGCATTCTCACTGAATTTAGTGCTGTTTGATAGACCTAGTGACTATAAACCCTGATTCTAGGTAAACAGAGCTATTTCTCTGTTCCAATAGCTCAATAGCAGTCAACTGTATGCATTCTCACTGAATTTAGTGCTGTTTGTTAGACCTAGTGACTATAAACCCTGATTCTAGGTAAACAGAGCTATTTCTCTGTTCCAATAGCTCAATAGCAGTCAACTGTATGCATTCTCACTGAATTTAGTGCTGTTTGATAGACCTAGTGACTATAAACCCTGATTCTAGGTAAACAGAGCTATTTCTCTGTTCCAATAGCTCAATAGCAGTCAACTGTATGCATTCTCACTGAATTTAGTGCTGTTTGTTAGACCTAGTGACTATAAACCCTGATTCTAGGTAAACAGAGCTATTTCTCTGTTCCAATAGCTCAATAGCAGTCAACTGTATGCATTCTCACTGAATTTAGTGCTGTTTGATAGACCTAGTGACTATAAACCCTGATTCTAGGTAAACAGAGCTATTTCTCTGTTCCAATAGCTCAATAGCAGTCAACTGTATGCATTCTCACTGAATTTAGTGCTGTTTGATAGACCTAGTGACTATAAACCCTGATTCTAGGTAAACAGAGCTATTTCTCTGTTCCAATAGCATTTAATTCTGTGTAATCTCACTGGAAGCTGTTTGATGGAATGTCAGGTTTGTTCGGCACCAACTAACTAGCTAGCCAAAAACATTTTTAGTATAATAATTATTATGTTCATGATTATCTTAAACATAGGAACAGATATTGAATAATTATAGTGTCTTGTCCATAATCAAACTGTAGCGAATCTGTCCAATGGTTTTCAACAGTCAACACGTGTAGATTCTCAAGCTGTCAGCGCAGTGTGCTGAGCCTGAACTCTTTCCCTTTAGGTTTATGTGTGTGTCAAAAGATTTAGGTTTAAGAGCACCAGTTGAGTGAGTTGTGTCTACTTGAAGGGAGGAGGAGCTTAGCCTGCGCACACAATATGTTAGACAAAAACTAATAACAGTGAGTTCGTACCTTGGTTTAAGAGCATCAGTTGAGTGAGTTGTGTCTTACTGTAGCCTCTTTTCGTATCCGGCAGAAATGGATGAAAGACATAGTCTAGAGCAAGATTAGAAGTGAAGTTCACAATACTACACACACCAACTTGTGAAATAGTCTGTCCGAAAAATAACATGATCTATGGTAAGCAACTCAACCAATAACTATGTTCACACACACATGCAGGAATCCCCACTCTAGAAGGTCAGAATCTAACCGCTAGACAACCGGAACATACATACTCACTCGCTCACTTACACTGGACTAGATAGACAGGGCCACCCTTCTGTTGGTATGGTTCTATGCCTAGCATGATAACTTACCCTCTACCTCAGCTGGGCGAGGAACTGTGGCAGCACTAACTGCATGCAAGATACAATTTATTACAACTATGTTCAACATTGCATGGACTTCCTGAATATAGTGTCCTGTCCAAAATCAAACTGTAGCAAATCTGTCGCATGGGTCAACAAGTGGAGATTTCTCAAGCTGCCAGCGCAGTGTCCATTGATTGTGCAGAGCCCGAACTCTTGCCCTTTAGGTTTATGTGTGTGTGTATGTGTGTGTGTGTGTGTGTGTGTGTGTGTGTGTGTGTGCATGTGTGTGGTAAGAGATTTTGAGAGAGTAGAGTAAAGAATAAGGAAGACACATACACAAGGGATGCAGTGAGATCAAAAATTGACTAGGGTTTCAAATGTAACATCTCCTTGCTCACAGGGTCACAGTCTCTAAGTTGCTAAGCTACAATAAGGTTACGGGATACAGATGTGATTGGCGTGGATTTCGCTTCTTTGTATAGTCAGCAAGAGATAAAATTTACGAAATAAAATTTAAGAGCAATAGATAAAGAAAATGTACAACAAAAATAATCATCGTAGCTTTTGCCGTTCGTGCGCTCACACATACACAGGTAGAAGAGAGAGATGGAGAGGGGTAAAACACTGTGATCGATGACTTTTCAATGATGACTTTAACTAGTTCTGATAGAACACACACCTGGGACACTCACTGCAACAAACAGACATCGTGCCATTATAGCCGTAGAGTGTATACTAGTGACTAACACGCAGTTACCACAGATGGTGAAGTTATTCTGAAAACATCGACACAAGGCTCTCACAATTTTTGTAGATGTATTTCAAGGCATATGAATTGGTTTGAGGACATAATATTTTTTGTTTGTAGCGCTTTTGAATAATGAGATTCTGTACCAGCTGTGTTTTGGACGGCACACACACATACACATAATACCGACCCACCTAAACACCCCTCCACTGACACATACGCATCCCAGGTAATTATTATGACACTGCAAGTCATCTAGATGAACAGTGACATCTGAGAGAGGACACATAAAGTTACGATACAATAGTGGTCCATATTATAATATCTCAAGCATGAATCAATCAGTGATCAATGATATCATCATCGGTATAGACTATGGACTTGACCACCGAGTACAAACATAGTACACAAGATCAATGAGCAACACCTACATAATGAACACCAATAGAGAAGAGCTAAAATAACTTACTAGACACATGCTGGAGAAGAGAGAGGCACGAAACACAAAATCAGCATACTCAATGAAGGCTCCGCCCACCTGGGCAAGCCACGGCTCGGGCAACTGCACTGTACAAGCAACTACAGCGCAGAGAGCCACAAGGTAATCTACTATTATTATTGTTATAACTATAACACAAGTACCTCGGAATCCACTTGGTGATGGATCACGGCGTATTCGCCTATGGCGATAGTACGGAGCCCGAGATACAAAGTCATCACAATGCGAACAAAAAATCACCTGGCTTGCCATCGAGAGATTTTCTCCGTGTGTCGAGAGACCGAGAATGGCGTGGAATAGATTGAACTCGCGACTGAACTGTAGCTCCATGAGCCGCCATGAGCATGAGCTCGCTTGTAGCTGCCACACCCATGGATCCAATGATCACGTGGTACATACGGTGATGGGCACGGGCCCGCCGAAAATTAACGGTGTCCGTGTAGACCGTAATTTAATTAATCAGACAAAATACCGTTCGCGACCGTACCAGACGAATTATACGGTAACCGGTAAAATCCGTGTAATCGAAGCGGTTTTGCTGATCTTCCAACACTGAGCAGTAGCTTTTATCCCAGCTACTACGTACTACCACCACCATCGCGCAGCTCTCTCTCAGTGACTTCCATCAGCCCAGCCCAGCCCTTGCGAGCTCCACCCTTTCATCTACTACCGCTAACCTCCCATCAACTTCCGTCACCACCCACCAGCTATTTCCAGAATGCCTCTTCGCCACTAACTATAATCCAGTCCACTCTCTAATCTACCGTACTGTTCCAGTGTTTCCATCTTCACTAACCAGCTCCTCCCTCACTGCCTCAGTCTTCGACACTATATCCAGCTCTGTTACAGCACTATCTACCTATTCTGCACCCCCTACTAGCTCCTATCATCATCAGCAGCAGCCTTCTAGCTCTAGGTTCACTGTACCTAAAACAAATCAGCAAATCTCCGCAGTCATCATTCATCTGCTTTCTGTGTTGTATTCATCCGACTTTGTTTACACAGCAGTTATTATGAATAGTATTATCAATCATGAATTCCATTAATAACACAATGACTTGTAGCCGGGTCATATGAAAGCCCGCGGGTCATATGAAAAGAACGGCATTATGTACCGAGAAGCCCCGATTGGTTGCCATGGTAATCACGTGATAAATATGGACTCTAGTCAGAGCACACACTAGGAAACATTAGTCTAACAACTAAATCCTAAACCCTAAACCCTAAAAACCTTCTCCTAACTGTGCAAAGTCGGGAGGGTGTCCTAAACCGGGCCTTCGGCCCTTGCTAAGCCTAAGGATCGTCGGGAGGGTGTCCTAAACCGGGCCTTCGGCCCTTGGTAAGCCTAAGGATCGTCGAGAAGGTCGTCCTAAAGCGGGCCTTCTGCCCTTGCTAAAGATCGTCTAGAGCGTTGTAAATGGACAAAAAACTTACGTTTTTGGAGAGAAAAAAATAATAAAAAAAGACACCATGATTGGTAATCGAACCCGGAGCGTAACTACAAACCACTCACTAAACCGCTGAGCCACCGAAACCTGCTGACCGGTCAATCCACCAAACAAGCCTTTATAGAGCTTCTAAACGCGCGCGCGCGTAGATAATATAAGCCGCCGAAGGCGGCTCGCGCACGTGACTTCCGGTCGGGGCTTCTCGGTACATAATGCGATTCATATGAAAACCCGCGGGTCATATGAGAAATATAACCCGGCAACTGGGCAATCTGATTGGTCAAACACTCTTAGCTATGCTATAAGCGTAGTTATACAATGGCGTATACTACATCGTATAACACAGGCTCTGAACACAGGCCTAATAAGATGCATTGTGGGCGGGTCTAGGCACGAGCACGTGAGCAAGATGGATGAAGCTAGCTCGAGTCGAGTCATATATACCATAGATCTATGGTCATACCCAGTCGTACTGATGATCAACGATCGCTCATAGAAAAGCCGGGACTGTTTTGCCTCCCATTCTTGCGTGTCACGGTTGTAGCTGTGTGTCGTGTGCAGCTGAATTTTGATGGTGAGCCTGGACTGCGCATGACATGATACATGTATGTGTCAGTGGAAGTCTTCTTGCAGTCAATTTCCTTGTGTTTGTGTGTGTGTGTCACTGTGTCACTGCCATGTGTGTGTCTGTGTTTACATACTAAATAAGTCAACTTTATACTACAGGAATGCTGTAACCATTGTCTCTCAAGCTATACCACTAGAGAAGGTACATACTATTTTCATTATTCACATCATTAGATATTAAGCCTTGGTGTATACACTGCTTAGCCTCATGTGATCAAGCTGCTATCTTTGTGTGTCAGTAAGGAGAGCAGTTTATTGTGAGCGCTTTGTAAAAATAAAGCACCTAAGTAGTGCCAAGGGCGTGCTGATTCCTCAGTGGATTTGCACTGCAATGGTCGAGTAATACACTGGATATGCTTTGAAAACGCAAAATCACAATGCAGTGCAATAATTATGCCATCACTAGCCAGTCAGTGCTGACCACTAGTATTCAACTGGGTGTGTCTATTATACGAGCGAGATAGGCAGTCAACTGTGGATATTTATGTCTACAAAGCACTCCAGATCGCCAGCAACAGCCATTGATAGCGAGGTAAGCAAATTGTTCCATAACTCGAGAATGAAGCTTCGTATACAAGTTTCAAATGTTGAAAAGCGAGATAATATCGATTGCATTGCTAGTTTCAGGGCTCATCGTTCAGCGTGCACTGCAAACTGAAGTAACAGACGGAATGACTGACTGACTGACTGACTGACTGACTGACTGACTGACTGACTGACTGACTGACTGACTGACTGACTGACTGACTGACTGACTGACTGACTGACTGACTGACTGACTGACTGACTGACTGACTGACTGACTGACTGACTGACTGACTGACTGACTGACTGACTGACCGGCAAGCAATCACAAACACGCACTATCACATTATGTGTCTCCTATTATAATATGGCGATTGTATAAACGATTTTAATATGATCACTGTTTGAATCCAAATCTTTTTCCTATAATTATAATAATATATAATAATAACTCTAAGAAGTCACCACCTATGCGTGTGTGTGTGTGTGTGTGTGTGTGTGTGTGTGTGTGTGTGTGTGTGTGTGTGTGTGTGTGTGTGTGTGTGTGTGGTGTGTGTGTGGTGTGTGTGTGTGTGTGGTGTGTGTGTGGTGTGTGTGTGGGTGCCCTGGTGGTTCAACTGGTAGAGTCTTGGGCTTACAACCCAGAGGACACTGGTTCGAATCCCAGAGCAGGAGGAAAAAAACATCACAAGTACTCCAGCCCACCCATCTGTAAAATGGGTACCTGGTGGGGAGCAAAGTACACTGGCTGTGTCTCATTGGTCGTCACTATAGGTGTCGGTGGGACTTTGGGTGCCCACACCTGCAGTGAGAGGCACAGTTGGTGCTCCTGCGAGTTCCTTGCCCGGCTCCAGGAGATTGCGCAGCACCGGCACACATTACCTGCTTGGTGCACAGGTACCCTGGCTTCGCCAGGTACGTGTGACCCTTGTGGTAGCTAGACACTTTGCTTTTGCTTTGTGTGTGTGTGCATGTGTGCGTGTGTACGCGTGCATGTGTATGTGAAAAGGGGCAGGGTAAACTTTGTTTTTATTGCATGCATGTGTGCGTGCTTTAGCTGTTTGATTCTGAACTTTTAGAGCAAAGCCATGCAAACCCACAGCAGTAGGAATTGCTCCATAAAAGGAACCTTCATTAATTGTAAACGGTTCCTGATCTTGTATATGTGTGACATGTCATAGCTCATGTCTCTATTTCTTATTGCACAGGTTCTCCTGGTTTTGTCAGGTGCTGTGGCACTGCTCAGTGATGTCAACCAAACTGTTTGTTTAAAGTTTACAGACGGCTGTTGTCCAGGTTAGTGTATGAATTATAAAGTTTTTATCATCTTTATAACTTTACTGTAGGCTAACCAGGATCTCGAAATATCTTGACACTCCCTCTTTCATCAACATAAAGTTATCGCTAACTCTCAAGGAACAAACCACTGCATCCACGTCAAGACTAAAATTATTATTGATTGATGTCTTTTTAAACAACACTGTATAGAAAGACCAAATTTGAAACAAATAATGGGTAATAATTATTATGATACTGTAAATTCAATAAATTAGAGAAAACAACAGTGAACCAGCAGAAAAAAAAAACATTGCAATCCAGTGGAATTCATAGTACCATTCGTGCTTTTAGTGTCATAGAATGGTTTAAAACAAGGAAAACTGCAAAACAGCCTCCTACCAACATTCTAGCGTTGCAATCCAGTGGAATTCATAGTACATTCGTGCTTTTGGTGTCACAGAATGGTTTAAAACAAGGAAAACTGCAAAACAGCCTCCTACCAACATTCTAGCATTGCAATCCAGTAGAATTCATAGTACCATTCGTGCTTTTGGTGTCATAGAATGGTTTAAAACAAGGAAAACTGCAAAACAGCCTTCTACCATCATTCTAGCATTGCAATCCAGTACAACTCATAGTATCATTGGTATGTTCGACAACTAAGAATGGTGAAACAAAGAAGACTGGAAAAAGCAATCATGCTAGCGCTACAATCCAGTAGAACTCGCAGTATCATGAGTGTGTTTGACGACTTAGAATAGTTTGACTTGAAACGAAAACTAAAATCATCAAATTAATGTTGACTCAATAATAATTTAATTTCAACATAAAATTACATCAACAACAGCAAAAAGATTTGTGTTGGAAGAAAGTACGTTAATTGAGAGCAAAAGTCCAGTTGTGCCTAATTGAAGGAGGAAGAGGAGCTTAGCCTACGCAGTATGAACACAATAATTTCACTAGGCTAAAGACAGTGACTTTGTATCTTGGTTTAAGAGCACCAGTTGAGTGAGTTGTGTCTACTTGAAGGGAGGAGGAGCTTAGCCTACGCACACAATAATGTTAGACAAAAACTAATAACAGTGAGTTCGTACCTTGGTTAAGAGCACCAGTTGAGTGAGTTGTGTCTACTTGAAGGGAGGAGGAACTTAGCCTACGCACACAATAATGTTAGACAAAAACTATAATAACAGTGAGTTCATACTTTGGTTTAAGAGTGCCAGTTGAGTGAGTTGTGTCTACTTGAAGGGAGGAAGAGCTTAGCCTACGCATACAATAATGTTAGACAAAAACTAATAACAATGAGTTCGCACCTTGGTTTAAGAGTGCCAGTTGAGTGAGTTGTGTCTTACTGTAGCCTCTTTTTGTATCCGGCAGAAATGGATGACACACATAGTCTAGAACAGATTAAAGGTGAAGTTTACAAACCTACACACATCAATTTTATTATTAATTTTATGACCTGTATGCAAAAGTGCTCCAAAATTAAAAGGAGGCTACAGGTTAGCAGTACACGACATATTGCCGTAGATTCGTGAAAACAAACTCTGGTGTTTGAGCACCAGAGTTAAGCCTGTTCTGAATTTTTGCGAACTTGTGAAATATAGTCTGTCTATGAAAATAATACATGTATGCATGATCTATGGTAAGAAACTCAACCAATTGAGTAACATATAGGTATGGGATAGGGGATCAAGTACATTAAGAGGAGCAAAAAATGAGCTGATATCACGTCTAACATGATGTCTTTCACTAACCGATGTATGATACCCATGCCTTCACTGCAACAGGCCGGTGTGTGAACTCTAGCTCTCTAAAGAGATACAGGCCAGATAACTTACTGGCTTTAGGAATAAAGGTACTACCAGGCATCTAAACACCCCAGAAAACAAAGGGTGCTAGCTTGGTAGCCCAATCAGACTCCGGCCGGGACCTGCTAGCACCCCTTGCAGCACCATATATTAAATGAACTTTGAGGCAGCTAGATGAGATTGAGCTAGAAGAAAGTTGAGCTATAAGATAGCATGAAGTAATATTTGAACAGGTGATGAAGAGTAACTACCTGAAAGTACAGTTGATTAGGTTGATCACTAGCTGATAGACAGCGATTTAGCGATGTAACAGGCACTCATGCAGACAGAGTCAAAGGAGTAACTGAACAAGTATGAGAGTCCCAGTCACTCAAGTTCAGGCATATATACATCTAGATAAGCTAATGGGCCACAATGATAAGTTAGAGAATGGAAGGAGATATGGCAAACACACCTAGTACACAAGTTAACACGTGGGAAGTCACGGTACTTGTGTAGCAGCAGCTGGTTTCTTGTAGGACCTGGTTTCTTCAACTTTCTTGCTGGCTAGTGGGCGTGGTACGGTAGGTGGAGTCACACTGTAGACTGGCGGGCTACAATCTGGTTGGTCCAAATATATTCGCCACGTGAAGACTTGTACTTGCAGCTGGTGACTAGCATCCTCCATTGCTTGTGCTATAATACTACAACGTTAAGGTACTCACTGCTACTCTTGTTCTTGTCTTAGATATTTTGCTCTGATTTTCATTGTAGATTGCTATAGTTCTCAGCTATTGCCTCAACATGCCAGGATCTACAGTAACAATATATTGACTATATGCTAGCTAGCTGTTGATTCTCTTGTTGTCAGTATGATGTTATCTCGCAGTGCTTGGCAAAAAGTAAGATAAGCTTCTTATTTCTGTTTCTTCAAGTACAATTCCTCTTATTGTTTTACAGACCAAAATGGGTTGACTGTATATCATTCATGGATGACTATACAGGTGCCTACTATAATTATTATGACACAGCTTAAACCGATGAGCTATCATTGGTGAGTGAATGTCTGAATAAGTGACGTATAATATATTACAGGAGTGATTCAGTATTAGTGAACGCATGCTTGTCTCTTCATTCAGGAACACAACATAGCTACACAGCTTGATATGATCGGAACACGCTCATCAGGTGTGTTAGTATGATTCAGTATTAGTGAACGCTTGCTTGTCTCTTCATTCAGGAACACAACATGGCTACACAGCTTGATATGATCGGAACACGCTCATCAGGTGTGTTAGTGTGATTCAGTATTAGTGAACGCTTGCTTGTCTCTTCATTCAGGAACACAACATGGCTACACAGCTTGATATGATCGGAACACGCTCATCAGGTGTGTTAGTGTGATTCAGTATTAGTGAACGCATGCTTGTCTCTTCATTCAGGAACACAACATGGCTACACAGCTTGATATGATCGGAACACGCTCATCAGGTGTGTTAGTGTGATTCAGTATTAGTGAATGCATGCTTGTCTCTTCATTCAGGAACACAACATGGCTACACAGCTTGATATGATCGGAACACGCTCATCAGGTGTGTTAGTGTGATTCAGTATTAGTGAACGCTTGCTTGTCTCTTCATTCAGGAACACAACATGGCTACACAGCTTGATATGATCGGAACACGCTCATCAGGTGTGTTAGTGTGATTCAGTATTAGTGAACGCATGCTTGTCTCTTCATTCAGGAACACAACATGGCTACACAGCTTGATATGATCGGAACACGCTCATCAGGTGTGTTAGTGTGATTCAGTATTAGTGAATGCATGCTTGTCTCTTCATTCAGGAACACAACATGGCTACACAGCTTGATATGATCGGAACACGCTCATCAGGTGTGTTAGTGTGATTCAGTATTAGTGAACGCATGCTTGTCTCTTCATTCAGGAACACAACATGGCTACACAGCTTGATATGATCGGAACACGCTCATCAGGTGTGTTAGTGTGATTCAGTATTAGTGAACGCATGCTTGTCTCTTCATTCAGGAACACAACATGGCTACACAGCTTGATATGATCGGAACACGCTCATCAGGTGTGTTAGTGTGATTCAGTATTAGTGAACGCATGCTTGTCTCTTCATTCAGGAACACAACATGGCTACACAGCTTGATATGATCGGAACACGCTCATCAGGTGTGTTAGTGTGATTCAGTATTAGTGAATGCATGCTTGTCTCTTCATTCAGGAACACAACATGGCTACACAGCTTGATATGATCGGAACACGCTCATCAGGTGTGTTAGTGTGATTCAGTATTAGTGAACACATGCTTGTCTCTTCATTCAGGAACACAACATAGCTACACAGCTTGATATGATCGGAACACGCTCATCAGGTGTGTTAGTATGATTCAGTATTAGTGAATGCATGCTTGTCTCTTCATTCAGGAACACAACATGGCTACACAGCTTGATATGATCGGAACACGCTCGTCAGGTGTGTTAGTGTGATTCAGTATTAGTGAACGCTTGCTTGTCTCTTCATTCAGGAACACAACATGGCTACACAGCTTGATATGATCGGAACACGCTCATCAGGTGTGTTAGTGTGATTCAGTATTAGTGAACACATGCTTGTCTCTTCATTCAGGAACACAACATGGCTACACAGCTTGATATGATCGGAACACGCTCATCAGGTGTGTTAGTGTGATTCAGTATTAGTGAACACATGCTTCTCTCTTCATTCAGGAACACAACTTCATATGATCGGAACACGCTCATCAGGTGTGTTGTGTATTGCCATTTAGGAATTCCTGAGAAAGTGAGGCATGTGTTACATGTGTGCTTTATTCTGATTTGAATTCCTACAGGTATTCTCAACTTCCTACTATTCCAGAGTGAAATACTCAGTATTATAGGAACAAAAATTATTTTGTAATAGTGTATTATAATTATTTCATAATAATTTTTATCTGAATTATTAATAGTAACAATAAGTGCCTTTTATGGAAGTAAGCTAGCAAAGGGTGTAGATGCCCCTCCCATTGCAGTCATGATATACACCTAGAATACACAACATATACATCAGTTGTACACATAGTATACAGTATAGTATAACTTAGCAATACATTATTGTATAACAGTAGTGTATATGGTACCTATACACTAGGTATGCTCATGGGTATACTACATGGTATGCACATGTGTATACACATTGTATAATTCTCTTATACACCTAATATACAGGGGTGTATAATTCAATCTTAGCATGGTGTTAGTCACTTGTTGCACTAAATCTCTCCTACATACTGAGGCAAGAAGTCCCCTTTAATGACGTTTTTATTAATAACTAGGCATCAGACTACAGATTACAAGGAAGGACAGCTTGTGATAAAAAATTATGTATACCATCAATGAAAAGAGAATAAGTCATTGACTAACTTACTATTTTCGTGTTTTTTTTTTTCGGAATTAGCTTTATTTGTTTTTCCTTGCCCATGCAAAAATGTTATGAACTATACGTAGACACAAAGACAATCACTTAACACACACTTGACATTATAAACTGTCTAGCTACATGTGTGTTTTGCCTGTACATGCCCCGCTTTATAATTATTTTTATTAATTATTCAAATTAGTAATAAGCAGTAGCACTAAGGCGTAGGAAAAAACAAATAACAATATTTAATTGCAATGTTCATAAGAAATTCACAGTAATTTCAAATCAAAGAACATAAAATTCATAATTTTAGTACGTACATAAAGATGGAAAAAATTGTTAAGTTACTACTAATGATAAAATTAAGTTCAATGTAGTAAAATTAGGTACTATAAAAAATAAGTGGCACGTTGACTCCTTTTTAGTGTCGGGGTTCACACTTTTTGGCAAAAGAGTAAACAATGACACCAAAAATATGCATAATAATAATTGATTATAAATGTGAACTAAAGGTTTAATTATTGGCCATGGCTTGTATTCTCACACGAATGCAGTCCTGGTAAAGGTATTGAGTGTCAAGACTTGAGTTAAGAGAGGACTGGGAGATGAACTTTGGACAACCGGTATTGTTTCCATACTGACCATTAGTAACTCTAACAAAGTTATCATTCGTACCAATTGAGAGCGTCCTCTTGTAGTGTTCCTTGTCATCCAACCAGTTGAGGAGCTCAATGATGATGGTGCCTGTGAAAGGCCACTGGAGGCTGTCATCATGCTCGCCTTTCATGATTATAGCATAAATCGACAAGTGGCTGCCCTTACAACCAAGATGACCATTGGCATGCACTCTGAGGCATAATTTATAACCCTGTGGCCTGCTTATAAATGGTGGACTGTAGTGTTCATTGTTGAACTGCTTGCGTTTAGAATACTCTGATATGGTGAAGTGAGCCCCAGAATGGATGCTAATGAGCTGCCATGCTGGGGTTAAAGAGAGGGAAGGTGTGGAGTAGAATACTGCATCAACTCTAAACTTGAGATGGTTATCAACCAAGTATTCTGTGTTGGAAGAATGATCGTACGACAGCCTAGAAAGAGACAAAAATTTAGTTTTGCCATAACTAATTGCCGTTTCTTTGGTAGTGACACGAAAGCTGTGTGTACAATTAGGATCTGTGTACTTATTGAAGGATACTATGTGTGAGTGATGACTCTTACTTTCTCTCCAGTTAAGAAGCTGAAATGTGATGTCTCCTTCAAACGGCCATTCTAACTCATCATCATATTCTCCTCTCATAAGTTGAGCATATACTGAAAGGTGAGAACCACTGCCTGCACCACTACCATTGGGGCATACCTTGAAACGAAACTTGTAGCCTCGGTTATGAGTATAAAATGGTGAACTAATCCACTCCTTCTTAGCTTCTCTCTTCTCACTGAAATTGCTGATGATGAACTCCATAGGTGCTTGATTATATAGAAATTGCGGAGGCATCGTAGCTGCAAGAGGAGTAGTGGTCTCCTGATTGAGATGTAACTTCATCAATAATCGAAGATGCTCACAGACAGCAGCGGCTTCATGCTTCTTCATCTCATTACGAGGCAACTTCACAGTGCAACCGGCACTGGTAAAGGGACAAGAAATTACTTGTAGAGGACACTCATCGATATGTGCTTCAATTTGTTGTCTTTTGAGTCCCTCCTTCTCGCAGTTGTTAGGGCAGGTCACGGGAACCTGAAGGCAGATCGGAAGATGCTTTGTTGTGACGATATCATACGAACTGCAGTAGGAGCAGTACTTGCAGCTTATCTGACGCCCAGGACAGCGAATCGTCATATGTTCCCCCATGGCACCACTTCGTATTTCCTTACCACAACCAAAGGAGCAAGGCAGGAGGATGTAGTCACATTCCCTCTTGTCAGAATCAAGATGGTTCTGGAGGTCCCGCACCTCTCCTGTCCATCTACAGCCTTCTTTGTGGTGTTGGCAACGAACCTCGAGGTCATTAATCTCACGCTGGAGGAACTTGTTGAGGCGAGCACTGGACAGGACATCCTTCTCACGACACTCTGGGCACTCGTTATTACCGTCTGCGAGGAGTCGTGTACGACATTTCCGGCAAACATGATGACCACAATCATTCAAGAAAGGATCGATCAGTAGCTCGAAGCAAACGGGACAGAAGCGATTTTTAGGAGGCTCAGTTACGAAGTGAAATTCCACAGCCATGACCTACATAGAAACATTCAGCCCCGCCTCCACCATGTCAGCGTGCACGGCGCCGTTGCCGTTATGCGTTAAGCGCGCGCTTAAGCTTAGTACACAAAAGCTTTTATGTGCGCATGCGTACACTCTCCAATTCTAGCCGGCTAACTATTGAGATACGGCCGGGAGCCCGTAAAAGGAAAGGAGCGACCAACCAGTGTAATCATCCTCTACATGAAATCTAGTGACTTGATAAAACCTGGAAAAAAGAATCTGTGCACGAACTGGAATCTGGAATGTAGCAATACGTTAATACTTACACAGCAAAATACAATCTGTATGTTTCTACACCACACAGCTGTACAGTACTAGTGATAGTACTGGTGTTACTATAATGCACAAATTAGAAGAACCAATACTAGTAATGCAGGTGTATTAGTCATGTATGTATACAGCATTGATATCCTAGTAATTGAAGGTTAATTCCGTGAGTTATTATGTCACTAAATAAATGAAATAATTTCCTAAACTATTTAGGAGAGATTTAGTGCATGGTGGCATTGATAAATGCTGTGGGATTGGTCACTGACCAGTTGCACTGACTAACTTTCTCCATTCTTATAACGGAATTTTAGTACTGTGTTCTGTGACCGCCGTTTTTGCACTAAATTTTGCCCAAGTATTGTATACGCAAGATTTAAGCACTAAATCTCTTCTACATTATTGAATTAGTAGTTTAGTAACACTACTAATCATTCCTATAATGATGTAGGTGAGTTACAATTAATTTAATTATTGCTGGCTTATAGGGGATATTAGTGCACCTTGCACTAATTATAGGAAGCAATTACTGCACGGTGCACTAATTTTTTGCTACATTAATGTAGGAGAGAAATAAAGAAACCAAAATTAAATGATTCATACAATATTTAGGCAAAATTTGGTGCAAGGTGCATTTACTCTACACTACTGTAGCCTAAGGAAGCAATTAGTACACTAATTTTCTGAACCTAAACCTAGCCTAAACCTATCCCAAACCCTAAACCTAACCCAAACCCTAACCCTAATCCTAACCCTAACCAAGAGTTCATTACCTAGATAATGAACTCTTGTCCTAACCCTAAATCTAATCCAATCCAATCCAATCCTACATGTATCCTAACCCTAAACCTAATCCTAACCCAACCCTAAACCTAACCGTAATCCGGTTTCTGGTCCAACCAGTTGAATGAATAAAAATTACCAAGTGACCAGGCTTTTATTAAATGATACTGTTTGCACTAGTGCAGACAGGTGTTAACCCCTGTGGTAAACACCAAGTAGTTCTGAAGTGCCAAGTGCATTAAGCCAGGGTCTAACAAGTAGCTGTATCCCCATAACAGCCTCATAGTACGGCCTTAGGTACAAGCAACAATGCATGCCCCGCAGAGGCTCACGCACTAAAACAGCCACTACTAAAAGGCAGCTCAAGCATGGTCACGCACATGATAGTCGTTATACTCCGCTGAACTCTTATTATCACCCACCTCACCCACCACTCATCTAATACCACTATTGTATGCCACTGTGAAATTGAATAAAAATGGGGGGGTTCAGGTGCCCCGCAGGGGAGTGTCGCCAGCCTGACACGCTTGTCAGACACTCTCAGGACACCTCGGACTACCTTCCTCTTTTAACGCCAAAAGCCTGTTGAATATAGCTAAAAAACAGCCTCACCAGCATGTCAGGTGTCACGGGGTTAAAAAAAATTAAACTCTAAACTCAACATGCTATCCTGCATGCAGGTTCTGTTAATTTTAAGAATTGTAAGGAACATTTAAGGTCAATAATCTGACTACCACGGACCATGAACATAGACAAGATAGGCAAATCTGTAATTTTATTATAAAAAACATGACATACATTGACCTTCAAAAAATTGACCAACAAGGGGACCCCGTAAACAGAAAATTAAGTTTACATGGCCTTTGTTTGTGTTACTGATGACTGTATGCATGATATACTGCATGGTGGATTGTAAAGCAAGTAGGGAACCATGGGTCATGTGGATAGAATGTTTGAGTCTCATGTGCAGAGAATAGCACACATCAATTAAGTACTCCGATGTGACCGTACATTACTGTCAATGGCATTATGTTTATGTGCATCTTGATGTGCATTGTAACTGTTGTTCAGTATAATTTTTGAACTGTGGTTAACTAAACCTCTTGCATCACTAGATTCTGTTTGACTTGTTGACTGTTTCTGAAACCCGCACAATTTATTTTAAGGTTTCGATGACTCAGCTATTATTAGTTTAAAAATAAGGGTTCTTTAAATTAATATGCAAGGTTTGATTGATGCACTAAACCAACATGATAATTCGATAGTGGTAACAACAGGCTTGCTTCGCAAGAACTGAACTGTGTCTTTAAAACTGTTGATTTACCGGCTAAAGTGGCAATATAACTACTGATGTTTACCACAGCTAGCCAGAACTGTGCTCGCTTTTCTATCTTAGATCCAGTTGAAGCTGTGGAATATGAGAAATACTGTAATATTTGTTGCAGTTTGTGCCTGCTGTAAGCTATTCTAATGTTTTTTGTTTTTTTATGTTTCTTATTATGAGTCTAGATCTGTAGTTATATAGATATCTCTACTGAGCTACATGCAGACTCACAAGAAATAAATATATTTCTAACGAAATCAAAAGGATGTAGGATGTTGATTAGCAATGAAGAAACCTGCCAATGACCCACGATATAAGCCAACAAGGAGGTAACACAAAAGGGTGACACTATTAACTGGCTAATAGACCATGCATACCTCATCAGTGGCTGCATGCTGTATAGACTTGTTGACTGTTGACTATCAGCGGCCTGCATGAAGTCATATGTACAGCTACTGATGTAGGAATGCATGGTCTAGTAGCCAGTCAATCATTTTTTACCATTCCGTGTTACCTCCAAGGTTGGTTTACATTGTTGGCCAGTGGCAGATTTCTTCATTGCTAATCAAAATTCCCTATGAATTCTTTTGATTTCGTTCGAAATATTTTTAATTTTTTTGTTTGTGTCCTTTCTTCTTAAAAATTTTTTAGTGAGTCTTCATATTTTGCTGCAGTGGGTTGAGCCTTTTTATTTTCGTTGATGTTTTAGCCAAAATGCTTGTACATGTATACACTAGCCTCGCCTAGGCACCAGGCTAATGTAAGGCACCTAAGAAACCTGGGACTAGCTCGACCCTGCTCTGCTTACGAGCCGCACCCCTACTCCTGCTGAGATTTTTCTGCCACTGTTAGCTGGCAAGGAGAAGCTGCAGAGTAATGATTCTACACGTCCTCAGTCGCTGAGCTGTTTTCGAAGACTCCTGACTTAACTCAAGCTCTGTACATACGAGCCCCGCAGACAATTTCCAGATCTACTACACCTGTACTACTTTTGCCTAGCAAGCAGTAGAGCGATGATCGCTAGTTACATGTAGTTTCTGACCAGTTCTACGACATGTAACGTGCGTATTACGCAATCCCAAAGAGGCGATCGAGATATCGTGGAATTTATCGCCTTTTCGCTAAACACTGAGTTCAAAAGGCACCTGGCAGGAGAATTTCACGACTGTTCGTGGGTGTTTTGTTTTGGGCGCTGCTCGCGTTAAGGCATCCCTTTAGTAATCTGTTCAAGGAATCTATGTGCTACCGTATAGTTGGGGCAACGCCAGAGAGCGGATCTAAGTGTATTTATATGCGTACAGTTCACCACCAAGTGAAATATCAGCGTTTGAACGCTAATCCATGCATTGTAGCCTCCATCTTGTTTTCCGTTATAGTGTGAAAAAATTACATATCACATACCAATAATAGATATTAGTGTTGTGCATGGTAGCTGCACTCATGGAGCAGTACAGTTGGTGAATGGTTCCACTACCAACCAGGGGAGAGTGGAAGTATGTGTAGGACACACATGGGGAACTGTGTGTGATTTTGGCTTCTTCACCAATGATGCCAGAGTCGTGTGTCGTCAGTTGGGATATAATGTGGACAAGTTTGGGACTTGTAAGTTCAATAAACAATCTGAGGTCTATAATACTGATGCGCTATGGGTCTACATGTACATGCAGATACACACCGGCGCAATGCTTTCTATTAGCGAGGCACGGTAGTGCCTCCCTATGTAGGGTTGAACGGAAAAACAAGATGGCGGCTACATACAATGTATTAGCGTTCAAACGCTGATATTTCGCCAGGGGGTGAATTTATACGTTCAAGGACACTTAGATCTGCTATCTGGCGTTGCCCCATCTTACAGTAGCAAGGAGAGTGCTCTACACTGTTACTAAACTGACGAACCTAGAAACGGTAAAAATCGAGTTTCGTCATCTTCGTTTTCTTCTTTCTTCTTTCTTTCTTTCTTTCTTCTTCAGCGCGCCTAGCGCCTTTACGCGTGCAGTGCCGAGACCAAAACACCCACGAACAGTCGTGAAATTCTCCTGGCAGGTGCCTTTTGAACTTTGTTTTTAGCGAAACGGCGATATACATTCCGCGAGTTCTCGATCGTGATCCATTGTCAGCTACAGTGTTCCACACGAAGAGAAGGAATAATTGTGTGTTGACAGTTTGCTTGATTTCTCTAGAATCAGTTGTCCTAGAGTTATGATGTATGTATCATTTTGATCCTCTATCCTTACTGAATCTTGTGCTTTATATGGCTTCTTGTCAGATGACACTCACGTGTCAGTAATGTGAAAGACAGGCAACCATTTGGAAAAACACGTTAGGGAGCGAATCTCAGGTACTACTGGTAGTTAAGCTCTGTCATCGCTGCATTGAAGTTTTCACCTCGGATGCTTATCTGTTGGCAGCGGGATTGGTCCCAATCAGTACTACATCGACGGCAAAGAGCAAAAGTTGACCGTTGGGACAGGAATTCCAGTTCTACTGGTAGTTAAGCTCTAAAACTTCATGACTGCAATGCCAAAACATTAATCATGAAAGTAGACCTCACCTAGCGTCTCTAGAAGCATATACAGCGACAAGCGCGACTTCACTCTGCAAGAGAGCAGGTTTTTGGCGGCCATTTTGTTTGCTACAATGTATTGTTGCTATTGACGTGACGTCATACATTCCTAACATTAATTCCCTCTCTTCGTGTGGAACACTGTAAGTGTTAGATGCCATTATTGTGATTGCGCAATACGCACGTGACCAAGCAGTGGTTAGCGCACGTGACCAAGCACTACCTTGAGTATATATCTCCGCGCCGTATGGATCACGGAGAACACATATCTGTCTGGAGTCTTCGAAGAACGGTAAGATCGTCTCATCGTATAGGATCACCATTCTGCGCTTGCCAGATAATTATAACCGCCTTACAAATCTACAAACTAGTGTGGGCGGGGCTCGTATGCACTTCATGCATGCATGTATGCGTAGGCGAGCTGATAATAAAGAAAAGCCATCAACAACAGGAAAACTAAATCAATGGTGGAAACAAAGACGGCTCAGTACGTTCATGATAATTATTGAACTGCACTTCACTAAAAAGTAAAAAGGACACAAACAAGAAAATAAAAAGATTTCTACAATGATCGAAATCAAAAGGATGTAGGGTTGTGAAATCTACACTGGTTCACAATGTAAGCTAACAAGGAACAAGCATGGAATGGTAACACGATTGACTTGCTAACAGACCATAGATCCCTACATCAGTGGCTGTGCACAAGCTGAATGCACGTCAGGTGTCAGCAGTCAACAGCGACTAGGTAAGCCACTGATGTAGGGATCTATGGTCTGTTAGCAAGTCAATCGTGTTACCATTCCATGCTTGTTCCTTGTTAGCTTACATTGTGAACCAGTGTAGATTTCACAACCCTACATCTTTTGATTTCGATAGAAATCTTTTTAATTTCTTGTACTTTCTCTGGACACAATATTTTCTGTGGTCGTACTTATTTAAAAGAATATTCCACTGATGACGAGAGATGTGCTATAGTACTAAGAGATTTCAATTGCTACTGATTAACATTAATTGTAAATCTACATGTACACCTTATGTGGTGTGTTTTTCAATAATAGTAATAATAATAATAATAATAATTAAAGGCTAGTAGAGCACCAGACCTCCGGGCGACTGCTCAAGGAGAAAAGGAGTCAAAAAAGTGTGCCACGCCCCTTCCGCTTGCAAAAGGAAAGTACGGTTGCGATTCGACTGAATTATCGCGGAATTTATATCGCCGTTTCGCTAAAAACAAAGTTCAAAAGGCACCTACCTGCCAGGAGAATTTCACGACTGTTCGCGGGTGTTTTGGTCTCATCACTCCGCGCTTGCTAGGCCGAGTTGAAGAAAGAAAGAAGATGAGGAAGAAAACGAAGCGGATGACGAAACTCGATTTTCACCGTTTCCAGGTTCGTCACTTTGGTAACAATTTCGAGCAATCTCCTTGCTACTGTAAGATGGGACAATGTTCATTTTCCCAGATCCGGTCACAAATTCCTACATAATTCATTTTGGATGTGTGAAAATCAGAAAAACAGTGCAT
This sequence comes from Haliclona indistincta, assembly GCA_964017065.1. NCBI lineage: Eukaryota > Metazoa > Porifera > Demospongiae > Haplosclerida > Chalinidae > Haliclona > Haliclona indistincta. The sequence continues at coordinate 2,853,651 of OZ024790.1, read as the reverse complement.
ACTGATTTGCGTGCACTGTGGTTTATCAGGCTGCTTGCAGTAGTTGCAGATCCAAATTCCACAAGATTTACAAATGAAGCACCGAAGGTGTGATGCCTCGTTGGAGATGCATGTAAGCAGCAGATGCATCACGTAACAGAACAATTGAAGCATGCAAGTAGCAGAACCATATGAAAGCATAATCAGTACTGAAACTGCATGAGCACGTGACATATTCATGGAAGGACAGCAGAACCATAATATGCAACCATACAAACAGCAGAACCATGGAAGCATGCAAGCAGCAGAACTATCATAACTTAGAGCATTATGCAAGTTGCAGAACTGAAGCAAGCGAGCAGCACAACCATGGATTGTACATGTAGCAGCTTAGAGTACATGTAGCTAAAATTCATTGTACAAGCTGTTTGTATAAAGCACCAAAGGTGCAGATGCCTCGGTGCAGTAGCATGTATGCTAGCATGCAATTAGCGGATGCATATGACAGCACGTATGCATGAATGCAGTAGATCCATGGAAGCATCAAAACAGTATCATAGAAGCATGCAATGCAAGCTACAGTAGAAGTGACCAGCAGATCCATGGAACATGCAGGCAAGCATCAGATCATAGCAACAGAGCTATGGAAGCACAGGCTAGTGGCAGCTATCCAGCAGCAGGCAAGCAACAGATCATAGTGACAGTGCTATGGAAGCGCAGGCTTGTGGCAGCTATCCAGTAGCAGCATATCATAGCAACAGTGCTATGGAAGTACAGGCTAGTGACAGCTTATCCAGCAGCAGGCAGCAGATCATAGCAACAGTGCTATCGAAGCGCAGGCTAGTGGTAGCTATCCAGCAGCAGCAGCAGCAGATCATGGCAACAGTGCTATGGAAGCGCAGGCTAACGGTGGCAGCTATTCAGCAGCAGCAGATCATAGCAACAGTGCTATGGAAGCACAGGCTATTAGCAGCTATCCAGCAGCAGCAGGCAAGCAGCAGATCATAGCAACAGTTCTATGGAAGCGCAGGCTAGCTAGTGGCAGCTATCCAGCAGCTGTACAAGCTGTTGTACAAATGTTGTATTGAAGCCGAACAGAATAATGTAGCTGGGCGTGACTGTAACTGCTCTGCTCGCTCCGGCTCACCAGTCGAGCAGCTAAGTGAACTCAAACACGTTTTCGCTCGCTAGTTTCACTGCTGCCAATGGAGTCGCGCGAGCTGTACTATCACAGATCAAGCCTTCAAGTTGCACTGTAGCCATCTGTAGACAGTTTTGTCTATGAAGTAGGCCCGAGCGCTCAAGACGGCTGTTTAGGTTAGCAAATCACGCCATAACTTCAAAACAAAGGCTTTAAGGGACTACACGTCGAACATCAGAATGACGAAAATTTCAGTTTCTTCGGGCAAACAAAGCGTGGTCAAAGACAGTTATCATCAAAGAAACTCACAAATCTGCTTGTGGGCGGAGCAAACACTGTAGAAAGAGTAAAAATTTTATTCAATGAGCGGACAAGCCACGCCCACCAAAATGGATTTGTGAACTGAATTGCTCGTGGTGAGCAAACGTATGCATGCGTTTTTGCGTAAAGTGTTCAGTCTGTCAGTCACAAGGCCGCGAATATTTAATTAGTTTCGTGGTTTGCACAAGAATTGAGCTACAGAGGTCAGCTAAGAACGCAGCAAGGTCATTTGTGGCGCCAGAGGTAGGCAAAGTTCACCCGCTCCGCTTGCTCGCCCTCCCCCCTCCCACCCACCCTACAAGGCCGCGAATATTTAATTAGTTTCGTGGTTTGCACAAGAATTGAGCTACAGAGGTCAGCTAAGAACGCAGCAAGGTCATTTGTGGCGCCAGAGGTAGGCAAAGTTCACCCGCTCCGCTTGCTCGCCCTCCCCCCTCCCACCCACCCTACAAGGCCGCGAATATTTAATTAGTTTCGTGGTTTGCACAAGAATTGAGCTACAGAGGTCAGCTAAGAACGCAGCAAGGTCATTTGTGGCGCCAGAGGTAGGCAAAGTTCACCCGCTCCGCTTGCCCGCCCTCCCCCCTCCCACCCACCCTGGTTGCTACCTTTAAATTAAAGAAAAACTATGTCGTAAAACATTTGGGTCCCTCGGCCCTCTAGCTCCACCCTAGGACCGCCCAGCAGTTGGTAAAGTCGCTGTGAAGTACTAGATGGTTAGCCAGAAAAAACAGCACGCAAATCAAGCCGTTTCTATAGTTCGCCGTGTAGTCCCTTAATAGCAAATCCGTCAAATTTGATTTTCATAAACTATCGAGATCTACCAGTATTGCAAGTTTCAGCGCTTAGTAGCAAGCGGTTGCTGAGATACTCATTGCGAACATACACACACACACACACACACACACACAAACGAACAGACTACTGTATGCCTCGTGGCTCCGCCCACACCTCGGCATAAATATTAATAAAGATACAAGCGGTTTACTGAAGACCTGCATAGACTGTATCAACGCTAGCCTCGTACCCAGGCTCTCGGGCGGGCTGCGTGGGAGCCTGGGTACGAGGCTAAATCAACGCTTGCTCGCTCAGGCTCACTCGACTGAGTCCGAAGTTGCTTTCGCTCGCTAGTTTGATTGCTGCTTATGGAGGGACGCAGTGTGTGATATAGACTATACTATGCTGGCTTATACAGTTAGACAATACCTAGTGTGTGTACATTATAATTACATTTTATTTTAATGTGCATTTGTAATTGATTTGTCTGCAGTTACAGCACTGTCCATAGCAATACGTGTTGTTTCAATCACCATTATTAATTTTTATATACACTGCATGGACATAATAGTTCTACATGCATGCAATTTGGAGCGGCAAAGGAACTTAAATTATAATACAACCAAGAAAATTCTAACAATGTAATTGTGCTGTTGACAAGCTGCATGCAGTAAGGTACTGTATGTACCTTACTGCAGCTTGTACAAAGCTCTACATATACAAGCTCTACATATACAAGTACAAAGCTCTACATATACAAGTATACAAAGGATAGTCTGTCGATACAAATCAGAAATTCAGAATCTACATGCTTATAACTATGTGGATGGCATTGGACGAATTTCGAAAACATATCCGTCTGCACTCTTCTCTCTGTCAATTCCCAATCCCAGCATAAAATGGTGCTGATTTTCTTCCCATTTCACATGCATGTAAAGATTTTCTCGTCTCTCCGTATGCAAGTACACCTTTTGCATTGTAGGAGTGCTATCATCATCGATATCGACATTGTTAACACCGTGCTGGAGCTGCTCACAATTCCACCAAATAATGCTATCTTTATCTGGCTGCATGGAAAGTCCAATTATTATTTTGAAAACTTAATTTATTTTTATGACATGCACTGGCTTACTTTTCCATCTACTGTTATATTATGTACATGTGCAGCAATTATGTATTCGCCTTCTTCGCCGTCATTTTCTTTGTGGCAACCCGCGGCTTTGTCATCAGCTACTTCAGCTTTTTCTCCTTTACTACATTGGCTGAAATCTTTTCTGTCATCTGGTTGTTCATCACCATTTTTCACTCTGCCATCGCTATCTTTGCCCCTTGCATCGCTACTTTGACTAATAAGACTTCTGTGATCTGAATCATCCTGATCTGCAAATGAAATCAGTAATCACATACTCATGATACTTGCATGGAAAAAAATCAAAATTATAAATTTTACAATGTATGACACTGGCTTACATACTTTCCTCTACAGTCATCAGATTATGTACATGTTCAACAATTATGTTCTTGCCTTCTTCGCCGTCATTTTCTTTGTGGCAACCTTTATCATCAGCTTCTTCAGCTTTTTTGTAGCCATCTCCTTTACCAAATTTGCTGAAATCTTTTTCCTCATCGGGTTGTTTATCCCCATTTTTCACTCTGCCATCGCTATCTTTGCCCCTTGCATCGCTACTTTGACTAATAAGACTTCTGTGATCTGAATCATCCTGATCTGCATATGAAATCAGTAATCACATACTCATCATACTTGCATGGAAAAAATCAATATTATAAATTTTACAATGTATGACACTGGCTTACATACTTTCATCTACAGTCAGATTATGTACATGTGCAACAAATATGTTCTTACCTTTTTCGCCGTCATTTTCTTTGTGGCAACCTTTATCATCAGCTTCTTCAGCTTTTTTGTAGCCATCTCCTTTACCAAATTTGCTGAAATCTTTTTCCTGATCGGGTTGTTTATCCCCATTTTTCACTCTGCCATCGCTATCTTTGCCACTTGTATTGCAACTCGTAAATTTAACAAGATCTTGGAGATCTGAATCGTCGCTGGTACTCGTCAAAAACTGATCTGAATATGAAATCAATAAAACTTCATAATCACATACTTATCATACTGGCAGGTGCATGCACACTGCCGGCGAATTATACGTGACTTACATCGAGAATCACGGATGTCAACGTTAGAAGCAAGGAACAATCGGCCGTTATCGTTGACTCCCAAATGGTATGAGTCAGGAGCGATCCTACTAGCGATTAAATTCCCGAGTGTTTCTTCGGTCGTTTCTAAAGTTTTTCTCACAGCTGACTCTTGCGTAAACTTTCCCGCCGCCTTCACAACTTGATCTCTTGCAATCACAATGTTTTCTTCCACTTCTTTCAAGATCGTTTTATCATGATCCGTCACAGTGGATGGCCAGAGTATAATCCATACCTTTGTCTCCAAAGCTTTCTTCGGCATCGCTACTAGCTGCGCCATTTGTGCGGTAAATGTATGGATTTTACGGCGTACTAGCGTTTACCCGCAATGCAATACAGTTAAGTTGTTTGCGAAGATCTTGCATAACGGAAGCGAAACCGGAAGTGTGACGCTGGCCAATCAGATTCACTTTTCGTCACGTGTACAGTTCAGTTAGTCACGCCTACGTGCGTTTGATTGGCCAACGTCATACTTCCGCTTTTGCTTCCGTTATGCAAGATCTTCGCAAACAACTGTAAGCCTTCACAATAACGGTCAATGGAATGTAATGGAGCGTTAATTAAACATGAGTTCACTTCCGGAGTCCCATTTTAGCACCTCCAGCAACTGCAATGTATGGGAGTGATTGAGAAAAAAGGCGTACTTTATAGACTGCGTGTACTCTTACACCTTACTGGCACAAGTTTTTAAACTGGGCTACTGTAATTGGGGGTACTTTGGCTATTCTTTACTATAAATTTCACACGCATTCAACGTTGACAACAATTAAGCGCTGCAGGGTACATAGACTGTGATAGAGCCAAGGGGTAGTTGCTCGTATTAGACGCAAAGCTGATAACTCAAAGAAATGGAGCTAAATTGGTAACTGATTTTACATTACAAAAACAAGAGTATTTATAGTAAATAGTAGTTTCTAGAAGTAGAATAATCTAGAGGTGTCAAATAAGGTCTATACATTATAAGAAAGGAAAGGAATTATCTAGAAGGTTCTACAATAATTTTTATAGTCAAGTTTAAATAGGGATAATTCCTGAGGCGGGCTCCTTCTACCACACTTCTCCCTCCTTCTTGTGTGTGAAGCACTGGGTCGGTGTCTGGATCCTAGAGAGTGTGTCCGCATACATGTTAGCTCTTCCTTTCCTGTGCTCCACTCGAAATTGGAATGGCTGCAATGCTAAGCTCCATCGAGTTAAATGACTGTGACTGTCCTTGGCTCTGTCCAGCCATTGTAGAGCTCTATGGTCTGTTTGGATAGTGAATGATCTTCCAAGTGGATACACTTGAAAAGCTTGCACCCCTAATTTGATTGCTAAGCATTCCTTCTCCACCGTGGAATAATTGACCTCAGGCTTGGTAATAGTTTTCGACTGAAATATGCCACCGGGTGATCATGACCCTCATCGTCATACTGGCTCAACACCGCTCCAACTACAAGATCTGATCATGACGCATCGATCTGTTTGTAGTACAAATGGCCGTCGAAAGTCGGGATTCCATATTACTCAAACCACTAAGTACTTAAATTTCAGTAACATTATTATCATTATACTTTCGTTAGTTACAAAGCCTCCTGAAAATCTTACTGCTAACAGAACAAGTGATACTACAGCGACTGTTAACTGGTCTTCTCCTGAATCAGGACCTATACTTACCTTCACTACAGTGTTTTTAAAAATCTAGTGATGGTAGTCCAATATTACAACTAAAAGATGATGCTGCTACAACCGTACAACTGACTAATCTTAATCCACAGATAGAGTATGAGATTATTGTTGTAGCAACAAATCCTGGCCAAAAACCTGCTTTACCAAGCTATCCACGATCAACAAAAGTTTCAATGCAAGGTAAATTGCAAAATGTATTCCGAAGAAACTCAGTAACTGCTGGATGTAACACCTTTTGTTAGCCAGCACACACATTGTACTGGTATACTCAAGTGTGTCAACGCACAAGCATACTTTTTTATTGCTGTACAGATTTACAGTCAGCTCAGGGCATCATCACAAAATTTGGACTTGTTTTTGGTAATGGCACAGAATTGCCAAACAGAACTATGATACAAGCAAATGATATTGGTAGAACTTCTATGACTGCTTTGTGGTGTCAAAGTCCAACCAATGACAGTCATACTAGTACCTGGTTGGCACCCAATGGCACTACCCTAGCAACTACTCCAACTGCTCCACTGTACATATTGCATGACATAGGACGAGTAGGACTGTTTGTGGATCATGAAAATCAAGATTTTACATCGTTCGAGGGAGTGTTTCGCTGCATAAAGGCCACCATACACGGAGCAACTTTTTTCGCTTCGTCGCAAGCAACTTTTGTCGCAAGTTTCGAACGACAAGTCGCCTGAAAATAGGATCGTTTCTATTTCGCGCAACATGTCGCATACATGTTTCAGGCGACTAGCGACTGCGTGACTATGCACCATACACTGAGAAACTTTTGTCGCGACTAGTCGCACGACTGGCCGTGTATAGTGGTCTTTATACCAGATGAGAACAATATCAATCAAACATTGATGGTATATGGATTTATAATGAATACATTTTCAATCATGTAGGTACGTACACATCATGTACATTACTGGTATAAGGGAACAATTGTTTATTTTTTCGTCAGGGGAATCCACAGTTGACCCAATCATGATGGTCTCAATACTCTCACCCTCTTACTCAATTCCTCTACAATATGCTCTGCTGTTCAATGTCTCGTACGGACCTCCCTCTAATGTCACATGCACAATACAAAATGACAACAGGAATGGTTCCATATCTGATGAACAAATCGAAGTTTATGTATCACGATATCATACACTGATCGTGAAGTTGATGTGTCAACAGTGATAGTGAGAATGACTGGTAGAATAGATGGTCAGGTGAACTGCAGAGTTGACCGATTCAAAATGTCGGGAGGAGTTCAACGCGTAGACTTCAATACAACCTCTGCAAATATTAATGGTAAAATAATTACCAGTTTTATGCTTTGTTTTTGTTTTATGTGCTAGCTATGGTTTTATTTCCATAACAGTTACTGAAAGTCCATCAATGATCAAAGCTACCAGAAAAGACACACCTCTGAACAACATCTATTGGAAACTACCTTCATCTGGACTAGCTAATCTGCTTTATGATGTGTTCGTGCGAGTCCATGGCGGTGATGTAATTGAAAGACAAAACCATCGTCGTGAACAACCTCAAATTGAGCTACCACAACTCAACCTCGATCTAACATACGATATTACTATAGTAGCTAACAATGAGAATAGTCCTACCACACTACCAAGCTATCCTCTCAACATTACATTACCACCATGTAAGTACAGGGCATAATCTAAAAATTAAAAAGATTTCTATCGAAATCAAAAGGATGTAGGGTTGTGAAATCTACCACTGGTCCACAATGTAAACTAACAAGGAACAGGAGCGCATATAAACAAGGGAGCATGTAACTCTGAACACTACCCCATATAACGGCGAAATCCTAATATGGCTGACTTGCTATTTTAGTTACTTCCATATAAAGTATAAATGTGACGTTTGCGGATGTAATAACTAGTACACGCCCGTTATTAATAATATACCGGGTGGAGGCGCGGTTGAAATTATAGACCTTATATGGATTATAGTTCTTATATGGAAACTACTATTTTTAGAACAGCCGCCATGTTAGGATTTTGCCGTTTACAGAGTTACATGCTCCCTTGTTTATATGCGCTCCTGCAAGGAACAAGCATGGAATGGTAACACGATTGACTTGCTAACAGACCATAGATCCCTACATCAGTGGCTGCTGTGGTTGGCTATAGCTAGTTCAGCTAGTTGCTGTTAGCTGACACATAACGTGCATTCAGCTTGTGAAAAATATTGATCTTATGTACAGCCACTGATGTAGGGATCTATGGTCTGTTAGCAAGTCAATCGTGTTACCATTCCATGCTTGTTCCTTGTTAGTTTACATTGTGGACCAGTGGTAGATTTCACAACCCTACATCCTTTTGATTTCGATAGAAATCTTTTTAATTTTTATGGACAAGGCAATGGACCTATTTGGTTGAATTATCCAAGTTGTACTGGTAATGAAGAGAGGCTTTTGGAATGTAGGGCTCCACACATTGGTAATCACAACTGTGGACATAATGATGATGCTGGAGTAGTATGCTCAGGTATATCATTGACAGCTTACTAATAATTGTTATTATTATTCTTGTATTAACTAGGTACTCCATGTGTTAATGGTAGGGTTCGTCTCATCGGTGGATTGGTAGAAACAGAGGGAGCTGTACAGATGTGTGTGGGAGGGAGATGGAGAGATCTGTGCTATAGTAGTTGGGGCTACCAAGAAGCGTTTGTTGTGTGCAGACAGCTAGGACTACCAGCTACTGGTGAGTGCGAATATACATGATGCATGCGCTTATCAACTTTTCTGGTATGACAATCAAACATCACTTTAATTGCAGCTGCTCAGGGTAAGATTTGTGCAAACATAAAATATAAGAGATATTTATGATACATGCAGCTATAAGTGGTGCAAGTTTTAGCCTAGCACAGTCGCCACTGTACTCGAACTTCGGTTGCTCTGGCAACGAATCCTCCCTAATAAACTGCATAAACTCCACCTCATCATGCACAAGCAACTATCTTAGAAATGCTGCCGTAAGATGCGGTGGAGAAATTCCAGGTACCACTATTGTATTTCACTTTCTTATAATTTAGCCACTCAACAGATAGTTGTCCTCATAATGGTAATATCCGTCTGGTCAGTGCCAATGGCCCCAACACAGTTGAAGGGAGAGTAGAGTACTGCAGTAGTGGAGTCTGGGGGACTGTCAGTAGGAGAGAGTTTGATACAAGAGATGGTGAAGTGGTGTGTAGACAACTTGGACACCAGAATCCACGTAAGCTGAGTGAAACTTTGTCTATTAAGATGTTCACCTCCTCATGTTTTACATGTTCATCACACCATTTAAATTAGGTGTAAAATTATTCAGTAGCAACATGTTTGGATCTGGATCTGGTCTAGTTGTCACAAGCTTGGGTTGTACTGGAACCGAGTATTCAATATTAGACTGCCCTCAGTCAAACTATTATTATTACTTTGATTCTAGGCCACCAAACTATTACTATAACTTTCATTCTAGTAATATTGGAGTACGTTGCTTGCTAAAAGGTTAGTTTTTGTTGCTAGTAATATAATTATTGTCATTACAGTACATGGTTATTTTCTATAGTATTGTCACCATGTACTAATGGAGAAGTTCGACTGATGAATGGGTCCACACCAGATGAGGGAAGAGTTGAAGTGTGTGTTGATGGAGAGTGGGGTACAGTGTGTGGCAGTGATTGGGATCGACAAGATGCTGAAGTTGTTTGTAGACAACTAGGATACAACCCTTCATGCAAGTTCATTTTATCTGGTTATTATAGCTTCTTTTTATATTGCTTATAATTATAGGGGCTCTAAGTTATCGCTCCTCAAGATTTGGTGATGGCCCACTACCTACTCTAGTTCAGGTATACGTTTGTGTGGGAACAGAGAGAAATCTGACCACCTGCAACAGTGGAGTAGTGCTAACAACAGGATACTCAACCTGCTACTATGGTAGTGTGGCTGGTGTACGCTGCTTCAGTAGGTTACACTATCATGTTGTATCAATGATATTACTCTAGTATTGTAGGAAGCACAGGTTGTGTGAATGGATCAGTTCGTCTGATCAATGGAGGAAGAGCCAGTGAAGGATATGTTCAGATATGTGTTAATGGAGTCTGGGGACATGTGTGTAATAATGATTGGTCTTCTGAAAATGCAAGAGTGGTGTGTCGTCAACTAGGTTACTCTACAGCAGGTATGAATCTTTTGGTTGCTTTCTTGATTTCTGAATAGTATACAGTAGTAGAGGATGGTTTTCAAAAATTAGAAATCCTCAACCAGTAATATATGACGGGATATCATGCAATGGTAGTGAAAAAACACTGTCAGCTTGTAGTAAGAATGGCGAATACTACAGATACTGTCGTGACACTAATTATGGAGGAGTTGTTTGTGAAGGTGCATGAATAAAAATTTGATACATGTCCTCCCATTTCTATTAACTGTATGTAGCCTCAACCAACTGCACTTCTGATGATGTTCGACTGGTGAATGGTAGCAGTGATAGTGAGGGAATAGTAGAGGTATGTTACCAGGGAGTATGGACTACTGTGGATGGATATTCTTGGGATTATCGTGATGCTCGTGTGCTGTGTCGTCAACTAGGATACCATGATAAGTGTAAGTAGACACATAATATCTCTATGATAAACAATTGTTAAAATACAGGGGCTGTTGCAATAATATTATGGAGATCAAACTCCAATAAGAGAACAGTTTATAGGTTTGACTGCAAGAGCGGATATGAAGCATCACTTCAGTCATGCTCGAACTATACCTACTCAATGAACTATGTATGGTACTGGTATTATAGACCTAGAGCAGCAGTGGAATGCCAACAAAAAAACACGAATTTAAAAAGTTAGCTTTACATTGTTGTAGCCATGTACATAATTCAGAGTCACACGCAGTCACATGTGCAATGGAGGGTGCTGTTCGTCTTGTGAATGGTTCCACTGCAAAAGAAGGAAGAGTGGAGGTGTGTCAGGATGGATACTGGGGGACAGTTTGTAATGATTCATGGACTGAGGAGAATGCTTATGTGGTGTGCAGACAAACTGGACTGAATATAATGAGTTAGAAGTAATTAATGCCTTCATTATGCTAGTCTCTGTTCACAGGAGCTATTGCTATCACTGATGGTCGTTTTGGTAAGGGAGTGGGACCAGTTCACATGAGCAATGTTAGCTGTGATGGAAATGAGATGAGATTGGAAAATTGTAGACACCGAAATGGGGTGGGATTGACCTACTGCCATCATGGGAGAGATGCTGGAGTATTGTGTGAAAGTAATGTATTAGGTTTGTTTTGGCTGATTTTGTTACTATTATCTGTAACAGCTGAAGCTCCACCTCACTATGATGTTTCTATTGAGGTATCTGATGAACCATATTCCATTGGTAGTAAGAACACTATGCACTGTAATGTGTCTCCTAGGCCACATCAACCAGTCACCTACCAGTGGAGAATCACTGGTGCTTATTATCTTGGAGTCATCCTATTAGATACTAGTGCAGTCTCACCAAATGCTACTGTACTGATTCGACCATCAGTCACTAATTATAAGTATGTACATGTATACTGTTACTGTATTGTCAAACAGACTGGAACCACTATTGGCACTGGAGTCATCAGGATAGTAGTAAACAGTGAGAAATATCATCATTGTCTATTATTGTTATTAATTGGTCAGCACAGATATCCTCCAGCCAGCAGTTCCTGTACCACTGATGGCTACTACTGGCTCTGATATCACTCTGAGAGTGAGTGTGACTGAGACAGACAGAAACACTTACCTACGAGAGCTGACCTGGTATCACAATGGAGTGAAGATCAACCCAACTAGTAACACTAGACTCAACCTCACCAGTGACAATACATCACTGAGCATCAGTAGTGTTACTGATAGTGATAGTGGCCAGTACACTGTGCAGTATGATGGTCTGAGACTATACCCTTATGATAGTGGCTGTGAGAGACAAGCCCTTGATTTGTTTAGACACCATCCACTACTAGCACCAGCTGTACTATATCTATCAACAAAGGGTGAGCACAGCACTAGTCTATTATTAAGTGTTGCAATTTCATATAATGTATAGGAAATGTGACTATGAACAACACACAACTATCACCATTGACAGCATGGAGAAGGGAAGAGGTGTTTAACATGTCCACCAATGCTGTCACTCTAGGAGTGAATATTGATAACTACATTGACTACATGTTCATTCAATGGTTTCAAAATGGAGATGCTGTTCCTTCCAGCTATGAATCCTCTTTCTATCCCATAAAACACCCCCAGGCAAAACTAACTATTCTTAATCCTACACTTGTTCATATCGGCGTGTACGAGATCCAGCTAAGAGTTAGGACTTCAAGCATTACTTGTAAAAATCCGTCACCATACACATGGTTTATGAGAACGAGTATTGCAATTATCGGAGCCAATATTCAAAAGCTTCAATATTCTGGTAAATTTATTTTTAATTCAGCTCAGAACATGCATAGTTCTTTTTATGTATAGAAACTCCATTGACTAAGTTCACAGCTGAGAGCAGCTCTCTCCCAGCTACCCACACCACTACACTAACCTGCACTGCTACAGGAGGATACCCACCAGTGGACAGTATAACACTGTACAAGAACAATGAGCTCATCATGAGGACATCATCTGGTGTACTACAATACAACACTACCACATCATCTCAGTATGGAAGATATCAATGTGTGATTGATAAGAAAATAAGTAATGTCAAAAAATTTTTATTGCTACAAGAAGAAGGTAATCCTTTTGGCATTAATGCTCTAAGCCATTGTCTCTTTATTTTTAAGCTACACTTATTATCATGCTACAAGTGGATGACTGTTCAATGTGGACTGTTAGTATTTTAATAATGTGAACTAAAATTTCAATGCTTATTTAGAGTTCTGATTCACCAAAAGTTGAAGCAAGTCTTTGCAAGTTATTGTCCGGCATTACTTCAGGAAAAATTATTTTCAGACACTCTTTACTGACTTGTTCATCTTTCATTACATTTAGATCTACCCTGATCTACTCATCTGATGATGGAGCAGTCACTGCATCAGATCTGATAAACTTCATCAAGTCACAAGTTGCAACAGACACTACTACTGCTCTTACTGTTGATGGAATGGAGCTTGCTGTGCTTCAAGTTGGAGAAGACAAGAATAATCCATCTGCATTGCTAGTTGGTCTATTTTTTGGAGGAGTTGGGATTTCTACACTCATCTGGATAATCATAGTTATGACTGTTTTAATACTGTGAGTATTAATAGCCAAAATTATTAGCATTGCATGTTGATGTGGGTAGTAATTTTAGCAAATTTAGCAATGACATCATAATTGCTAAACATAGTACACACCAAACTGTATTACATGGTTTAGAAATTTTATGGAAACGCTAAAATTAGTACTCACCAATTGAAAGATTTTGTAAAATTGCTAAATTTGTGCCCATCAATAATATTGACCTTAAGGTATTCATGTTGTCTATAAGCATTGTTTGTTATCTTAGGCTGATCTTTAAATTTCAAAAGAAGAACTCGACTGTCACAACCAGTGCCGGAGCTTGTTACAATTCAGATACACAAGTTATAAGACTGTCAAAAAATTTTCAACCATCATCCTCACACCCTCATCTTTCTCCTAATATGGCCGTGCAAAATGTGTCTTCTCTGCCAGTGGTTCCAAACATGTTTCCCGAAGACCCATTATACGGATGCACACAAGAAAATCGAGCTGATTGTGACCCCAATGCATATGAAGCAATTGATGTGCATATGATTGATAAACAGGAGGAGTATGGCCGAGACTACGAATGTGTCTAAATGACGGTCTAAACTGAGACGCTATTGTGTGACTACCAGTTTTGTTATGTAGTATAGTTTCTTGTACATGTACCTGATACTGACACAGTGCAGTACTTTACTATTCGAGTAGAATTAGTATGTGTGATAGTTTCCTCATTTTTAGTTGTGTATACTTAACTTTTAACTGAACAACAATTGATCTGTTACAGTGTATATTGATCGTTATCATTGGTGAGATTGAGCAATATTCAGTGATACGTAGGTATAGGTAATTCATCCAAGTACTAGTTGTCACATTGTGTGTCTACTGTTGAAGATATTATTATTCTCTCTTTCTACTCAAAATTTCTAAAGTGTCAGCTACAATAATTAGACACTTTATAATTGTTTTATGTTTCTATTGTAAACGCTGACTATGGTTGCTTGCACTGCACCCACAACATGCTGTTAAAATTGAAATTGATTGTACACCATTGGGAAGTGAACCAGTACTACTAACTAACGTGTTTGAAATAATATCTGATACAAAGAAATGTGTCAGTTTCTTTGTGGCTAATATAGAGTTAAGGTTTAAAGTTGAAAATAGCTCAGCATCTCACAACTCTTATTGGAGAGAATTATTCACTTGTTGTCCTGTAGGCAAGAGATCCCCATTAATGACTTTTTATCTGGATCCGTAATTGAAGTACATGTAAAATACAAAAAATATATAGCACCTGCCATTGCGCTACAGTGAAACCTAGCTAATCTGGTCAACTCGCAGTGAGCCATGGCCTGATTAGGCAGGTGGCTATATCAATATCACAATTAAATTCACTAGTATTAAATGCATATGGTTGCATGATGGGACTCTAGCTTGTGGTTGCATTAGACATGTGACTGCATGCTGCGGCTCAGCTTACACTACAGTAGTTGATTATCATTAAAGATGAGACTGAGAAGAGAGACTGGCCTATTGAAAAATGTAACTTAAACATGAAAGACGATGGTTATGAAAACTAGCATTAGCTAAAATTTTTATGAGCATGCAGTTAGCCTCATCTCCAGTCATTAATTTTTTCAACAAATAGTCTCACTTCTTAATTTTTTATACATGTGCTATAAAAATTAATCGTATTGATAATTATAAATCCCAATACTATTGTCATGATCAGCTAGTCATGTATGTAGGAAAGTAGTAATATCACTAGTTTACTGTACAGCAGTGCATTTCGGAGGCATGCAGATTAAAGTGGACCTTGTGAATCTTTACCTATTGCTACATGCTGCCACTGGTGGTGCTGTTCACACCGAAAACATGTATATTTATCACAGATGCCTAACTTGCAGCCTTTGTTATGTTTTTCATTCACAAAGTTACTACAGCTATTGTACAACAAGCTACACAACACTACTGTACTCATGATTGCTGTCTAAGAACACTGTTTGCAGAATGATAGAGAATGCTCTACTCTCGTCCCATGGATTGCCCATCAGGCTCGTTTACTTGCTGTGTACAAGTATGTAAAGATGAAAAATATTGATACACTGTTTGATTTACGTTGATTTTCTGTACTAGGCTGCAGCCAGGGCAGAAGTAGACATACATGCAGTCCAAGCAGAGGTTTCCCTAGGTCAGCATAGTAAAACGGTCACATCGCAATAATTTAGCATACCTTAATGCCCTTCTGATTTCTAAGCCTGTTTCTCAGGTAGATCCTGCTACAGCAATGGATAATAAGTAATGGTAGGAGGCCAAGAAGTGGATTAGCCATCATTGCTCCAATTTGAGGCTTACCCACAGCCTCAGCAACATAGGTTGTAGCAATGCAAGGGCAGAACCAAGACAACATACCTGTAAATCAGCAAAAAAATCCACAAGGTGACTGAAAACATAGCTCACATATTTTGGGATCACTAAAGCAGCCAGAAAACAAAGGATACTCATTGTCAGTTTAGTTTAAAAGCTGATCGATGTACTCTTCTATCTCGTGATTCACTTCTTCAGTCACTGCGTCTCTTCTGTAGTTTAAATACGATTGTAGTGGTGTGCTATAACTTCAGCTTTGACACATGTTGGATGTTGCTACTAATGCGGCTATCAACAACTGCGTCACTTTAATGCAACTATCACCTAACACTAGTATAGAATTAGTTTGTTTACTTTGAAAAGGAAAGGACTTTCCAGTGTTAGACATGCTTTAACTTGAAAGTTCATAAAGTTTTTCAGGTGTCACTTCTACTACGAAACCAGATCATAATATACACATACACTTACCACTTTCTGTTATCATAGTATCTATTGGTTGCTAAAATCGATATAGCTGACCACTTTGAGAATGACGTGATGCTGACTGTGGTTCATGTTATTGTATTCAATGACTAGAAAATGGATAAAATAATGTTTTGACTAGAGAATTTGAAGTTCACTTTACATGCAAACCATGTGGGCTAGGTAATACTGAAATCATAATTATGACAAAAGTGCTCTACTCTTGTGCCATGGATTTTCCACCAGGCAATTCATGGCACAAATAAATTTACGTATAATACAATGAGAGGATAATTTGTTCATATGTAATATTCAACAGTGTCGTCATTACTGGTGGACTTCTGCTCTTGTATTGGTGGAATCGAATTATGTGCTGCACAGTCTGACATACTGATTTCGTCACGTGCACTTCTATATAATTAAAATTATCTCATCACATTTGAAATACAATCATCAGTATGATCTACCTTGTTTGCTCAGGAATGTCATAAATAACATTTGTTTGAGATATTTGTGTTCTGTGAATGAGTTTGAATGTTACGATCACTTCAAATTCACTATCAGTAATAATAGTATTCATTGTGCATCGATAATTTATCGTACCTTTTTATTAACAACGCAGTCATTATAAAATTGCCTGTCAGTGATGCTAGTAACAGTACTACAAGGATTACCAGTACTGCTATAACACTAGTAGGCAGCATTGATGGAGATGATGATAAGACAAGTGCATTAGTAGATGATGATGCTTAAAGAAGAAAAACATAATATTATCATAGTGTAGAGATTATTTGCTACATCCATATTATATTGCTAGTTCACATGTAGTGGTAGCTTTTACCGTAGCACAGAAACAATAATATTTGAAAATTTTATTTTTTCTGTGCTACGGCAAAACCTACCACGATTGTACTACTAACAATATAATTTATTATGTAGCATATTACTGGCTGTTAAGACTGTCACTCACGTCCAGTGTAAATTACTCCATCAAGAATGAATGCTGCACTGACACTGAACTGGTACTCATGTCCTTCCTGCAGTCCTGACACCACTCCAGAGGAGGCACTCGATGGGTAGCTAACATTGACAATACCACACACTGTAATATAGTGTACAGTATACATGTAGTTAACTGCCATCAAGTTGATTGGAGTCCAGGTGATCCTCACTGCTGTGCTGTTCAGAGCAACAGCTGACACTCCAGTAACATGAGCTGTAAGCAAATAATGATGATAATTATTCATACTATCATGTCTTCTCTTACGGACGCTTTTAGTAGATGCTTGACTCGTATAAATTTCTCCTGGTTTAGCATTTTCTATGTATGGTCTGACACTGAATACAACAACAGTGTTGGGAGGGAGGTCTCTTAATGTGTGCTGTGTGGCTGATATATTAGTGTAGCTAAAGACTCCACTTGTGCTGTTTGAACCAATCTCATACAATATATTAAGTCCAGCTTGTGCAAACGAAGGAGGACTCCATGAAATGGTGAGCTGTAGAACTTTTGAACTGACAGACAGATCAGATACAGGGCCAAGATCTGTAAATATTTTCAAAATATAAAAAAGCACCACAATCCGTACTCACTCAATGTAATCACTTTTACATTGCTGTGAGCACTGGGAAGCACAGGAGCTCCCTCTGGTCCAAATGCTACTACAAAGATGGAGTATGTCTGTCCCAACACCAGTCCAGTCAGTGTCAGCTCAGTGATGGTAGTAGTACCTGCACTTTCTGTCACTACATTGTTGGCAGCTCCAGTTGTCTGATAGAACACCTCATAACCAGCTGGTCCAGGTGATGGGGCTGTCCAGGAGATTCTAACACTTGTAAGACCAATTCTTGCAACAGTGACTGCGCTGGGGCTGCTGGCAACTTTATAAAAATACCAAAAAAATTATAACGCAAAATGTGAAAATTTTCAGGTACTTACCAGTAACTTTCAATGAAGTGAATCCCATTCCCATTACAACAATGGACTTAATACCTGATATACCCGTCCTTCCTTCAACAGCCACGTAACAAATGTATGTGTCATTTCTTCTTGGTTGAGAGTATACTTTAACTGTGACACGAGTCATGTCTGGTTCTGTGGTATCAATGAAGTGTGGTCTGATCACCTCATGGGTTGTTTGTGAATGATCTCCTCTAGCATAGAATATTTCTTCATTGTTACTATTAACACAATTGATTCTGGAAGGCGGTCCATAGGAGACATTAAAAGAAAAACTGAGCGAAACATTGGGATCAGTGTCTCTTGATGAGAGTATGGAGAGTGACATGGTTGAGTCCACTGTAGGACCAGCTGCAAGGAAATTGCCTAATAATCACACGCAATGAGCAATAAAAGACTCATTGTAATTGTTGTACACGTCATCTGAATACACTATCCAGGAGTTGGTGTTGCTGTTCAGGTTAGGAATAGCAGTGATACAGGTTATAACGCCCTGGTGGCTGGTCACGTCACCATCCACCACTAGTCCGATTTGGTTAGCACATTTCAGTTGCTGGTAAGGCACACTGTTGTTAGTGTCACTGGTTGGGACTACAGTGTATCTTGTTGGTTCATTTCCAATTGTGTAAAAGAAGTTTCCAACGTTGCTGCCCATACCAGCAGTATGAGATGGACCTACCTGACACCACAGACCATGCTGCCGTATCTGGGTCGCACTGAACACTGACCATGAGTGAGCATAAATACCACCAACCTGTGGTCGTAGCTCTAAAACACATTGAAACATACACGACGTAAAACACTATTATAGTGCAATATCTTACCAGCAGTATTGGTTGAAATTGATGGTACACCATTGGATAGTGTACCTGTACCACTGACTAAAGTGATTGGTGGACCAGGCGAGCAGCCACCAGCACCTTGTGCTGAGGCGTATCCACACACCATCAGCAACAACACGACAAGAATACTAAGAGACATGACTAACTGCACTATAATACTACTTGAACTACAGCACATGTTGCTACTAATGCTATCAAGCGAGGATGTTGTATTTAAGTAACTGTCACTGAGCAGTTGAGTTTATTATTTACAACATGCACATCTCAGTATTGTTTACTTTGAAACGGGAAGAACTCTGCAACAATTAGTGTCGTTGGCATGTTTTAAATTTCAGTTGACAATGCTATACTACTGAGCATACATTTAATTTTTGTATCAATCGCTTCCTGCTTCAGTTTTCACAACAATTATTTTTTCACACCATTGAGATTGTCAACAAGCATTGCTACACGTGGCTAAAATATAGTGGAATTTAAAAATGATGTAAATTAAATGTTTTTTACTACACAACATGCTCCTCACCTTCTCTAAATTCTCATTCAGCTACCTAACTGAAGAACGGATGCTACTTTCACATTACAGCATCATGATTTGAATTCACCACGTGAACTCACTGACTACAGATAAACTTCTCAATTGGCGGCTGAAGTATAGAACTCATTTTTTTCTGTATACAGCTTGCTCGTAAACAGATGGATGCCACAAGATTGGATGTTGTGAATCTCTACCCTATAGCTTGTATACATTGCTATAACAATTTTTAACTTGCACCCTTTGTGTATGCGATTAATAATGTTTAAAATTCACAAACTTACTACAGCTATTGTACAACAAGCTACACAACACTACTGTACTCATGATTGCTGTCTATGAACACTGTTTGCAGAATGCTAGAGAATGCTCTACTCTCGTCTCATGGATTCCCCACCAGGCTCTTTTGTCTCCTGTGCACAAATAAAGATGAAAAATATTGATACACTGTTTCACTTGCCTTGATTTCCTGTACTAAGCTGCAGCCAGGGAGGAAGTAGATATACATGCAGTCCAAACAGAGGCTTCCCTTAGGTCAGCATAGTACATGTAAAACGGTCACATTGCAATAATTTAGCATACTTTAATGCCCTTCTGATTTCTAAGCCTGTTTCTCAGGTAGATCCTGCTACAGCAATGGATAATAAGTAATGGTAGGAGGCCAAGAAGTGGATTAGCCATCATTGCTCCAATTTGAGGCTTACCCACAGCCTCAGCAACATAGCTTATAGCAATGCAAGGGCAGAACCAAGACAACATACCTGTAAATCAACAAGAAATATCCACAAGAAATATCCACAAGAAATATCCACAAGGTGACAGAAATTATTGCTCACATATTTTGGGGTCACTAAAGCAGCCAGAAAACAAAGGATATGACCAGTCACTCATTGTCAGTTTAGTTTAAAAGCCAATCGATGTACTCTTATCTCGTGATTCACTTCTTCAGTCACTGAGTCTCTTGTGTAGTTTAGATATCGTGATTGTAGTGGTGTGCTACAACTTCAGCTCTGACACTTGGTACTACTAATGCCGTCAATCAACTGAGTCACTTTTTATGCGACTATCATCGAACGCTATTGAAAAAGAAAGGGCTTTGCTATGCATAGACATGCTTTAGCTTGAAAGTTCATAGGTGTCACTTCAATTAAGAAACTAGATCATAATAACCACATGTACTTATCACTTTCTGTTATCGTATTTACATTATTGACATTGGTAGCTAAAATCGATATAGCTGACCATTTTAAGTGGTTCATGTTATTGTATACGATAAATCACCTTCATATTCAACTTGAGAAGCACACAGTCACCAATGTGATAAAGCACCACAGGTGCTGATGCCTCGGTGAACCATACAGTACATACTGTACACAGGACATGCTTTGACAACACAACTTTACTACAGCTATTGTACAACAAAATGCAAGCTACAGTACTGTGAGTTACTGTTTGCAGAATGCTAGAGAATGATCTACTCTCGTGCCATGGATTGCCCACCAGGCTCTTTTGTTTCCTGTGCACAAGCAAAGATGGAGAAAATTCACTAATACTATTTCACTTACCTTGATTTCCTGAACTAAGCTGCAGCCAGGGCAGAAGTAGATATACATGCAGTCCAAGCAGAGGTTTCCCTTAGGTCAGCATATAGCAAAACAATCACAATCAATAATTATTTAGCACACCTTAATTCCCTTCTGTGTTCTTAGCTTGTTTCTCAAGTAGATCCTGCTAATGCACTGGATAATAGCCAGTGGTAGAAGGCCAAGAAGTGGACTCATGCTGTTCATCGCTCCAACTTGTGGCTTACCCACAGCCTCAGCAACATAGCTTATAGCTGCACAAGGGCAGAACCAAGATAACAGACCTGTAAATCAACAAAAATATCCACAAGGTTTCTGACAATCATAGGTCACATATTTTGGGATCACTAAAGCAGCCAGCACACAATGGATTAGACCAGTCACTCATTGTCAGCTTATTACAAAGACGAAAAAGGGCAAAGAAGACTTGTAAACAAACTTAAAATAAGAGTGTTTATGAGTTAAACACCACTCAGCCTGACTCTTTTGTGCACTATGAAAAAGCATTTTTAATTTACCACAACAGTTGCGAAGATAATAACACACAATAAAAATCAAATTTGGCTACCACAACAACACAACAGTACCTTAAAATTCTTAAAATGAACAGAGCCTGTAGGATAACATGTTGAGTTTAGACTTCTTAGTTTAACTTTTATAATAAACAGCCTAGTTGCCTGGTCATTTTTATTCCACTGGTTGGACCAGAAACAGAAAATTAACTTGTGGCCTAGACTTTGCACAATTATAATACATGACAACTAGAAAATGGATAAAATGATGTTGTGACCAGAGAATTTTTTTGCATGCAAAAGCCATGTGGAATAGGTAGTACAATAAATTTACGTATCATACACGTGAGGACTATCTTTATACGTAATATTGAGTGGTGCGTTTAGGAAAAGTAATGTGATCAACTGGAGGGGGAGGGTGGGGGAGGGGGGAGAGGGAGAGAGGGGGAGAGAGAAGGAGGGAGGAGGAGGAGGAAGAGGGAGGGAGGAAGAGGGAGGGAGGGAGGGAGGAGGAGGGAGGAAGAGATTATGTGTAAATAGACTTTGACAGTTTACTATTTTAAGTTAAAAAAACGAACCTTAATGTTATGCTGAACAAAAAGGTGAATAGTGAATATTAGTATGTTATTCTAAGTAGTATGGACTAAGTAGTTGCAGCGCTACTACTTAGACTACTTAGACTACTACATGTACTTGCTAACAGACCATAGATCCCTGATTAATAATAATCAGGGATCTATGGTCTGTTAGCAAGTCAACCGTGTTACCATTCCATGCTTGTTTGTTCACATTGCTATACCAGTTATTTTACCAGAGATGCCTAACTTGCATCCTTAGTTATTTTTTATGTTTGTGCAATTAATAATGTTTAAAATTCACAAAGTTTCTACGGCTATTGTACAAAAGCTACACAACACTACTGTACTCATGATTGTTGTCTAAGAACACTGTTTGCAGAATGCTAGAGAATGCTCTACTCTCGTGCCATGGATTCCCCACCAGGCTCTTTTGTCTCCTGTGCACAAATAAAGATGAAAAATATTGATACACTGTTTCACTTGCCTTGATTTCCTGTACTAAGCTGCAGCCAGGGAGGAAGTAGATATACATGCAGTCCAAACAGAGGTTTCCCTTAGGTCAGCATAGTAAATGTAAAACGGTCACATTGCAATAATTTAGCTTACCTTAATGCCCTTTTGATTTCTAAGCCTGTTTCTCAGGTAGATCCTGCTACAGCAATGGATAATAAGTAATGGTAGGAGGCCAAGAAGTGGATTAGCCATCATTGCTCCAATTTGAGGCTTACCCACAGCCTCAGCAACATAGCTTATAGCAATGCAAGGGCAGAACCAAGATAACATACCTGTAAATCAACAAGAAATATTTACAAGGTGACAAAAATTAATGCTCACATATTTTGGGGTCACTAAAGCAGCCAGAAAACAAAGGATATGACCAGTCACTCATTGTCAGTTTAGTTCAAAAGCCGATTGATAATACTCTTATCTCGCAATTCACTTCTTCGGTCACTGAGTCTCTTCTGTAGTTTAGATATCGTGATTGTAGTGGTGTGCTACAACTTCAGCTTTTACACTAGGTACTACTAATGCATGCCGTCATAACTGTGTCACTTTTATGCAATCGGCGTTATCACCGTGCGAACACTTAGTATAGATGTTATTTTGTTTACTTTGAAAAGGAAGGACTTAGCTGTCTAGACATGCTTTAAATTGAAAGTTTATATAATTTCAGGAGTCATCGTACTTTTATACTACGAAACCAGATCATAATATAAACATGTACTTACCACTTTTTGTTATCACAGCCAGTGAAGTCTGCATTAGTTAATGTAAGGTGGGAGGTGCACTATGACCTGGGTCTATGATGAAGCAGTTATGATAGCAGCCCTTGGGGCTTCGCCCCTCAGGCTGCTATCAAAGCTGCTTCTTGATATACACCATAGCACACCTCCCACCATACTGGTTTGAGCCATAGGATGAATGGTGTCATTGATACCATGGTAACCATCGATGTCATTACTCAACCTCGTCTTCAATAAG
The DNA here is from genome assembly GCA_964017065.1 of Haliclona indistincta. Lineage (NCBI taxonomy): Eukaryota > Metazoa > Porifera > Demospongiae > Haplosclerida > Chalinidae > Haliclona > Haliclona indistincta. The sequence continues at coordinate 2,829,989 of OZ024790.1, read as the reverse complement.
CAGTCTAGATCAACAATTGTTTGTCTTATGACGACTTTAAGAATCCCGTTTCATCGCCCCCCCCCGAAAAAGTCTCTGTCATTAAGTCACCACTGATGTCAATCTCGTTTTGCTGTATCTACAGAGGAGGAATTGGATCAAGCATGCAAGGCATATGTTCCTGTCAAATACTGCGTACTGACTGGGCTATGAGAGTATTTGCTACTTGGAGAGGACATAGAGAGGAGAATGTAACAAACACAATACTGAAGAAAACCTTTCAGCTATATGTGCTAGGATACCGGAATTTTAGAACAAAAAATAACCATTCACTACAAGCTACTGGGACTACAGCGATGTTTAACGCTTCTGTACCAGAAAAAAATGATCAGGGAAGTAACTGGGCATAGGTCAAGTGTATCGCATATTTACGAACATCCTAAAATTAAACAACAAAAAGATGTCTCCTCGGTTTTTATGAGCAGCAACGACAAGAAAAACCATCCAGTTACACTTACAGATCAGCGAACCGTTGGAGTAAACAATGGTTCTATTTCCAACACTCCACAAAACTTGATTGTATATTTTCACAGTGCTCAACAGGAGCAGCAGGTGGTAAAGGGAGATGCAGAACCTCGTGATCAGTAGTTGATTGCACAGGCTGGACTTCTGTTTTGCTTAGTTATTCATCTAACTTTGTGATTGCTCACACCCATGCTTTATTTAATTGCAGTTTTTGGCTTGGTTATATTTGACGCATTCTGATTGCTATAAGCATGAAATTGTATTCATTGACTAAGACACGTCCTGAGGAGTGAAATGGTTGCTAAGTCTGATATGGTTGCTATGCGGAAATATCCTGTGGTCAGTGTGCTAGCTTATAACTAACGTGCAGGAAAGCTAGACGAGAGAAGCGAGAAGTCTTTGAAAACCATACGGGAAAACCAGGTGCCAGCCGTTGTAAACGGGAAAATTGAACGCGAGGCTGGGGTTAACGGTGGATCACGTGCTAATTTGTGACGTCAGCATTGCCAGACGTTTACCGTTAGTGCAAATAAACGTGTAACTAAAACTCTCTATTAATGGCGTCTAACACTTAGCTGACAATGGAGAAATCGCGGAATTTATATCGCCGTTTCGCTAAAAACTAAGTTCAAAAGGCACATGCCAGGAGAATTTCACGACTGTTCGTGGGTGTTTTTGTCCCGGCACTGCTCGCGTAAAGGCGCTAGGCGAGTGGAAGAAAGAAGAAGAAGAAAACTAAGATGACGAAACTCGATTTTCAACGTTTCCAGGTTCGTCACTTTAGTAACAACTTCGAGCAATCTCCTTGCTACTGTAAGATGGGGCAACGCCAGAGAGCAGATTTAGGTGTCTTTTGACGTACACAATTCATCACCAGGCGAAATATCAGCGTTTGAACGCTAATACATTGTATGTAGCCGCCATCTTGTTTTCCCGTTCAACCCTACATAGGGAGTCACTACCGTGACTCCCTAATACATTGTATGTAGCCACCATTTTGTTTTCCTGGCCATCCCTACATAGGGAGGCACTACCGTGCCTCCCTAATAATGCCGTCAATCAACTGCGTCACTTTTTATGCAACTATCACCGAACACTAGTATAGAGTTCTTTTGTTTACTTTGAAAAGGAAAGGACTATTTTATGTATAGACATGCTTTAACAAAATTTTATAAGTGTCACCTTTACTACAAACCAGATCACTTTCAGTTATCATGTTTACACTTAAGACATTGGTAGCTAAAATCGATATAGCTGGCCATTTTAAGTGGTTCATGTTACTACAAGAAAAAAAAAAAGATTTCTAACGAAATCAAAAGAATGTAGGGATGATGAAATCTGCTACTGGTCCACAATGTAAACCAACAAGGAACTATCGTGGAATGGTAACACGATTGACTTGCTAACAGACCATAGATCCCTACATCAGTGGCTGCTGTGGCAGACTATAACTAATCAGCTAGTTGCCGTTGACTGACACCGAAGTGCATTGAATTGAATTCAACTTGACTGTGACAAAATATATTGATCTTATGTACAGCCACTGATGTAGGGATCTATGGTCTGTTAGCAAGTCAATCGTGTTACCATTCCATGGTAGTTCCTTGTTGGTTTACATTGTGGACCAGTAGCAGATTTCATCATCCCTACATCCTTTTGATTTCGTTAGAAATCTTTTTATTTTCTTGTTTGTGTCCTTTTTAAAGTTTCAAATTTTTGGTGCAGTTTCAATTCGGCAGGATCATGTATTACTTTGCTTACACCATTAGTTTGGTTTGCTGTTGTTGATAATTTCTTTATGTGACCTTTTTAACTTGTAGCTCAAAATTAATTGAAATACTGAAACTACATGTAGCTAATGCATTCTGCAAAGCATTCGAGCCCCACCCACTCTAGTTTACAAAATTCTGTGCGGCTGTGATACTATCTGGTGAGCAGCAGAACGGTGATACTACACGAACCTATTCGGTGAGTTGTTCTTCGAAGACTCCAGACGCCAATATGCGCTCTCCATATGGCGATACTCTACTTCTAGAATTCGTGTGGTTGGTCACGTGCGTATTGCGTAATCACAATAATGACGTCTAGCACTTAGCTGACAACTGTTCGTGATCGTGAACTCGTCAAATTTGTATCAACGTTACGCTAAAAACTAAGTTCAAAAGGCATCTGCCAGAAGAATTTCACGACTGTTCGTGGGTGTTTTGGTCTCGGCACTGCTCGCGTAAAGGCGCTAGGCGAGTTGAAGAAAGAAGAAGAAGAAAACGAAGATGACGAAACACGATTTTCACCGTTTCCAGGTTCGTCACTTTAGTGACCATTTCGAGCAATCTCCTTGCTGCTGTAAGATGGCGCAACGCCAGAAAGCAGATCTAAGTGTCTTTGGACGTCTAAAATTCATCACCAGGCGAAATATCAGCGTTTGAGCGCTAATACATTGTATGTAGCCGCCATTTTGTTTTCTCATTCATCCCTACATAGGGAGGCACTACCGTGCCTCCCTAATATACCCTTCACAAGAAGCACACAGTCACCAATGTGATAAAGCACCACAGGTGCTGATGCTTCGGTGAAGCCTTACTGTAAACAGGACATAGTTTGACAACGCAACTTTACTACAGCTATTATTTACAGTATAAATATTGTGTTTACTGTTTGCAGAATGCTAGACAATGCTCTATTCTCGTGCCATGGATTGCCCACCAGGCTCTTTTGTTTCATGTGCACAAGCAAATATGGAAAAAATTCACTGATACTGTTTCACTTACCTTGATTTCCTGTACTAGGCTGAAGCCAGGGCATAAGTATATATACATGCAGTCCAAGCAGAGGTTTCCCTTAGGTCAGCATAGCAAAACAATTACAATCAATAATTATTTAGCACACCTTAATTCCCTTCTGAGTTCTTAGCTTGTTTCTCAAGTAAATCCTGCTACAGCAATGGATAATAAACAGTAGTGAAAGGCCAAGAAGTGGACTCAGGCTGTTCATCGTTCCAACTTGAGGCTTACCCACAGCCTCAGCAACATAGCTTATAGCAGCACAAGGGCAGAACCAAGATAACATACCTGTAAATCAACAAAAATATATTTTGGGATCACTAAAGCAGCCAGCACACAATGGATTAGACCAGTCACTCATTGTCAGCTTATTACAAAGGCGACAAAGGGCAAAGAAGACTTGTACTCAAGTTAAGATAAAATAGGAGTGTTTGTGATTTAAACACCACTCTGTCTGACTCTTTTATGCTGAAGTGTCACTATGAAGTGTCACAAGCATTTTTAATTTACCACAGTTAGCAGTTGCAAAGATAATAATACACAACAAAAATCAAATTTGGCTACCACAACAACACAACATGCAGTACCTTAATGAACAGAGCCTGTAGGATAACATGTTGAGTTTAGACTATACTTAGTTTAATAAATAGCCTAGTTGCCTGATCATTTTTGTTCAACTGGTTGGACCAGAAACAGAAAATAATATTAACTTTTTGTGGCCTAGACTTTGCACAATTATAATACATGACAACTAGAAAATGGATAAAATGATGTTGTGATCAAAGTGCAAAACATCATGTGGAATAGAGACACTAAAAATAAATTTATCATACACGTGAGGACTATCTTCATATGTAATATTGAGTGGTGTGTTTAGGAGTAGTAATGCGATCTACTGGAGGGGGAAGAAGGGGAGGGGCGGGGGGAGAAGGAGAGGGAGGGAGGGAGGGAGGGAGAGGGAAGGGAGGGGGAGATATTATGTGAAAGTAGACTTTGACAATTTACAGCAAACAGCTATTTAAGATTTAAAAAACGAACCTTAACGTTATGCTGTGAATAGTGAATATTGAATATTAGTATGTTATTAGATGAATATTAAGTAGTATGGACTAAGTAGTTGCAGCGCTTATTAATCAGGGATCTATGGTCTGTAATTAGGGAGACACGGTAGTGTCTCCCTACATGTATGTAGGGTTGAACGGGAAAACAAGATGGCGGCTACATACAATGTATTAGCGTTCAAACGCTGATATTTCGCCTGGTGATGAATTTTATACGTCCAAAGACACTTAGATCTGCTCTCTGGCGTTGCTCCATCATACAGTAGCAAGGAGAGCGCTCGAAATTGTTACTAAAGTGACGAACCTGGAAACGGTGAAAATCGTGTTTCGTCATCTTCGTATTCTTCTTTCTTTCTTTCTTTCTTTCTTTCTTTCTTTCTTTCTTTCTTTCTTTCTTTCTTTCTTTCTTTCTTTCTTTCTTTCTTTCTTTCTTTCTTTCTTTCTTTCTTCAGCGCGCCTAGCGCCTTTACGCGAGCAATGCCGAGACCAAAACACCCACGAACAGTCATGAAATTCTCCTGGCAGGTGCCTTTTGAACTTAGTTTTTAGCGAAACGTCGATATAAATTCCGCGATTTCTCGATCGTGATCCATTGTCAGCTAAGTGTTAGACGCCATTGATGTGATTGCGCAATACGCACGTGACCAAGCAGTGGTTAGCGCACGTGACCAAGCACTAGCTTGAGTATCGCCGCGCGCCTTATGGATCACGGAGAACACATACATGTACATGTATTTGTCTGGAGTCTTCAAAGAACGGTAAGCTCGTATAGGATCACCATTCTGCGCTTGCCAGATAATTACAACCGCCGTACATGCCTACAAACAATTGTGGGCGGGGCTCGTATCCACTGCATGCATGTGTAGGCGAGCTGATATGTACAGCATAACAATTATTATTATTATTAGCTACAAGTTTAAAATTCTTAATAATAAAGAAAGCCACCAACAACAGGAAAACTAAACCATTGGTGGAAACAAAGACAGCTCAGTACGTGCATGATATTGAACTGCACTTCGCTGAAAAAGAAAAAAAGGACACAAACAAGAAAATTAAAAAGATTTCTATCGAAATCAAAAGGATGTAGGGTTGTGAAATCTACCACTGGTCCACAATGTAAACTAACAAGGAACAAGCATGGAATGGTAACACGATTGACTTGCTAACAGACCATAGATCCCTACATCAGTAGCTGTACATAAGATCAATATTTTGTCACAAGCTGAATGCACGTTAGGTGTCAGTCAGCAGCAACTAGCTGAACTAGCTATAACCAACCACAGCAGCCACTGATGTAGGGATCTATGGTCTGTTAGCAAGTCAATCGTGTTACCATTCCATGCTTGTTCCTTGTTAGTTTACATTGTGGACCAGTGGTAGATTTCACAACCCTACATCCTTTTGATTTCGATAGAAATCTTTTTAATTTTCTTTACACAGTAAACTGCAGCTATTATACCTTTCTGTACAACACAATAGTTATGCAATCAGAAGCCAATCAGTACTGACCACAATTCAACTGGGCGTGTCAACAATGTTCAGTATCTAGTAGAGCCCATGCTTACTGAAGATAGTTTCCATAGCTTGCGCACAATTTCCCTGGACCTGCGCTGCTATCCTGTAGTGAAATTCTAACCTATCAGCTTCTAGGTAGTCAACTGTGGATAGCTTTGCCTTTGAAGAACTCCAGATCGCCAGCAACAGCCATGATCAATCGCGAGTGAGCAAATATCGCCATAACTCACGAAGTAAGCTTCGTATAAAGTTTTCACTTGATCGAAAGCGAGATAATACCGTGTTCTACTTGCATTGCTAGTTTCAGAGCTTAACATTCAGCGCGCGCTACAAAACCGAACCAGGTGACGCGCCGGCGGTAACTCACGAACAGAGCCTTATAACCAAAATCCTTACAATCCATTTTCAGGAGGGGGAGGGGGAGAGAAGGGGAGGGAGGGAGAGATGTGTAAGTAGACTTTGACAGTTTACAGCTAACAGCTATTTAAGATAACGTTATGTAGAACAAAAAAGGTGAATAATAAATATTTAATATTAGTATGTTATTAGATGAATATTCATCTAACTAACTGCAACTAACGGGCAAAGGAGATCACTACAGTCTAAGTATTACTATAGATAATCTTACAGCATGAAGTATACATGTATAAGTAGTTGCAGCGCTTGTACTTAATCAGGGATCTTGTTACCATTCCATGTTTATCACAGATGCCTAACTTGCATCCTTTGTTATGTTTTTCACGTGTGTGCAATTAATAACGTTCAAAATTCACAAAGTTACTGCAGCTATTGTACAACAAGCTACACAAGACTACTGTACTCATGATTGCTGTCTAAGAACACTGTTTGCAGAATGCTAGAGAATGCTCTACTCTCGTGCCATGGATTCCCCACCAGGCTCTTTTGTCTCCTGTGCACAAGTAAGGATGAAAAATATTGATACACTGTTTCACTTGCCTTGATTTCCTGTACTAAGCTGCAGCCAGGGCAGAAGTAGGTATACATGCAGTCCAAGCAGAGGCTTCCCTTAGGTCAGCATAGTACATGTAAAACTGTCACATTGTAATAATTTATATTAGCATACCTCAATGCCCTTCTGATTTCTAAGCCTGTTTCTCAGGTAGATCCTGGTACAGCAATGGATAATAAGTAATGGTAGGAGGCCAAGAAGTGGATTAGCCATCATTGCTCCAATTTGAGGCTTACCCACAGCCTCAGCAACATAGGTTATAGCAATGCAAGGGCAGAACCATGATAACATACCTGTAAATCAACAAGAAATATCAACAAGAAATATCCACAAGGTGACAGAAATTATTGCTCACATATTTTTGGGTCACTAAAGCAGCCAGAAAACAAAGGATTTGACCAGTCACTCATTGTCAGTTTAGTTTAAAAGCCGATCAATGTACTCTTGTCTCGTGATTCACTTCCTCAGTCACTAAGTCTCTTTTGTAGTTTAGATATCGTGATTGTAGTGGTGTGCTACAACTTCAGCTTTGAAACGTGTTGCTACTACACTGCAAAAATAGTATTGCTGCTTTAATGGGTCATTTGTTACTAGAGATTTGTAGTGAGTATAATAAATCAGCCATGTAGCATTAAATTATTGTGCTTTTAAAGGAGTACATGAGTGTGTTATGGCTATGTGCAATCATGTGGAAGCAAAACTAACTGAGCTGAGCTAACATCCTCAAAATATGATATAAAAATTCCATGCAACAAATGACTTGTTAAAATACATAGCCGTTATTGCAGTGTAATGCCGTCAATAACTGTGTCACTTTTATGCAACCGGCGTTATCACCGTGTGAACACTAGTATAGAAGTTATTTTGTTTACTTTGACTTAGCAATGTAGACATGTTTTAACTTGAAAGTTTATATAATTTTTCAGGTGTCATTGTACTTCTATACTACGAAACATGATCATAGTATACACTACTTTTTGTTATCACAGCCAGTGAAGTTTGTATTAGTTAATGTATGGTGGGAGGTGCACTATGGCTGGGTCTATGATGAAGCAGTTATGATAGCAGCCCTTTGGGCTTCGCCCCTCAGGCTGCTATCAAAGCTGCTTTGTGAAATACACCATAGCACACCTCCCACTGTACTGATTGACTGGTTTGAGTCATAAGATGAATGGTGTCATTGATACCATGGTAACCATTGATGTCATTACTCAACCACGTCTTCAATAAGCAGTCTAGATCAACAATTCTTTGTCTAATGACGACTTTAAGAATCCCGTTTCATCTCCCCCCGAAAAAGTCTCTGTCATTATGTCACCACTGACGTCAATCTCGTTTTGCTGTATCTACAGAGGAGGAATTGGATCAAGCATGCAAGGCATATGTTCCTGTCAAATACTGCGTACTGACTGGGCTATGAGAGTATTTGCTACTTGGAGAGGACATAGAGAGGAGAATGTAACAAACGCAATACTGAAGAAAACCTTTCAGCTATATGTGCAAGGATACCGGAATTTTAGAACAAAAAACTAGCCATTCATTACGAGCTACTGGGACTACAGCGATGTTTAACACTTCTGTACCAGAAAAAAATGATCATGGAAGTAACTGGGCATGGGTCAAGTGTATTGCATATTTACGAACATCCTAAAATTAAACAACAAAAAGATGTCTCCTCGGTTATTATGAGCAGCAACGACAAGGAAAACCATCCAGTTACACTTACAGATCAGCATAGTTCAAGTGTTCATACTTCTTTCAAGTGTTGGCAGCAGTTGTTTACTCCACCTTCTGTTATTATGGTGCAATGTTTTATGGAGTAAACAACGGTTCTATTTCCAACACTCCACAAAACTTGATTGTATATTTTCACAGTGCTCAACAGGAGCAGCAGGTGGTAAAGGGAGATGCAGAACCTCGTGATCAGTAGTTGATTGCACAGGCTGGACTTCTGTTTTGCTTAGTTATTCATCTAACTTTGTGATTGCTCACACCCATGCTTTATTTAATCTCAGTCTTTGGCTGGGTTTTATTTGACGCATTCTGATTGCTAAGCATGAAATTGTATGCATTGACTAAGACACGTCCTGAGGAGTGAAATGGTTGCTAGGTCTGATAAGGTTGCTATGCGGAAATATCCTGTGGTCAGTGTCTTTATCATCTTATGGCTTCCCATGTAACAAATTTACATTGTTGACATTGGTAGCTAAAATCGATAGAGCTGACCACTTTAAGAATGACGTGATCCCATGTTGCACTAAATCTTATAAATTATAGGCAACATTAATGCATGCAATTGCAATGGATACGTAAGTTAGCGTTAGAACTAAAGCTTTCCTACAATAAAGTAGTGAATTAATAAGTGAATCTAACATTTAATTTCTCCTATGTTGGACCCAGAGGGAGTTCCAAGGGTTCCACGGAGCCCCTTTTGTCTGTGAATATAATTCAAACATGTCAACTGTGAGAGTGACTATGTAGCTTTAGTGCAATCCTTGACCAAGTCTAAGACAACAAAATTATCAAACCTTCCATGAAAAGCCATGCAGTCACATAATAATGAAGGAATAATTTTAGCAGTGGCACTAAATCTTTTCTACATAATAGTTAGACAGCGCATCCGAGGATCTACGCGATTTAGAAGCCCGAGAGCCGTTGCTATATAGCGTCCGAGCGTAGCGAGGGCGCTATGGTAACGGCGCGAGGGCTTCTACACCGCGTAGATCCGATTGGATGTGCTGTCTAACTGATTTAGACCATAGCAACAGCAAACAGAAACGACGCGAACGATGAGCAATGACACGCGAGCGCTGTTAAAATTATTCAGTAGAACTCCGCGCACAGAACCGTAATCTGCGTCGTGTGGTGGGATTCCATTATGAAGTCGCGGCTATGGCGGGATTCCACTACGAGAAATAGAGACCCGCAGCTACGCAATCTGGTTGGTCAGTGACGCTTAGCTGTGGTCTAAAACAGTGTAGAAATAATTTTAGCAGTGGTAAATCTTTCCTATAATTGTAATTATAATAGTAAACATAACATTAAATTTCCCTACATTAATAGTAGGCAAGATGTAGTACAGCTTGCACTAAATCTTGCCCAGGAATTGTTGGAATCATTTAGTGTACAGGTGCATTATTCTAGCTTATTATAATGTGGAGCTTATACAGCACTAAATCCTAAACCTAACTCAAACCAAAATCCTAATCCTAAAAAATTTCTCCTAGTGGTAAAACCTAGATGCCTATAACTGAGAACACTTTGATTTTCGACACAAAAATTCTGGATGCTTTTTGAGGATCATGAAAAGCTATTTTTAATGGAAGAGACACTGTTGATCTTCTAATTATATTGTAGGAAAGATTTTGTACATACAGCACTAAAATATTGTCTCTTCATTAATGCAGGGAAAATTGTGCCACTGTGCATTAAATGACACCTAAAATACTAGTGCAATTGTGCAATTGTACTAAATTTTCCCCAAGTACTTAGGGAGCACCTTAAGTACTTGGGGAAAATTTAGTAAACAAAAATAGCACAGCATCCTGCACAACTGTTATTGAAGAGAATTAGTCACTTGTTGGACTAAATCTCTCCTACATACTGAGGCAAGAAGTCCCCTTTAATGATGTTTTTTCAGGATCCATCACATCAGATAACAGATTAAATGGAAGGACAGCTTGTGATAAATAATATGTATACCATCAATGAAAAGAGAATAAGTCATTGACTAACTTAAAAATAGCATTTTAATCCTAGTTTCTGTTTTTTGGAATTAGCTTTGTTATTTGTTTTTCCTTGCCCATGCAAAAATGCTATGAACTATAGACACAAAGAAAATCACTTAACACACACTTGACACTATAAACTGCCTAGCTACACGTATGTTTGGCCAGTCCTGCCATATAATTAATTATTATTCAAAGTAATAATAAGCAGTAGCACTGAGGTGTAAAAAAAGTAAGACTAGTGAAAAAAATTAATTAACAATAATACAATGTTCATAACATTCACAGCAATTTGAAATCAACACTTCATCTTGAGCCATATAATTGTCGTATGTACATAAAAGATTGAAGAAATTGTTCAGTCACTATTAATGATAAAACGAAGTTCAAACTGAGACACCAAGAATATGCATGTTCATACTTCATTATGTGAACCAAAGGTTTAATCGTTGGCTATGGCTTGTACTCTCACACGAATGCAGTCCTGGTAAAGGTATTGAGTGTCAAGACTCGAGTTAAGAGAGGACTGGGAGATGAACTTTGGATAACCGGTATTGTTTCCATACTGACCATTAGCAACTCTAACAAAGTTATCATTCGTATCAATTGAGAGCGTCTTCTTGTAGTGTTCCTTGTCATCCAACCAGTTGAGGAGCTCAATGATGATGGTGCCTGTAAAAGGCCACTGGAGGCTGTCATCATGCTGGCCTTTCATGATTATAGCATAAATCGACAAGTGGCTGCCCTTACCACCAAGATTACCATTGGCATGCACTCTAAGGCATAATTTATAACCCTGTGGCCTGCTAGTAAATGGTGGACTGTAGTGTTCGTTGTTGAACCGCTTGCGTTTGGAATACTCTGATATGGTGAAGTGAGCCCCAGAATGGATACTAACGAGGGAGTCCTGCCATGCTGGGGTTAAAGAGAGGAGAGGTGTGGAGTAAAATACTGCATCAACTCTAAACTTAAGGTGGTCGTCAACCAAGTATTCTGTGTTGGAAGAATGATCGTACGCCAGCCTAGAATGTGACATAAATTTAGCTTTGCCATAACCACTTGCAGTCTCTTTGGTAGTGACACGAAAGCTGCGTATACCATCAGGATCTGTGTAGTTGCTGAAGGATGCTGTGTGTGAGCGATGACTCTTATTCTCTCTCCAGTTAAGAAGCTGAAATGTAACGTCTCCTTCAAATGGCCATTCTAACTCATCATCATATTCTCCTCTCATAAGTTGAGCATATAATGAAAGGTGAGAACCACTGGCTGCACCATTACCATTGGTGTAAACCTTGAGACGAAACTTGTAGCCTCTGTTATGAGTATAAAATGGTGAACTAATCCACTCCTTATTAGCTTCTCGCTTCTCACTGAAATTGCTGATGATGAACTCCATTGGTGCTTGATTATATAGAAATTGCGGAGGTATCGTAGCTGCAGGAGGAGTAGTAGTCTCCTGATTGAGATGTAACTTCATCAATAATCGAAGATGCTCACAGACAGCAGCGGCTTCATGCTTCTTCATCTCATTACGAGGCAACTTCACAGTGCAACCAGCACTGGTAAAGGGACAAGAAATTACTTGTAGAGGACACTCATCGATATGTGCTTCAATTTGTTGTCTCTTGAGTCCCTCCTTCTTGCAGTTGTTAGGGCAGGTCACGGGAACCTGAAGGCAGATAGGGAGGTGCTTAGTTGTGACGATATCGTACGAACTGCAGTAGGAGCAGTACTTGCAGCTTATCTGACGCCCAGGAAAGCGAATCGTCAAATGTTCCCCCATGGCACCACTTCGTATTTCTTTACCACAACCAAAAAAGCACGGCAGGAGGATGTAGTCACATTCCCTCTTGTCAGGATCAAGATGGTTCTGAAGGTCCCGCACCTCTCCTGTCCATCTACAGCCTTCTTTGTGGTGTTGGCAACGAACCTCGAGGTCATTAATCTCACGCTGGAGGAACTTGTTGAGGCGAGCACTGGACAGGACATCCTTCTCACGACACTCTGGGCACTCGTTATTACCGTCTGCGAGGAGTCGTGTACGACATTTCCGGCAAACATGATGACCACAATCATTCAAGAAAGGATCGATCAGTAGCTCGAAGCAAACGGGACAGAAGCGATTTTTAGGAGGCTCAGTTACGAAGTGAAATTCCACAGCCATGACCTACATAGAAACATTCAGCCCCGCCTCCACCATGTCAGCGTGCACGGCGCCGTTGCCGGCCGCGTTATGCGTTAAGCGCGCGCTTAGTACACAAAAGCTCTTATGTGCGCATGCGTACCCTCTCCAATTCTAGCCGGCTAAGCTAAGTATTGAGATACGGCCGGGAGCCCGTAAAAGGAAAGGAGCGACCAACCAGTGTAATCATCCTCTACATGAAATCCAGGGACTTGATAAAACCTGGAAAAAAGAATCTGTGCACGAACTGGAATCTGGAATGTAGCAATACGTTAATACTTACACAGCAAAAGACAATCTGTATGTTTCTACACCACACAGCTGTACAGTACTAGTGATAGTACTGGTGTTACTATATGCACAAATTAGAAGAACCAATACTAGTAATGCAGGTGTATTAGTCATGTATGTATACAGCATTGATATCCTAGTAATTGAAGGTTAATTCCGTGAGTTATTATGTCACTAAATAAATGAAATAATTTCCTAAACTATTTAGGAGAGATTTAGTGCATGGTGGCATTGATAAATGCTGTGGGGTTGGTCACTGACCAGTTGCACTGACTAACTTTCTCCATTCTTATAACGGAATTTTAGTACTGTGTTCGGTGACCGTGTTGCACTAAATATTTTGCCCAAGTATTGTATATAGGCAAGATTTAAGCACTATAAATCTCTTCTACATTATTGAAGTAGTTTATTAGCAGTACTAATCATTCCTATAAAGATGTAGGTGAGTTATAATGAATCTAGAATTAATTTAATTATTGCTGGATATTAGTGCACCTTGCGCTAATTATAGGAAGCAATTACTGCATGGTGCACTAATTTTTTTGCTACTTTAATGTAGGAGAGAAATAAAGAAACCAAAAATAAAAAATATGTTTAGGCAAAATTTGGTGCAAGGTGCACTAATTTACTCTACATTACTGTAGCCTAAGGAAGCAATTAGTATACTAATTTTCTGAACCTAATAAGCCTAGCTTAAACCTATCCCAAACCCCAAACCTAACCCAAACCCGAAACCTAATCCTAACCAAGAGTTCATTACCTAGATAACAAACTCTTGTTCTAACCCTAAATCTAATCCAATCCTATCCTAACCCTAACCCTAATCCTAACCGTAACCCGGTTTCTGGTCCAACCATGCAGTTGAATGAATAAAAATTACCAGGTGACCAGGCTTTTATTTTAAAAATTAAACTCTAAACTCAACATGCTATCCTGCAGGTTTAAGAATTGTAGCGGAACATTTAAGGTCAATAATTTGACTACCACGGACCATGAACATAGACAAGATAAGCAAATCTGTAATTTTATTATAAAAAACATGTCATACATTGACCTTCAAAAAATCAGTTTACCAACAAGGGGACCCCGTAAACAGAACATTAAATTTGCATGGCCTTTGTTCGTGTTATTGATGACTGTATGCATGATATACTGCATGGTGGATTGTAAAGCAAGTAGGCAACCATGGGTCATGTGGATAGAATGTATGAGTCTCATGTGCAGAGAATATAGCACACATCAAGTACTCCAATGTGACATACATTACTGTCAATGGCATTATGTTTATGTGCATCTTGATGTGTATTGGAACTGTTGTTCAGTATAATGTTTGAACTCTGGCTAACTAAACCTCCTGCATCACTAGATTCTGTTTGACTTGTTGACTGTTTCTGAAACCCGCACGATTTATTTTAAGGTTTCGATGACTCAGCTATTATTAGTTTAAAAATAAGGGTTCTTTAAATTAATATGCAAGGTTTGATTGATGCACTAAACCAACATTATAATTCGATAGTGGTAACAACAGACTTGCTTCGCAAGAACTGAACTGTGTCTTTAAAAATGTTGATTTACCGGCTATAGTGGCAATATAGCTACTGATGTTTACCACAGCTAGCCAGAACTGTGCTCGCTTTTCTTCCAGTTGAAGCAGTGGAATATGAGAAATACTGTAATATTTGTTGCAGTTTTTGCCTGCTGTAAGCTATTCTAATGTTTTTTGTTTTTTATGTTTCTTATTATGAGTCTGTAGTTAGATATCTCTACTGAGCTACATGCAGACTCACAAGAAATTAAAAAGATTTCCAACGAAATCAAAAGGATTGTAGAGATGTTGATTAGCTATGAAGAAACCTGCCACTGACCCACGATGTAAACCAACAAGGAGGCAACACGGAATGGCAACATGATTGACTGGCTACTAGACCATGCATTTCTACATCAGTGGCTGCTGTACAGGCTTGTTGGCTGTTGGCTATCAGCGGCCTGCATGAAGTCATATGTACAGCTACTGATGTAGGAATGCATGGTCTAGTAGCCAGTCAATCATTTTACCATTCCGTGTTACCTCCAAGGTTGGTTTACATTGTTGGCCAGTGGCAGGTTTCTTCATTGCTAATCAACATTCCCTATACATTCTTTTAATTTCGTTCGAAATATTTTTAATTTTTTTGTTTGTGTCCTTTCTTCTTAAAAATTTTTTAGTGAGTCTTCATATTTTGCTGCAGTGGGTTGAGCCTTTTTATTTTCGTTGATGTTTTAGCCAAAATGCTTGTACTGTACATGTATACACTAGCCTCGCCTAGGCACCAGGCTAATGTAAGGCACCTAAGAAACCTGGGACTAGCTCGACCCTGCTCTGCTTACGAGCCGCTCCCCTACTCCTGCTGAGATTTTTCTGCCACTGTTAGCTGGCAAGGAGAAGCTGCAGAGTAATGATTCTACACGTCCTCAGTCGCTGAGCTGTTTTCGAAGACTCCTGACTTAGCTCAAGCTCTGTACATACGAGCCCCGCCCACTTCTGCAGACAATTTCCACGTAGTTTCTGACCAGTTCTACGACATGTAACGTGCGTATTACGCAATCCCAAAGAGACGATCGAGAATCGTGGAATTTTATCACCGTTTCGCTAAACACTGAGTTCAAAAGGCACCTGGCAGGAGAATTTCACGACTGTTCGTGGGTGCTTTGTTTTGGGCGCTGCTCGCGTTAAGGCATCCCTTTAGTAATCTGTTCAAGGAATCTATGTGCTACTGTACAGTTGGGGCAACGCCAGAGAGCGGATCTAAGTGTATTTAGATGCGTACAGTTCACCACCAAGTGAAATACAAGCGTTTGAAGGCTAATCCATGCATTGACAGTAGCCTCCATCTTGTTTTCCGTTATTGTGTGAAAAATTTACATATCACCTGCATATCACATACCAATATTAGATATTAGTGTTGTGCATGGTAGCTGCACTCATGGAGCAGTACAGTTGGTGAATGGCTCTACTACCAACCAGGGGAGAGTGGAAGTGTGTGTAGGACACACATGGGGAACTGTGTGTGATTATGGCTTCTACACTAACGCTGCCAGAGTGCTGTGTCGTCAGTTGGGATATAATGTGGACAATTTTGGGACTTGTAAGTTCAATAAACAATCTGAGGTCTATAATATTGATGCACTATGGGTCTACATGCAGATACATACCAGCGCAATGCTTTCTATGGACAAGGCAATGGACCTATTTGGTTGCATTATCTTCATTGTACTGGTAATGAAGAGAGGCTTTTGGAATGTAGGATTCCACCTATTGGTAATTACATCTGTGGTCATAATGAGGATGTTGGAGTAGTATGCTCAGGTATACCATTGGCAGCTTACTACTAATTATTATTGTTACTTTTGTTATTAACAAGGTACTCCATGTGTTAATGGTAGTGTTCGTCTCATTGGTGGACTGGTAGCAACAGAGGGAGCTATACAGATGTGTGTGAGAGGGAGATGGAGAGATCTGTGTTATAGTAGTTGGGACTACCAAGAGGCGTTTGTTGTGTGCAGACAACTAGGACTACCAGCTACTGGTGAGTGTGTCCATGATACATGTGCTTATAAAGCTTTTTCTGCTATGACAATCAAACACATCATTTTAATTGCAGCTGCACAGGGTAAGATTTGTGTAAATACATAAATAATTATAATAGATTTTTATGATACATGCAGCTATAAGTGGTGGAAGTTTTAGCCTAGCACAGTTGCCACTGTACTCAAACTTTCATTGCTCTGGCAATGAATCCTCTCTAACAAACTGCATATACTCCACCTCATCATGCACAAGTAACTATCGTAGAAATGCTGCCGTAAGATGTGGTGGAGAAATTCCAGGTACCATGCACTATTGTGCTTCAATTTCTTATAATTTATCCACTCAACAGATAGTTGTCCTCATAATGGTAACATCCGTCTGGTCAGTGCCAATGGCCCCAACACAGTTGAAGGGAGAGTGGAGTACTGTAGTAGTGGAGTGTGGGGGACTATCAGTAGCTCATTTTTTGATACAAGAGATGGTGAAGTGGTGTGTAGACAACTTGGACACCAGAATCCTCGTGAGCTGATTGAAAACTTTGATGTTACGTGTTCATCACACCATTTTAGGTGTAAAATTATTCAGTAGCAACATGTTTGGAACTGGATCTGGTCTAGTTGTCTCAAGCTTGGGTTGTACTGGAACTGAGTATTCAATATTAGACTGCCCTCAATCAAACTATTATTATTACTTTGATTCATCAAACTATTACTATAACTCTCATTCTAGTAATATTGGAGTACGTTGCTTGCTGAAAGGTTAGTTTTTGTTGCTAGTAATTATTATAATTATTGACATTACAATACTTGGTTATTTTCTATAGTATTGTCACCATGTACTAATGGAGAAGTTCGACTGATGAATGGATCCACACCAGATGAGGGAAGAGTTGAAGTGTGTGTTGATGGAGAGTGGGGAACAGTGTGTGACCATTTTTGGGAACGAAATGATGCTGAAGTTGTTTGTAGACAACTAGGATACAATCCTCCATGCAAGTTCATTTCATCTGGTTTTCAGCTTCTTTTTATAATATTGCTTATAATTATAGGGGCTCTAAACTATCACTCCTCAAGATTTGGTGATGGTCCACAACCTATTCTAGCTCAGTCATATAGTTGTACAGGAACTGAGAGAAATCTGACCAGCTGCAGTGGAGGGACAACAGGATACTCAAGCTGCCACTATGGTAGAGTGGCTGGTGTGGGCTGCTTCAGTAGGTTACACTATCATGTTGTATCAATGATATTACCCTAGTATTGTAGGAAGCACAGGTTGTGTGAATGGAACAGTTCGTCTGATCAATGGAGGAAGACCGAGTGAAGGATATGTTCAGATATGTGCTAATGGAGTCTGGGGACATGTGTGTAGTTATGGTTGGTTTTCTGAAAATGCAAGAGTGGTGTGTCGTCAACTGGGTTACTCTACAACAGGTATGAATCTTTTTGGTTGCTTTTTTGATTTCTGATTATATAGTATATAGCAATAGAGGATGGTTTTCAAAAATTAAAAATCCTCAACCAATAATATATGGCAGGATATCATGTACTGGTAGTGAACAAACACTGTCAGCTTGTAATGAGGAGGAGCACTACAGTTACTGTCCTATCACTTATAATGGAGGAGTTGTTTGTGAAGGTGCATGAATAAAATTTGATATCTGCCCTCCCATTTTTATTAACTGTATGTAGTCTCAACCAACTGCACTTCTGATGATGTTCGACTGGTGAATGGTAGCAGTGATAGTGAGGGAATAGTAGAGGTGTGTTACCAGGGAGTGTGGACTGCTGTGGATGGATATTCTTGGGATTATCGTGATGCTCGTGTGCTGTGTCGTCAATTTGGGTACCATGATAAGTGTAAGTAGACACATAATATCTCTATGATAAATAATTTTTAATTACAGGGGCTGTTGCAATAATATTATGGAGATCATATTCCAATAAGAGAACAGTTTATAGGTTTTACTGCAAGAGCGGATATGAAGTATCACTTCAGTCATGCTCGAACTATACCTATTCAATGAACTATGTATGGTACCAGTATTATAGACCTAGAGCAGCAGTGGAATGCCAACAAAAAGACACGAATTTTAAAAGTTAACTTAACATTGTTGTAGCCATGTACATAATTTAGAGTCACATGTACTACATGCAGTCACATGTACAATGGAGGGTGCTGTTCGTCTTGTGAATGGTTCCACTGCGAGAGAAGGAAGAGTGGAGGTGTGTCAGGATGGATACTGGGGGACAGTTTGTAACGACTCATGGACTGAGGAGGATGCTTATGTGGTGTGCAGACAAACTGGACTAAATATAATGAGTTAGAAGTAACTCTGTTTACCTTAATGCCTTCATGATGCTGGTCTCTGTTCACAGGAGCTATTGCTATCACTGATGGTCGTTATGGTAAGGGAGTGGGACCAGTTCACATGAGCAATGTTAGCTGTAATGGAAATGAGATGAGATTGGAAAGTTGTAGTCACAGAAATGGAATGGGATTAACCTACTGCCATCATGGGAGAGATGCTGGAGTACTGTGTGAAAGTAATGTACAGCTTTGTTTTGACTAATGTTGTTACTTTTATCTCTAACAGCTGAAGCTCCACCTCACTATGATATTTCTATTGAGGCACCTCAAGAACCATATTCCATTGGTAGTAAGAACACTATGCACTGTAATGTGTCTCCTAGGCCACACCAACCAGTCACCTACCAGTGGAGAATCACTGGTGCTTATTATCTTGGAGTCATCCTATTAGATACTAGTGCAGTCTCACCTAATGCTACTGTAGTGATTCGACCATCAGTCACTAAGTATGTATACTGTTACTGTATTGTCAAACAGACTGGAACCACTATTGGGACTGGAGTCATCAGGATAGTAGTAAACAGTGAGAACATTCTTCATTGTCGATTATTGATGTTGATTGGTCACTACAGATATTCTCCAGCCAGCAGTTCCTGTACCATTGATGGCTACTACTGACTCTGATATCACTCTGAGAGTGAGTGTGACTGAGACAGACAGAAACACTTACCTGCGAGAGCTGACCTGGTATCACAATGGAGTGAAGATCAACCCAACTAGTAACACTAGACTCAACCTCACCAGTGACAATACATCACTGAGCATCATTAGTGTTACTGATAGTGATAGTGGCCAGTACTCTGTGCAGTATGATGGTCTGAGACTATACCCTTATGATAGTGGCTGTGAGAGACAAGCCCTTGATCTGTTTAGACACTATCCACTACTAGCACCAGCTGTACTATATCTATCAATAGAAGGTGAGAACCGCACTATTATTAAGTGTTGCAATTTCAATTAATAATAAAAATTATAGGAAATGTGACTATGAACAACACACAACTATCACCATTGACAGCATGGAGAAGGGAAGAGGTGTTTGACATGTCCACCAATGCTGTCACTCTAGGAGTGAATATCGATAACTACATTGACTACATGTCCATTAAATGGTTTCAAAATGGAGATGCTGTTCCTTCCAGCTATGAATCTTCGTTCTATACCATAAAACACCCGCAGGCAAAACTAACCATTTATAATCCTACACTTGTTCATATCGGCGTGTACGAGATCCAGCTAAGAGCTAGCACTTCAAGTATTACTTGTAAAAATCCGTCACCATACACATGGTTTATGAGAACGAGTATTGCAATTATCGGAGCCAATATTCAAAAGCTTCAATATTCTGGTAAATTTATTTTTAATTCAGCTCAGAACATGCATAGTTCTGTTTATGTATAGAAACTCCATTGACTAAGTTCACAGCTGAGAGCAGCTCTCTCCCAGCTACCCACACCACTACACTAACCTGCACTGCTACAGGAGGATACCCACCAGTGGACAGTATAACACTGTACAAGAACAATGAGCTCATCATGAGGACATCATCTGGTGTACTACAATACAACACTACCACATCATCTCAGTATGGAAGATATCAATGTGTGATTGATAAGAAAATAAGTAATGTCAAAAAATTTTTATTGCTACAAGAAGAAGGTAATCATTTTTCTTGGCATTAATGCTCTAAGCCATTGTCTCTTTATTTTTAAGCTACACTTATTATCATGCTACAAGTGGATGACTGTTCAATGTGGACTGTAGGTATTTTAATAATGTGAACTAAAATTTCAATGCTTATTTAGAGTTCTGATTCACCAAAAGTTGAAGCAAGTCTTTGCAAGTTATTGTCCGGCATTACTTCAGGAAAAATTATTTTCAGACACTCTTTACTGACTTGTTCATCTTCCATTACGTTTAGATCTACCCTGATCTACTCATCGGATGATGGAGCAGTCACTGCATCAGATCTGATAAACTTCCTCAAGTCACAAGTAGCAACAGACCCTACTACTGCTGTTACGGTTGATGGAATGGAGCTTGCTGTGCTTCAAGTTGGAGAAGACAGGAATAATCCATCTGCATTGCTAGTTGGTCTATTCTTTGGAGGAGTTGGGACTTCTACACTCATCTGGATAGTTATAGTTATAACTGTTTTAATACTGTGAGTATTAATAGCCAAAATTATTAGCATTGCATGTTGATGTGGGTAGTAATTTTAGCAAATTTAGCAATGACATCATAATTGCTAAACATAGTACACACCAAACTGTATTACATGGTTTAGAAATTTATGGAAACACTAAAATTAGTACTCACCAATTGAAACATTTTGTAAAATTGCTAAATTTGTGCCCATCAATAATATTGTCGTTAAGGTTTTCATGTTATCTATAAGCATTGTTTGTTATCTTAGGCTGATCTTTAAATTTCAAAAGAAGAACTCGACTTTCACAACCAGTGCATGCCGGAGCTTGTTACAAGTCAGATACACAAGTTATAAGACTGTCAAATAATGTTCAACCATCATCCCCACACCCTCATCTTTCTCCTAAAATGGCCGTGCAAAATGTGTCTTCTCTGCCAGTGGTTCCAAACATGTTTCCCGAAGACCCATTATATGGATGCACTCAAGAAAATCGAGCAGATTATGAACCCAATGCATATGAAGCAATTGATGTGCATATGAGTGATAAACAGGAGGAGTATGGCCGAGACTACGAATGTGTCTAAATGACGGTCTAAACTGAGACGCTATTGTGTGACTACCAGTTTTGTTATGTAGTGTAGTTTCTTGTACATGTATCTGATACTGACACAGTGTAGTACTTCTCTATTTGAGTAGAATTAGTAGGTGCGATAATTATTAGTATCCTCATTGCTTATTTTTTGTGTAAGCTAAATTTTAACTGAACAACTATTGATCTGTTACAGTGTATATTGACCGTTATCATTAGTGAGATTGAGCAACATTCAGTGATACATAGGTATAGGTAATTGATGCAAGTGCTAGTTGTCACATACACATGTAGTGTGTCTACTGTTGAAGATATTATTAAAGTAAAGTAAAAATGTATAAATAAAAAAAATAAAAAAGTGTAGGGATGACGCTTGCAAAAGTATAGGAACAGGATGGGATGATGCTTGCAAAAGTAAAGGAACAAGATGGGATGATGCTTCCAAAAGTGAAGGAACAAGATGGAATAATGCTTGCAAATATAAAAGTCCCAAGTATCACATGCAACTGACAAATATGGAATCCGCTTTCTATACCTTTTATAACCGTCAATTACTTATAAATAATCGGACTGCGTCCTCCAAAACACAGATACCTCCAGTTATTTACAACCGTCAACTACTTCATCGGACTGCGTCCTCCAAAGCACAGATACCTCAGTCTAGTTATTTACAACCGTCAATTATTTCATCGGAATGCGTCCTCCTTCAAGCCGCTGATGTAGGGATACTTGGAACTTTTAAATTTGCAAGCATTATTCCATCTTGTTGCTTACATCAGTGGCTGCTGTGGTTGGCTATAGCTAGTTCAGCTAGTTGCTGTTGACTGACGCCTGACGCGCATTCAGCTTGTGACAGCTTATGTACAGCCACTGATGTAGGGATCTTTGGTCTGTTAGCAAGTCAATCGTGTTACCATTCCATGCTTGTTCCTTGTTAGTTTACATTGTTGACCAGTGGTAGATTTCACAACCCTACATCCTTTTGATTTCGATAGAAATCTTTTTAATTTTCTTGTTTGTGTCCTTTTTTCTTTTTCAGTGAAGTGCAGTTCAATATCATGCAATTACTGTGCCGTCTTTGTTTCCACCATTGGTTTGGTTTTCCTGTTGTTGATGGCTTTTCTTTATTATTAACAATTTTAAACGTGTAGCTAAATAATTCTTATGCTGTAGATATGAGTTCGCCTACGCATGCATGAATACAGAGCATACGAGCCTTGCCCACACTTGTTTACGGCGGTTATAACTATCTGGCAAGCCACCATTCTGCGCCTGCTAGCTTACCGTTCTTTGAAGACTCCAAACAAATATGTGTTCTCCGTGATCTATACGGCGTGGCGTGGTGATCTATACGCAGATCTAAGTGATTTTGAACGTATAAAATTCATCACCAGGCGAAATATCAGCGTTTGAACGCTAATACATTGTATCTCCTTGACAACTGAGCTAGCTAGGGAGGAGCACGTGACTTTAACCCATGCACCCACGCGTTGACGACCAGACCACGTCAGCTCGTTGTTGGGCGTGTCACTGTAGGCGTGGTTTCTTCTGGTCTGGAACTATGGCGAATTTTGAGGGCTCTTGTAGCCAGCTTTTCCGGATTGTGTGACTAATTGCAGCTATCCAGGTACATTTAGATGACTGCGCCAGTAATTCCTACCAGTTCTGAATGCTTGCCATTGACCAATAGACAGAAGTAAGTGCAGCTAGCTATCTCGCTTGCTCGCTCGCTTCTTCCTCTTGCAAGCGGCTCAGGCCCCTTCGGCTAGACACGCACAGACACTACAAACATATCTTATCATTCACACAGTTCATATCTGTCTCTCTCAAAAAAAAAAATGTTCTTCACAGGATCGGAACCTTTGATCCTCAAAGGGCCGACAGCGGAAACTTGTAAAGATGAAGGTTCCGCCTCCAAGCCGGTGGTTTCATGGTACTTGAATGCCGCCTGCATCTCATTTCCTATACAATAACCATTATAACTTGTGTTATTAATAAATTATTAATAAGTGGTCACTTACCATGAATATTAAGTAGAATTGTAATTTTACAAGTTTTCAGTGGTCAAAGAGGTATGTAGCCGCCATCTTGTTTTTTCCGTTCAACCCTACATAGGGAGGAGTGCCTCCCTAATAGAAAATCACAAAACAAACTGTCAGTTTATAATTAGAGTAAGTCAAGTTTCAGAACAAATAATTAAGGGTTAACCCTTCACAAGCGGCGGGCGACTATAGTCGCCCGGCAAGTTTGACGTCACCGGAAGTGGGCGTTAAAATTCGAAGATAGTTTATTTCACCTATAGACCAAATACAGCTATGTGGCGTGTGATGGCGAGCCATTGGTTCAAAGGTTCAAAGGTTTTATTGCAGGACCCAGAGGGTATAAGCATAGTACAGAATAATTTTATTATAAAACAGAGTTATGGAAATGTAATCTTAAATAAGTCATTGCTCTCACTAACGAGTAGTCCGAGTATATCCTCGACACCCAGGTTTATGGAGTTAGAATCGACGGTGACTGCATGCTCTGAGCAAAGATGAGACAACCACGACGAGTCTACCGGATGGCCACATAGATTGCAGCAGAAGTTGGCATATGTGGGCCGAGCTAAGTGATATATAATTCTTTGTAGCTGTTCTGTGCCTCTAGGGCCACGATCGAGCGCTGTATCCCAGAGTTTACGCCAGGAGACAGAGTCAGCAATACGAGCAACCAGGTTTGCTGGGTGATTAACTGCATGTCCATTCAACATCAGGTTACATTCATCTTGACGAAGAATGTCAGCCTTACTTGTGAATATTAGAGCAAGAGCGTCATCAGGTGAGTGTAGACATTGATTCACAAGTGAAACCCCGATGATAGATTCTAGCATCTTGCACTGCTGTATTAAAGAAACATCGACAGGGTCGGCAATAGTGGCAGAGACAAACACTCTGGGGCCTGCGGCCCCGCCAAGCAGAGCTATGGCGGGATTACCTAGCACCACTGGGTCTCCAGGGGCTCCTTGACATAAAAAGCAGCCATACGTGCACTAACTTTGTCTCACACGTGCTGTTTTTGACCAAACAAGCGGCGTTTTTTGCTCCGGTGAGAGTGATTCTAGCACACGACAGTTGGTAGATCGTCAAGTGGGCGTGGTTAACCGCAATTGTCATTGACAACAAGCCCGCACGTTGTGCAAGTTGATTTTGCATATTAACAGTGATCACAGCGCTAGTTTGTCTGTCTATTGGTTTCAAAGGTTAGTGAAATTCACAAAATAGAGGCTAGAATTGCTGTCCGCACTAGAAGGGTTAATAATAAATTAATTTGACAGGACTTCCTCACACGGTGATATGCAACAATCAGCTAATACAATCGACTTAGTATTATTCACAACTACTTCCTATCATTCAACAGTTCCAGTAGCCTCGTACCCAGGCTCTCTGGCTGAGATTTAATTATGCGTGGGTGTTGAAATGCGGGGGTGGCGATTGAGAGCCTGGTATCCACTGATTCGCACATGCGCAGACGATTCATGGAATTCCATGAATCCGTATATTTTAGTTCACTATTGTGTTACTTTGCGTCACGTTTACGGGATGACTGATTGTGATCGTGCACTAAGGCTATGCTGTTGGCTATGTGCATTTGCGGCCCGTTCCAGATAGATTTTAAGCTGTTAAGAGAGCAGACAACTGGAGAGAGTTGCCCGCAGCCTCGCACTTTTCTGTCAGGTATGAGACGTGGACGTACAAGGCTATACCATAGTCTTGATAAAGTGGAACGCACCTCATGGAGCTACACGGTCATATACTTTGTGCAAGGATTTTCCCACTTGATGCTCTTATGGTAGGCAAAGTCAAGCTTGTGGGAGACGCAGACGCACGATCAAAGTAGTGAAGGCGTAGCCATGTTCTAAACAAAGACGTCATAACGATATCTCGGTGGGCGTTAATATGTCATGACACGTGCTTCTGCTAATTAATTCAAAACGCTAGATACCAGGCTCTCAATCGCCACCCCCGCATTTCCACACCCACGCATAATTAAATCTCCGCCAGAGAGCCTGGGTACGAGGCTACAGTTCCAGTTAGTTTGTTCAACATTGTCTGTTGTTCAGTCAGTCTGTTCATTACACAGACCTGAAACTTGCACTGAATGCAGACTGTATTTTTTATGACAGTTTTGCAAAACAGTGCATAATCGTACCAGTAGCAGAAGGGAAACGCCGTTCTTTCGTACAAAATTTTGTTCGACCGCCTACTTAAAATGAATATTAAGTTTATTCATGAATAAAATTGAGGACCCGCCTCGTCAGTGCATTTGCGAAATTGCCAGCTATACGGTATGACCGCGCCCTTGTGATTTATGCGTTATCATTGTCTTGCATGCCATTTGCAACGCTAAATTTGTACAAAATGGCTATGACAAGTCATGTTAGTTTCGGAACAAAGATTTCTAACACTAAATACTGCGATATAGTCATCATGGGAAGGACTGGACTTGGAAAGAGCATGCTGGGAAACAAGCTGCTGCAAGCTCCAGATCGAAATCGTTTGCTCTCTGCCAAACAGCGAGCGAAGTTTCGTACTAAGTTTGAAGACGTATCGACGAGAGAGAAACCGTGGACGGGTTTTTGGACGGCTGAATATCTTCCTGTCGAGGACAGGAAACACGCTGGCGTCACTCAAGAATGCAAACTAGTCGCGAACGAGAAAACAAAGGTACGAGTCTTAGACACGCCAGGATTACTTTTTCCAAGTAAAGAGACGTATGATGCGAACTGGAACGTTTGTTTACAGATTTCTAAACAACTCCATCGTAGAAAAAAACTGATACCAGTGAAATGTCAGCGAGTGCTTTACTTTTTTCCCACCCGAGGCGTTCCAGAGAAAATTGATGCAAATCTACGAGAAGAGCTGAAGGTAATTTATGAATTCTTTGGAACTGACATCTTCAAGCACATGATCATAATAGCAACTCAAGATAAAAGAAGCCAGTCGGTTCCATTTGATGCTACTGATTGTGGTCAGGTAAAAGATATATTCAGTCAAGCAATAAGCATAGTCACTAATGGAAATTTTAACTCACGGGCAAGCCCTCCTGTAGTCTACATAGGCTGTAATGATACCCATCGAGAAGTTATGGATAAATTAAAAGTTGCAAGCATACTTTCTGATTCTCCATTTTTTAAGCCTGCCTACAAAGTAGAAAATTGTTCAAATTGTAGCCTCGACATTCTCTGCAGCGTCTCTTCAGAAGTAGGTCTGCTGACTCCGGTTGGTGTTTCAAATGCAGATTCGGCATATAAGACATATAAAAATTCGAGGTGTCATCCATACTTTGTTCCAAAATTTTCTAGAAAAGCGAAGATTGCTGGCACAATTGGTCACACTTTGACACTTGGGATACCGCATGTTCTAAGTCGTCTTGTTATTAAAGGACCATTATGGCCTGGTATGTTCAACTCAGAAAAGATATGTCCCATCTGTCATGGCTCTCCTGGATCTGAAGGATGTTGCGAAGTGGAGAAAACTGTAAAAGTGCAAGGCACAGAAATAGAAATTGACCATAGTTATGGCTGTTAAAATTGGATATGCATGCATTAAAGTACTGAATGTTGTTATCATTTTTATAATGCTTGAAAATTTTATCTAGCTATCCAATAGCTTTTAGTCTCATTTCTTCTAGTTACTCTTGTGCTGAGGCTGGCAGAGCCACGGTGCTGTATAGTAGTCTGTTCATTTGTGTGTGCAATGTGAATTTCAGCAACCGCTGGCTACTAAGAGCTAAAACTTGCAATGCAGGTAGACCTCGATAGTATATGAAAACCAAATTTGGCAGGTTTGCTATTAAAGGCTTTGTTTTGAAGTTATGGCGTGATTTGCTTACCTAAACATTTTGAGCGCCCTGGCCTACTTCATATACATAACTGTCTACAGATACAGAGCAACTTGAAGGCTTGTTCTGTGATAGTACAGCTCGCACAACTCCATAGGCAGCAGTGAATCTAGTGAGCAAAAGCGTCTTTGAGTTCACTAGTTGCTGGACAGGTGAGCCAGAGTGAGCAGAGCAGTTACAGTCACACCCAGCTACATGTGAGCATTATTTTGTTTGGCTTCAATACAACTTGTGTACAACAGCTTGTACAGCTGCTGGATACCTTTCACTAGCCCACTACATGTACCTGTGCTTCCATAGCTCTTTTGCTATGATCTGCTGTTTGCCTGCAAGTTCCGTGCATTTGCTGGTCACTTCTACTGCAGCTTGCATGTTTCCATGGTACTGCTTTGATGCTTCCATGGATCTACTCGCATGCATACGTGGCCATAATGCATGATCTGCTAATTGCATGCTAGCAGACATGCTACCACTGAGGCATCTGCACCTTTGGTGCTTATTTTCTTCTGTGTTTTAAAAATTGTTAATAATAAACAAGGCGATGTCACGATATGCAATTCACTGTTCATGCATGAGTAAGTGGCAATAACCATATTCATATTGTAACCTAATACACTTACTCTAATACACTTACTCTATCTACTTAAGGTGACAGGTAACAGTTGGGCCCACGCAAATCTAGCACGTAATGAATATAATTATTAGTGTTTAGTGTGGTTTAATCCCTCAGGTGCTGTGTAAACACTAGCTATTTCCCACGATTCCCACGAACCATGCTACATATTATGCGTAGGCGGTCCCACATCGTGGGGCGTTCGCGGTTAGAGTCTATGGCCGTTAGTGATCTGGGAAGCAGTTGTAAAACGGAGCGCAAAGAGCTTCAGTAGTAATTCTTTTAACCTGGCTAGTCCAGTTGTACGGTCCTTGGCGGAGTTCCAGAGACTATAAACTCGACAATAGGTAATGTCTGACTCAGTAATGTGTAAGCTATCCAGCAAGCAAGTTTTGCATCTTAACTCCCGCAGGTTCGTGAGTTCTCTAACCTAACGTTGGGGCTGGTCGCAAAAACCAGTTTTCGCACCGCACTTTTGTAGTAACGCTGACTGGGTGCCGAGATGTTGGTCAAAGGTACGTATACATTGGGACAGTTCACATATCCATTATGAGCTCTTAACTACCAGCACTTACAGAGATCTCCAACTAAACGTGTTCTGCTACATGCCTCTAAAGAGCGCCATGTTGTTTCATGTGTGTGTCACGTGACAAGAAACCATATAGTTCATTACATTCAATAAGGATAGAGGATCATAATGGTACCTGCAACATGCTCATAAGACACTTGGTTCCTGAGATATGAAACAAAATGTTAAAAACACATTTTTCTACTCTCTTCGTGTGTTCCACTGTAGTCTGTCTGCTGTCGCTGTGTTGCGCTGTGCCTGACATTGGATATAGCTCCCAAAGGAAAGAAAAGTGTTCAGCATCTTCGTTGCTGGTCTTCATAGCGTTGTAAAATGTTTACTTTTTGCACAGTGAATAATGCTAAAAATTCTGGATTTTGTGTTGTCAGTCGTCGTATGGCTAATTCGTCCGCCGAACGCTCGGAAATCGAGTCTGGCGACCATTCCGTCGATGGCAGTGAAGACTGTAGCCTATCCAGCGATGAGGAGATCGAAGAAAGCGACGAGAATTCAACTGGTAAATTCTATGATTGCCAAGCACGTGCGCACTGTATTACCGAGGATTGTCCTCGCTTCAGGAGGGAGCTCTGATGACAGTGACTCTTCTTATGAAGGAGACAGCAGTGAGCAGAGTGATGAGGGAGAGACAACTTCTTCTGAAGGGCGCAGCAGTGAAGACACTGATGAGGAGGAAGAGACAGTTCCAGTGAGAATACAGGTCAGAGGGGGAACGTTAGAGCCTCCTAGTCCCAAGAGGAGACACAAGCGAGCTTGTCTACCACAGCCTTGTCCTGACGCTGCTAGTGAGCCCTGCAGGATAGTTAGAGTCAATGCTGATGTTGGTTTGAAGAGAGGTAAGTGTCACTACTGTCAACAGAAACAATTATAGCCCTGTAAACACACTAGCTTTGCCTGCTGTCATTGCCGTGTGCGTCTGTGCAAACTTGGGTGTTATGATGCATACCACAAGCTATAGATTACCTGCTTGCGCTGTTTCTTTATTTCTTTTCTTTCTATCTATCTTTCTATCCATCCATCCGTCCGTCCGTCCGTCCGTCCATCCATCCATCCAACCCTCCGTCCGTCCGTCTGTCTCTCTGTCTGTCTATCTATCTATCTATCTATCTATCTATCTATCTATCTATCTATCTATCTATCTATCTATCTATCTATCTATCTATCTATCTATCTCCATCCCTCCCTCCCTCCCTCCCTCCCTCCCTCCCTCCCTCCCTCTCTCTCTCTCTCTCTCTCTCTCTCTCTCTCTCTGTCTGTTTGTCTGTCTGTCTGTCTGTCTGTCTTGCTTGTCTGTCTGCTTTGTTACCTACTGCAGTGACCTTTCTAGCTGGACTGAGGATTGGGTACTAGACCTGCCGGCAAAAAATGTATGTGCATTTTCTACCGTATTTTTTTGGTTGCTGTTGTCTTGTTGTCACTTTCAGGGATCCTTCAAACCATTCTGAATGTGCTCATAAGGTTGAAGTGGATTCCATCGGTGTTCAGAGATATCTCTTTGACCTCTGAAAACTTGTAAAATTACAAAGCTACTTAATATTCATGGTAAGTGACCACTTATTAATAATTTATTAATAACACAAGTTATAATGGTTATTGTACAGGAAATGAGATGCAGGCGGCATTCAAGTACCGTGAAACCACCCCCTCTGTCGGCATGGAAGCGGAACCTTCATCTTTACAAGTTTCCTGTTTCGGCCCTTTGAGGATCAAAGGATCCGACCCTGTGAAGAACATATTTTTTTTTTTTTTTTTTTTTTTTAGGAGACAGATATGAACTGTGTGAATGATAAGATATGTTTGTAGTGTCTGTGTGTGTCTAGCCGAAGGGGCCTGAGCCGCTTGCAAGAGGAAGAAGCGAGCGAGCAAGCGAGATAGCTAGCTGCACTTACTTCTGTCTATTGGTCAATGGCAAGCATTCAGAACTGGTAGGAATTACTGGCGCAGTCATCTAAATGTACCTGGATAGCTGCAATCAGTCACACAATCCGGAAATGCTGAGTACAAGAGCTCTCAAAATTCGCCATAGTTCCAGACAATAAGAAACCACGCCCACAGTGACACGCCCAACAACGAACTGACGACGTGGTCTGGTCGTCAACGCGTGGGTGCATGGGTTAAAGTCACGTGCTCCATCCCATCTAGCTCAGTTGTCAAAGAGATAAAAACATTTTTGTGAACATTATAAACTGCTGTGAGGGCGGGGCTCACAGTACAACGTAATACATGTCAATGGAGGAGATACATGTCAATACATGTCAATGGATACCCTTTTGCCCACTGCTTTATTTCATTCATTGTATTCACCCTAAGAAAAGGAGATAAGATTTTCGCACAAGATTTTTTATGCTCTGTAGCAAATTGCTTTTAGTGACTAGTACCTACTTGTACCTGAACAACTTGCGGAGGGCCAGACGAGGCATTTTTTTGAAAATTTGCTCCTATGGGCATTTTATGACTGTTAAGGGTGCAGGCAACGGTAAACTGTAAAAGGTGGAATGCGGAATGGAATGGAACGGCGGAATGGAATGACCTTTCAAAAATTTTACTTAAAATGTACCAAAATTTTAATACTAAACCCAAGACCCTAAAACCATAACAGCGCCCAGTATGGACCTAACAGCGCCCAGTATTGACTATTCGCCTAACAGCGCCCAGTATGGACCTAACAGCGCCCAGTATTCGCCTAACAGCGCCCAGTATGGACCTAACAGCGACCAGTATTCGCCTAACAGCGCCCAGTATGGACCTATACAGCGCCCAAGTATTCGCCTAACGGCGTCTAGTATTCGCCAGAATAGTAATGAGCGCCGTTAGGTCCATACTGGGCGCTGTTAGGCGAAGGTTTTAGGGTCTTGGGTTTAGTAATAAAATTTTGGTACATTTTAAGTAAAATTTTTGAAAGGTCATTCCATTCCATATTCCATTCCGCCGTTCCATTCCATTCCGCATTCCACCTTTTACAGTTTACCGCAGACAACTAGCAACAGTGCGGCTACTATCAATAATTATAATTATTGTGTGGTTGCTGACATAGCAACTGTTTACACGACAGACCACAGCCAATAGCAACTGTATGGTAACTGTATACTCAGCTAGCATTCCAATGGGCGCTGGGTAGGTATAAAACGCGGAACGTGGAATGGAATGGAACGGTGGAATGGAATATGGAATGGAACGCCAAGCGGTAAAAAACCTGAAGGACACTTGATTTGACTTGTTCAGCTTGAATCATAGCCTAGAGCTTACTTCTACATCTATAGGTAGAATTGCCCAGCGTAGTCTGATCTGTGTTCTGCAGTGTAGCCTCAAAGACTAGCTGTAGGTCACGTGCCACTCGCTCAGGCTCATCGTGTGCAGACTACTGAATCGAGTTCATAGGAATCACTAGCTCTCTGTGTGACGGATAGAAACTCTACCCTTAGCTTAGATCACCATAACATGACTTATAACCGTTGTTTGTATCCAGGCAGCGCCAGCATGCACGCCGGCGGTGCAACAAGGGGGTGTGGCTGTGGGTGTGCAGTATGCACACCGAGTATGTTTACAGCAAGGCTGTTGTTAGAACGTTATCTTAGTTCCAGAGTAAAGATCAGTGTGCGCTGTTAGACTAACTGTATAGTTAGTGAGTTTAACCTCTGATTCGTTTCTTACGAGTTACGCTCAAGCAGAAATCTCAGGCTGAGCTGCTTGATAGTCTGACACCAGCTATCAACGCGTCTCACACTCCACTACCGCTCTTCACTCTTTGCGTGCAGCAGTACGCAAGCTGAATAAGTCAAAGCAAGTGTCCTTTTTCTTTTCAAGTCGAAATTTGGCTGTTTTCTGTACTGTTTGGCGTTCCATTCCATATTCCATTCCGCGTTCCATTCCATTCCACGTTCCGCGTTTTATACCTACCCATGGGCGCTGCCCTTGCCAACACGCATTTTTGGATAAAAACTTCGCCATCGCAAGCTGGATCTAGACGTCTTTTAGCTCTACGCGATCGCCAACACGTGGCCTATACCGTAACAGAACAATTTTTCCAATCAAGCATCTTATGTACATGTACATAAGATGTCACAAGCTGAATGCACGTCAGGTGTCAGTCAACAGCAACTAGCTGAACTAGCTATAGCCAACCACAGCAGCCACTGATGTAGGGATCTATGGTCTGTTAGCAAGTCAATCGTGTTACCATTCCATGCTTGTTCCTTGTTAGTTTACATTGTGGACCAGTGGTAGATTTCACAACCCTACATCCTTTTCATTTCGATAGAAATCTTTTTAATTTTCTTTGACACTTGGAACATAACGTGATTAAAAAAACATTTTTAAATCACCACATCAGGTGTGTATAGACAACCTTTTCCTTGTATTCTTTATGTTCATTAAATTATCACCATCTGCTTCATCTACCAAACTCTAGGAGACAGTCATCTACCAAAAGGACAGAGATATAGTGTTTAGACCTCTCCCTTTTTCCTTCACTCTCTCTATTATATTTTTCCTCTGCATGTTGGAGTCAGTCCTGCTCTCAGTCTTTTTCTACACACACTGGTCATCCTAGCTTTCACAAACACTCAAGAACCATGCAGTTTGTCCATACATGCATCAATTTTTTTGAGAACAAAATATTTTTGTGACTAAACAATAAACATAGCTACAAACTGGCTACAAAGCATGATATAGTATTATGTTTCTCTCTCTCTCTCTCTCTCTCTCTCTCTCTCTCTCTCTCTCTCTCTCTCTCTCTCTCTCTCTCTCTCTCTCTCTCTCTCTCTCTCTCTCTCTCTCTCACGTCACCATCTACCACTAGTTATAGTCTCCAATTTGGTTAGTACGTTTTAGTTGTTGCATGGTATGATACTTTGTAACTGGGGTCACTAGTGGGGACTATAGTGAGCCATTAGGTCCAGCAGGATATACCAGTCTCCAATGTTGCTGCCCATACGTACCAGTATTTTGTACTGGACACCACAGACCTTGCTGCTGTAACAGGGTAGCACTGAACACGGACCAAACATTAACATAGAGACCACTGAACTGTGATCGCAAAACTAAAATTATACTGTCCAATGAAACTTTCTTTAAGTTAGCACAATTTTTTGATTGTTTGTTGAAATTGATGGTATACACCAATAGGCAGCGTACCTGTATGACTGACTAAAGTGTCTGGTGGGTCAACATTACAACCAACAGTACCTTGTGCTGAGGAGCATCCATAACAGCAACACGACAAGAAAACACTGCTTGCGACACATGCAGAGAACAATAATGTCACTCACAGGTTATACTTGCATATACTGTACTGTACAGTGCCTGTACATCTACTGCACTGTGTATTAGTATAGTATAGTGCAGGTACATCTACCTTGCTATTTGTTATACAATCATTCGATCATCAAAAATTCGTATCTTGTTTTTACAACATGCTACTCAAATAATCATACCATGAAGAAAAACAATAACTATGAAAAAATACAATTTGTTACTATCTTCCTCATTCACTGACATTTAAAACATTGGCTAAAGCTGTCTTCCTAAGAGCACTAATGCGATAAAAAAATAATGCTACTCGGGGGGTCCCAGAAGCTAAAATCTATGACACCAGGCCGGTTTTTTACATTGCTTCTCTACCCACCCACCCACTGCGTCATATTACGTCATGTAATGATATTCATAAATATTGGTCTATTGAAATTCATTTTAATTGATGGTACACGCCTCTCCACGAAGATCGTCGATTGCGAGTGACGAACAGATGATGAACGCTGACAGTAGCGGATCCAGGAAGCGGAAGCATTGCGAGTGTGGATTCGAGCTCACCGGACTCAGCACGTACCACCAAGCTGAGCACAAGCATAGCAAGCGGCACCGACAATTTCTTGCATAGTTGCATAGTTCACCGACAATTTCAAACACACTATTAACTTATCTGTTGCTTATCATTGTTGATTATTATTATTGTATGCAGATTGAATACTGTGAGTGAATCTACAATCTATGTTATAGTCTCTTGATCTCTTGTTCTGCTTTTTTTCATAATTTTTGGTTATAAACATGTCATAACAAGCAGTAGCTAGGTGGTTACAGGTACGACAATGTTTCTGACCAATCAGATTGCTCAAAACGAGGTGATTTATTTCACTTATTACACCTCCCAGTTCACTTATTACACCTCCAATTTCACTTATCACACCGCAGAATGGACCCGTTGTGAACAAAACAGTTATACTGTCGTAGCTTAGAAAAGGATTTGATTCACGCACTTACACTTCGTAGTTAGCTTCTCCATGCTTAAGCGCTTCTAGTGAGACCCAAAGTAGCGCTTCTACACGGCTGGAAGATAGTAAACTGAAGCGTCGTCACTAACTTATGAATTCAAACGACGCGCTCTTACACGATCGTCGCTCGATGATAGAAACGGCGACACTACTGGCTTCTCGCAACAGTAGAGGGCTTGTTTCAGTGCTTGGTAGTCTTGGGAAGCTTACCTGAGAGCGCAGTATGGTATAAATACCTTATACCATGAAACAGTCGGGCAATACGGGATTAAAATCACCTTGGAAACCGAAATAGACGCCCTCGCGCTTCGCGCTCGGGTCGTCTATACTATCGGTTTCCGCGGTGATTTAAATCCCGTATTGCCCTCCTTTTCATGGTATAACCTATATTTAGTAAAAACCTGCTTTAAAACAGTTCAAAATAACTTTAAAGTGCAATTTATGTCATGGCTAAATTTTACACAAAGTGACCTTTTTTGAAAATTTACCTCTGACCCACCCACCCACTTTTGGGCCTGGTGTCGGAAACTTTTTTTTGTGGGACCCCCTGATGCTACTAAGAGTTTTTTGAAAAATGAAAGAAAAATGCATGAGGATGGAACAAATGCTTTGGACTCATGATCAGTATTGTATCCATGAGTAGTGATGATCACTGCTGAACTTTTTTTGGGTATCAGTACATGCTGAACATTCTGACATTTTGAATTCATTCTCTCTGAGTGTATAACACATACAACTTAACACAATGTATTAAAATAATTAAAACCACGCCTTCTTGGTAGTTCAGGAACATCATAAATATTGTTGTTGTTAGGTTTTGTTTGGGAACTGCATAGAAAAGAATAAATATTATTGAAATAGTTTCGCTGTCACAGTTTACCGTTTTATTAATAGAGTAGTTGTAATTATGTTACCAATAATCGATGCTACTAACAGAATTACAAGCACTACTAGTGCTACTACCAAACCAGTGAATAACAACGATGAAGATGACAGGACAAGTGAACTGGTAGAGGACGATACTGAACAATGAAGAGTAATAATAATACCCATTCAGTTATGGTTATTTGTTATACTCACATCCGGTATACATTGCTTGATTTACATCAATAGTTACAGTGACACTGAATTGGTACCTCAGTCCTTCCTGCAGTTCTGATACTACTCCAGAGGAGGCACTCGCTGGGAAGCTAACATTGACAGTACCACACACTGTAATACAAGAAAATAAAAAGATTTCTAACGAAATTAAAAGGATGTAGGGATAAATAAATCTGCTACTGGTCCACAATGTAAACCAACAAGGAGCAAGCATGGAATGGTAACACGATTGACTTGCTAACAGACCATAGATCCCTACATCAGTGGCTGTACATAAAATTTTGACTATACTATAATTATTTTGTCACAAGCTAAATTCATGTCAGGTGTCAGTCAATAGCAACTAGCAGAACTGCTGTAGTCAGCCACTGATGTAGGGATATATGGTCTGTTAGCAAGTCAATCGTGTTACCATTCCATGCTTGCTCCTTGTTGGTTTACATTGTGGACCAGTAGCAGATTTATTTATCACTACATCCTTTTGATTTCGTTAGAAATCTTTTTATTTTCTTGTTTGTGTCCTTTTTTCTTTTACAGTGAGTTTCAAATTTTTGGTGCAGTTCGAATTCGGCAAGATAATGTATCTCTTTTTGTTTCCATCATTGGTTTGGTTTGGTTTGCTTTTCTTGATAATTGCTTTTTAACTTGTAGCTTCTAAATACTGAAACTAGCTCATGCATTCATGCATGCTGAAGCCTGGATGCACAGCATACGAACCCCACCCACTCTTGTTTAGAGTTTTCTGTATGGCTGTGATACTATCTGGCAAGCAGTAGAACGGTGATACTACACGAGCTTACTCTGTGAGTTGTTCTTCGAAGACTCCAGACGCCAATATGCGCTCTTCATACGGCGATACTCTACAAGTGTGTTTGGTCACGTGCGTATTACGTAATCACAATAGAGAGTTTTAGTTAGCCGTTCACGCTACGCGGCTGAACGTCAACGGCTGGTTCAGTGACGTCACCACTTAACTTGTAACTTGTGTACACGCGAAGAAGGCAATCTAGTCGTGTACGTATACAACACTGTAGCGCGCACAGTATTTTGTAAGCACACGTAAAACACACAAAAACAGAAACCTAAAGCATGTGCC
The DNA here is from genome assembly GCA_964017065.1 of Haliclona indistincta. Taxonomy (NCBI): domain Eukaryota; kingdom Metazoa; phylum Porifera; class Demospongiae; order Haplosclerida; family Chalinidae; genus Haliclona; species Haliclona indistincta. Next base: position 2,792,740 of record OZ024790.1, on the reverse strand, counting down.
TTTGTGCTAGCTTATAACTAACGTGCAGGAAAGCTAGACGAGAGAAGCGAGAAGTGTTTGAAAACCATACGGGAAAACCAGGTGCCAGCCGTTGTAAACGGGAAAATTGAACGCGAGGCTGGGGTTAACGGTGGATCACGTGCTAATTTGTGACGTCAGCATTGCCAGACGTTTACCGTTAGTGCAAATAAACGTGTAACTAAAACTCTCTAATAATGGCGTCAAACACTTAGCTGACAACTGTTCGTGATCGTGAGCGCGTCAAATGTATATCGTCGTTTCGCTAAAAACTAAGTTCAAAAGGCACATGCCAGGAGAATTTCACGACTGTTCGTGGGTGTTTTGGTCTCGACACTGCTCGCGTAAAGGCGCTAGGCGAGTTGAAGGAAGGAAGGAAGGAAGGAAGGAAGGAAGGAAGGAAGGAAGGAAGGAAGGAAGGAAGGAAGGAAGGAAGGAAGGAAGGAAGGAAGGAAGGAAGGAAGGAAGGAAGGAAGGAAGGAAGGAAGGAAGGAAGGAAGGAAGGAAGGAAGGAAGGAAGGAAGGAAGGAAGGAAGGAAGGAAGGAAGGAAGGAAGGAAGGAAGGAAGGAAGGAAGGAAGGAAGGAAGGAAGGAAGGAAGGAAGGAAGGAAGGAAGGAAGGAAGGAAGGAAGGAAGGAAGGAAGGAAGGAAGGAAGGAAGGAAGGAAGGAAGGAAGGAAGGAAGGAAGGAAGGAAGGAAGGAAGGAAGGAAGGAAGGAAGGAAGGAAGGAAGGAAGGAAGGAAGGAAGGAAGGAAGGAAGGAAGGAAGGAAGGAAGGAAGGAAGGAAGGAAGGAAGGAAGGAAGGAAGGAAGGAAGGAAGGAAGGAAGGAAGGAAGGAAGGAAGGAAGGAAGGAAGGAAGAAACAAAACGAAGATGACGAAGGTCGATTTTCACCGTTTCCAGGTTCGTCACTTTAGTAACAATTTCGAGCAATCTCCTTGCTACTGTAAGATGGGGCAACGCCAGAGAGCAGATCTAAGTGTCTTTAGACGTATACAATTCATCAGCAGGCGAAATATCAGTGTTTGAACGCTAATACATTGTATGTAGCCGCCATCTTTTTTTCTCGTTCATCCTTACATAGGAGTCACTACCGTGCCTCCCTAATAGTGTACAGTATAGTGGTACTCTGTATCTAGTAGTGTTACTGGAGTCCATGAGACATTAACTGCTGTGCTGTTTAGAGCCACCACTCTCACTTCAGTAACACGAGCTGTAGAGCTAATGAACTATGTTATGCAACCATAATTATTATGCTTACGGATACTAGCAGTAGATGCTTGATCTGTCATATTCTCTCCTGGTCCTATGACGGTGTATGCTCTGACACTCAATACAACAACAGCGTTGGGAGGGAGGTCCCTCAGTGTGTGCTGTGTGGCTGATGTGTTGAATTCTAGTCCTGTGCTGTAGCTAATCTGATACTTAGCAATACGTCCATTGGGCTCTGAGGGAGGACTCCATGAGATGGTGAGCTGTACCACTCCTGGAGTGGCTGACAGATCAGACACTGGACCAGGAAGTGTACAGGAACACACACAGTGATTATGTACTAAGTGTATTCCACATCACTCACCATCCTGCAGTGTCTCCACAGTGAGTGCTGGATCACTGTATGGTCCAGTCCTTCCCGCATTGACTGCTGCCACTTGCATAGAGTAGCTAGTAAATGGAGTCAGTCCAGTCAACACATGCAGCTGTCCACTCTCTTGTTCATTAATATCAACCATCATGCAGCTATAGCGCAGTCTGTATCCAGTGATGGGTCCTCTCTGGTCAGGACAGGGTACTGTCCCCCACACTACAGTGAGTGACCTGCTCTCCACTGATGTGTTGTGAGTGTTCCAGGAGCACCAGTAGGAGCTAGAGAGAGAAAAGCATGCAGTGAATAATTAAATGGCGCTATGACAGACCTGCGAAGAGAGTAGTAGTAACTGTTTCAGTTGACACACCACTAGTACTACCAATCATAGCTATCACTGCACTCTCATAGTACAAAGATTAGCCGGATTTAGTGGAGCGATGGTGTATTTAGTAGCTCCAGGAGGGATCATTGGTATGTCTGAAAATGTCAGTACACTATCGCACAATCGCAAACAGGAAACTTAATTATCAGGAGAAATAAATGGTGGTGCTGTCCATGACACCATGATGGAGAAGGTTGATGGAGTGATTGTAACATGAGTAGGCTGTATATCTATGGAAGCATTATATTATCATTAACATCTTGTCTACCACTAAACCCACTCAATGAAATAATCTCTGTGTTGCTGTGAGCACTGGGCAGCACAGGAGCTCCCTCTTGTCCAAATGCTACTACAAAGATGGAGTATGTCTGTCTCAACATCAGTCCAGTCAGTGTCAGCTCAGTGGTGGTAGTAGTCCTAGAACCATTGCTCCCAGCTGCTGTCTGGTAGAACACCTCATAGCCACCTAGTGATGGTCCTGTTGATGGAGCAGTCCAGGAGACTCTAACACTAGTGACAGCAGACCTGGTCACAGTGACATCAGTGGGAGTACCTGCAACTGATGGGAGAGAAGAAGGAGTCATTTCTTCACAATAATATAATCATTCACCAGTGACTGTGACAGTAGAGGATCCTGAGCCCTTTGCACCAAAGTCATAATTATTACTAGTAATATTGACACGACTCTCAACAGTAACAGTACAGTTATATGCTCCTCCTACTTTTGATTGAGGATCAAGCTTAATTATGACACGAGTCATATCTGGTAGTGTACTGCTGATATAACGTGACCTGATCACTTCATAAGTTACTCGTGAGTTGATATTAAGAACCACATTGCTATCACGAGTACATATAATTCTTGATGGTGGTCCAAATGAGACAGTGAAGGTAAGTGAGAGTTCAATGGTGAGATTAGCATCTCTTGATGAGAGTATGGAGAGTGTCATGGTGGAGCCCACTGTAGGACCAGCTACAGAAAAGGTAATCAAGAGCATGAATAAAATTATGAAGACTTACAATAATTACTGAACACAGCATCTGAATACACTGCCCAGTAGTGGGTATTGGTGTTGGGGATAGTACTGGTACACTTCACAATGCCCTGGTTGTTGGTCACGTCAGCACCCACCACTAGTCCGATTTGGTTAGTACATTTCAGTTGCTGGTACGGCATGCTGTTACTGGGGTTACTGGTTGGGACTACAGTGAAGCCATCAGGTCCATCTCCAGTAGGGTAGAGCATGTCTCCAATGTTGCTGCTCATACCAGCATTGTGTGACGGACCAACCTGACACCACAGACCATGCTGCTGTATCTGGGTAGCACTGAACACTGACCACGGGCGAACATAATGACCGCCAACCTGGGGTCGTAACACTACAGGGTACAAAATCTTATTATGTTTAACACCAAAATACTTCTTACCAGCAGAATTTGCTGCAATTATTGGTACACCATTGGACAGCGTACCAACACCACTGACTAACTTGTGGGGAGGATCAGGATAACAGCCACCAATATCTTGTGCTGTGGAGTATCCACACACCAACAGCAAAACGACTAGAATTCTAAGAGACATGACTAGCAGCGCATCTAGTGTCACTCAATCTGTTATTTATTCAAGTGCTGTACTTTGTTAATTGTCACATTATGTGTTTACTGTTGCGTAGTATAATGACTTTGTTATCTTCCTTTCTCGCTCAAAATTTCCACTTTGTTGAGAGTGTGAATGTTACAACAAACACCTTTATAATTACACTGCATGTGACAAGAAGGTGCACTAAATGCAGTTACTCACTTATCTCATTTCTAAAATAATCTTTTTAGTCACTTGAATAGTTTAGTAGCAAAGATGCTAATTTAAAAGAGCAAATGTCATAAATAACATTGGTTTGAGATTAATTTTTTGTGTTCTGTGAATGAGAATGATTCTCGTTAATGTTATCATCATTCAAATTCAAAATCATTGTCATGCCTTTTAATAATCATTAACACCACAGTTGTCATGAAATGCCCAATCAATGATGAATGCTGCACTGATAATGAACTGGTACTGCTGTGCTTCTCCTGACACCACTCCAGAGAATGTGAATCTCATTGCATGCACTGAGATTTCTTTAGAGTATCTACTTATAGCTGCATGAGCTGAATGACGGAAGAAGTGCCTTACTATAGTGCTGTATGCATATGGATACTACCTGTTGACACTGAATACAACATACAACAGTGTCGGAAGGGAGGCCAGACTGTCTTGCTGTGTGGTCGATGTGTTGAATTCGACCATCTTGTGTTTAGCTAATCTTAGTCTAGCGCGCTATGACCCTCTCCCGCAAAGAAAAAAAGGGGGCGGGTCAGATGCGGGAGAGGATATTGAAGATATTATTATTCTCTCTTTCCACTCAAAATTTCCAAAGAGTCAGCTACAATAATTATGCACTTTTATAATTGTTTTATGTTTCTATTGTAAACAATGACTACGGTAGTTTGCACTGCATCCACAACAATTGAAATTGATTGTACATTGGGAAGTGTACCAGTACCACTAAATTAAATTAAAGTGTCTGAAAGATCTGATAAAAAAGAAATGTGTCAGTATCTTTGTGGCTAATAATGAGTTAACTATTGAAGTTGAAAATAGCTCAGCATCTCACAACTGAAGTCCGTAATTGAAGTACATGCAAAATACAAAAACGTTATAGCACCTGCCATTGCACTACAGCACTTTTAGGCAGGCAGCTTCATCGATATCACAAGTAAAATTGACTAGTATCAATTTGCTTACACTGTACATGTAGTTGATTTTTTTTAATGAGACTGAGAGAAGAACCTATATTTGAAAACTTAAAATTAAACATGAAAGATGATGGTTAAGAAATGCAGTTAGCCTCGTCCCCAGCCATTAATTTTTTCAACAAAAATTAGTCTCATGCACATCTTAATGTTTTATACATGTGCTATATAAATTAATCTTATGGATAATTATAAATTCCAATACTACAAGAAATAGGCCATTCCCTTTAAGAGCCTAAAGAATTTAATTAGCGATATTGGCTAGCGTAATTGGCTTCCAGGCTAGCTGGGGTGTGAGATGATTACGTAAGCGCTAAGATTAATACACGAATTTATATGGGGCTTATGGGAGAGATCGCGATACTTTCGACATCATTGTAGTGCTCTCCGTAAACTTGACAACCGCGTGGTCTTGCTGCTTGGGTTCCTCTACCTTCGCTCTGTCGAACGCAAAAGACTACGCGTGCACTGGCAGCAACGTTTTGGAGAAACAGGCGCGCAAAGAAGGCCTACTCGCACTATAGATCAAGCTAACAAAGGACTCAGTCTCCACAGTTCAAGTAACCACTGGCAGCAGTACCTGCACGCAGTATACTCTTACAGTATCCAGCTTTACAAAATTGTTTCTCTCCAGAAAAATGCTCAACAAGCTTGCCATACTTAGCCTAGCGTAACTTGGGCTTGTTTGCGCGCCCGTTTCTCCAAAACGATGTTGCCAATGCACGCGTAGTCTTCAGTTTGCGTTCGACAGAGCGAAGGTAGAGGAACCCAAGCAGCAAGACCACGCGGTTGTCAAGTTTACGGAGAGCACTACAAAGATGTCGAAAGTATCGCGATCTCTCCCATAAGCCCCATATAAATTCGTGTATTAATGTTAGCGCTTACGTAATCATCTCACACCCCAGTGCTGTGGCCAGCAGAGCGGTGTGCCCACGCATACATTCCACGCATACTTTGCTCTTACTGGGAATGGCCTATTAAAAAGATTTCTATTGAAATCAAAAGGATGTAGTGATGAAGAAATCTACCACTGGTTCACAATGTAAACCAACAAGGAACAAGCATAGAATGGTAACACGATTGACTTGCTAACAGACCATAGATCCCTACATCAGTGGCTGCTGTGGCCAGACTATGGCTAGTTAAGCTATTTACTGTTGACTGACACTTTGAATAGAATTCAGCTTGTGACAAAATATTGATCTTATGTACAGCCACTGATGTAGGGATGTATGGTCTGTTAGCAAGTCAATCGTGTTACCATCCTATGCTTGTTCCTTGTTGGTTTACATTGTGAACCAGTGGTAGATTTCTTCATCACTACATCCTTTTGATTTCGATAGAAATCTTTTTAATTTCTTGTTTGTGTCCTTTTTTCTTTTTAGTGAAGTGCAGTTCAATATCATGCATGTACGGAGAAGTCTTTGTTTCCACTATTAGTTTAGTATTCCAGTTGTTGATGGCTTTTCTTAAACTTGTAGCTAAAATTGTTAAGCTGTACGTATCAGGTCTGCCTAGTCGCCTACGCATGCATGCACGTACATGCAGTGCATACGAGCCCCGCCCACACTTGTTTGTAGACCTACAAGTAAAGTAAAATAGCTTTAATAAAAAAAACTGAAAAGTGTAGGGATGACTCTTAAAAAAGGAAAGGAACAAGATGGGATGATGCTTGCAAAAGTAAAGGAACAAGATGGGATGATGCTTGCAAATGTAAAAGTCCCAAGTATATCCCTACATCAGCGGCTTGCTGCGACGACGTGCAACTGACAAATGCGGAATCCTCTTCCTCTACCTTTACAACCGTCAATTAGTACTTCATCGGACTGCGTCCTCCAAACACAGATACCTCTATAGTTATTTACAACAGTCAATTACTTCATCGGACTGCGTCCTCCTAAACACAGATACCTCTAGTTATTTAAAACTGTCAATTACTCCATCGGACTGCGTCCTCCTTCAAGCCGCTGATGTAGGGATACTTGGGACTTTTACATTTGCAAGCATCATCCCATCTTGTTCCTTTACTTTTGCAAGCATCATCCCATCTTGTTCCTTTCCTTTTTTAAGAGTCATCCCTACACTTTTCAGTTTTTTTTTATTAAAGCTTTTTTACTTTACTTGTTCCTGTTACTTTTTTGAACACTATCAGTTTGAACTTGTTCTATGTTACATGTTATTTCATTTTGAAAACTCTGTGAGCAGCAGTTACTAGTCTAGCATGCAGATGTGAACGTGCACGGCCGGGTCTTGAGAGTAAGGAGTGTGGTTTAAAATAATCATTCAATAAGAGGTTTAAAATAGTTAAAGTGGTTGAGGACGCAGACAGCAAAATATCAAGTCCAGGTATGATATGACAACACGATACTTGTTAGTACTGTAATGGATGAAGACTGATGAGAGACTATACTGACAACTCGATCATGATGCTGCAAAGCCTAAATAGTTGGACCACGCCTAGTAGAATCTTGTTGATGCCAATATCACACTCACAGTAGCTTCTAGTCCTTACGCTGCGTGGTGTAGGAACCTTTCTGTGCGTAGAATCTTGCTCGTGAGCCTACTCAGTACAGGTTCACGTCTGGGCATGTCAGTTTTAACCAGCCATCTGAAGCTTTAACGAACAGATCAGTGTTGCTTAGAGTATAGTACAGCTCTAGACGTATTTCATACCTCTGGCTTGCGCGCTGAAGCCTCCAGACCAGAGACTAAACAAAAGTATCACCGGTTCTGCTGCTTGCCAGGTTGATTAACATGGCGCGGACGCGTAGCGCGGGTGGCGGTGGCAGAAGGAGTCGTGGCGGAGGGACTGCGGCCTTGGTGGCTGTGCCTCGGAGGAGTGCACGCCTAGCTGGTGGTAACGAGGTCCATGGTACTTATGAAGAAAGTGCCTCCTCCAGGTCACCCGCGCCTGCAGTCTTGCTCGGAGTCGGTCTCCTAGCTGTCAGGGCTCGCCTCAAAGCCAGCGGTCTACTACTTCTCTCTCTTGTCCTTCTAAGTCGCCGCAACGTGTATCACCGTGTCTATCTGAGTCTAATTCGATGCCTCGGAAGCCACACATGAGACGCCCTCCTTTTCTTCTTCCTACTCCTCCTGCTCCTCTATCTAACCCTCTCACTTCTTCTCGAGCATTCTCACACGCCTCTCTGATTTTTTCTCTGCTTTTATCTTTTATTCTAATTCTTTCTCTTCATTGAAAGTTCCTGCCCTCATCGCTTTCTAAACTCTACTAAGCCTGTACTTGTTGTGACCACTTCCTAAGCCTGTACTTGTTGACCTCTTGCTCAATCTACTGTTCTCTTGTTTACTGACCTGTTCACTTAACTATATTTGATTCTACCTTTCTACTATTACTACATTCGTGGCTGACCTCTTCTAACCATTCACCTATACTTGTGGCTACTGATCGGTGACTTCTTTCACGTATCTGGACTCATACTATTCTACATTATTTATTATCTCTGTATCAGCTCTGAAAACTTGTTTATTCATTTGGGTACACACCTTGTATTAGCATGCATTGCTATTTGTGTGTGTCCATGCAACTTGCTAAACTATTATAAAAAAAAGTATCGATCGAGATAGCTAGTAGTCTAGCTTGCTAGACCCTCAACGCTCTCTCGCTCAATGGGCGGGGTTACGGGGCGGAGCCCCGAGCGAGATCGCGGTGAGGGTCTAGCCAAACCTGCAACATGATTAGTTTCTGAAATGAGTTTTGTAATCATATTCATCATTAATTACGTCACGCACATGGTGAGCTCAGAGTGACGTTCAAGCCATATGTCTACAGCGAGATCTACAGACAACTGCGCGTTTCGCAGCTCGCCCCCGCCCTACCAGATGGCGATAGGTCTGATCTAGGGGGAATTGTGGAAATGATCGTCGAGGAAGACCTGAAGGACAGTTGAGAAACGTGTCTCTTCCACGAAGTACAGCTTTTGCGGCAATGGCCTTGCTTCTTGGTGACCTAAAGCAAGTACTCCGTGTTCAATAGCTCTCACGAAAAGTTGATCGTCGGTTGGTAAGCTATCGGTTGTTTTATCTGACCAGAGATTACACAGCGACTTTAGCGCGGCCATATTGACTAAGTGACGAAATCAATGACGTAACGACTTGCATTAACAAAACTCATTTCAGAAACTAATCATGTTGCAGGTTTGGCTAGACCCTCATCGCGATCTCGCTCGGGGCTCCGCCCCGTAACCCCGCCCATCGAGCGAGAGAGCGTTGAGGGTCTAGCAAGCTAGACTAGATAGCTAGCTGCATAAATGATGTGGGCGGAGTCAATGAAAAGTAGCGTCAAGAGGGTTAATTATTTAATGGCGTCTTCAGTCCAAAACGGCCTAAAAACCATGTTTTCCAAAGATTACTCGCTTCTGGTAGTGTTTAATGCCTATCTAAGAAGTAAGTGCACTATTCCAGATATATACACGTGCAACTGTGCAGGTTTGGTAGTGATTCGTTCACTCAGGACAGCGCTAGGCTTACTGAAAGAAGAAAGAAAGAAAGAAAGAAAGAAAGAAAGAAAGAAAGAAAGAAAGAAAGAAAGAAAGAAAGAAAGAAAGAAAGAAAGAAAGAAAGAAAGAAAGAAAGAAAGAAAGAAAGAAAGAAAGAAAGAAAGAAAGAAAGAAAGAAAGAAAGAAAGAAAGAAAGAAAGAAAGAAAGAAAGAAAGAAAGAAAGAAAGAAAGAAAGAAAGAAAGAAAGAAAGAAAGAAAGAAAGAAAGAAAGAAAGAAAGAAAGAAAGAAAAGAAAGAAAGAAAGAAAGAAAGAAAGAAAGAAAGAAAGAAAGAAAGAAAGAAAGAAAGAAAGAAAGAAGAAAGAAGAAGATGAACAATTCGCGTGGGCGGCGATTTCTGTTTACCACTTTAGAAACGTCTGCCCGCTTCGCCAAAGGTATTTCCATGCTCAGAACAATCGCCTGCTCAATCCTGTAGGTCTGGAATCTCGAGAAACGCTACAACAGCGAAGATCTGCAAGGCCCTCCCTGAGAGTCGCCATCTTGATTTTCGTCGACAAGCAAGCAGTCCCGGCGACTTTCATAGACTTCCTACAAGCGCTCGCACTTCAGATTCCCTTAGAGATAGTGAAAATGCAGTAGAAATGTATAACAGTAGAGATATGTGCTAAAACTCATTTTCACACATGAGTAGCCGCCATCTTAGTTCGAGGTCATCCCTACATATCATTGCCGATCGGCAATGATAATACGGCGTTTATAATTATCTGGCAAGTGCAGAATGGCGATCCTACACGAGCTTACCGTTCTTCGAAGACTCCAGACAAATGCCGGGTGTGTGTTCTCCGTGATAGTGATCCACACGGGCACGGCGCAGCGATACTTTAGCTGCTTGGTCACGTGCGCTACCCATTGCTTGGTCACGTGCGTATTGCGCAATCACATTAATGGCGTCTAACACTAAGCTGACAATGGATCACGATCGATAAATCGCGGAACTTAGATCACCGTTACGCTAAAAACAAAGCTCAAAAGGCACATGCCAGGAGAATTTCACGACTGTTCGTGGATGTTTTGGTCTCGGCACTGCTCGCGTAACGGCGCTAGGCGAGTTGAAGAAAGAAAGAAAGAAAGAAAGAAAGAAAGAAAGAAAGAAAGAAAGAAAGAAAGAAAGAAAGAAGAAAGAAGAAAACGAAGATGACGAAACTCGATTTTCACCGTTTCCGGGTTCGTCACTTTAGTAACAATTTCGAGCAATCTCCTTGCAACTGTAAGATGGGGCAACGCCAGAGAGCAGATCTAAGTGTCTAAAGACGTATAAAATTCAACACCAGGCGAAATATCAGCTAATACATTGTATGTAGCCGCCATCTTGTTTTCTCGTTCATCCCTACATAGGGAGACACTACCGTGTCTCCCTAATAATAGTCAGCTAGTCATGCATGTAGGCAGATTAAAATGGATTTTGTGAATGTTTTACCTACTGCTACATTCTGCCGCTGATGTGTGGTTCACACCAAAAACATGTATATTCATCACTGATGCCTAACTTGCATTCTTTGTTATGTTTTTTCGCATGTGTGTGCGATTATTAATGTTTAAAATAATTCACAAAGTTACTACAGCTATTGTACAACAAGCTACACAAGACTACTGTACTCATGATTGCTGTCTAAAAACACTGTTTACAGAATGCTAGAGAATGCTCTACTCTCGTGCCATGGATTGCCCACCAGGCTCTTTTGTCTCCTGCATGTGCACAAGTAAAGATGATAAATATTGATACACTGTTTCACCTGCCTTGATTTCCTGTAGTAAGCTGCAGCCAGGGCAGAAGTAGACATACATGCAGTCCAAACAGAGGTTTCCCTAGTTCAGCATAGTAAAACGGTTACATCATAATGTCCTAATGCATACGTACCTTAATGTCTTTCTGATTTCTTAGCTTGTTTCTCAGATTGATCCTGCTACAGCAATGAATAATAAGTTGTGGTAGGAGGCCAAGAAGTAGACCATCCATCATCAAACCAGCTTGTGGCTCACCCACAGCCTCAGCAACATAGCTTATTGCAATGCAAGGGCAGAACCAAGATAACATACCTGTGATTCAGCAAAAAATATTCACAAGATGACAGAAAGCATAGCTCACATAGTTTGGGATCACTAAAGCAACCAGCACACAATGGATTAGACCAGTCACTCATTATGCCTCGGTGGGCGGAGCCACGAGGCATACAGTAGTCGTGGTGTCATTCTGTCAGTCAGTCAGTCATTCCGTCGCAACGATTTCTCGTAGCTCGCTGAAAACTAATCGCTGAAACAAGCAACACGGGTAGAAATCGATACTTGCTCGGATTTGAATTTTCAGAAGTTTGATTTTAAAGCTTAGTGCGTAAGTTACCGCGTGAATTGCTCACGGCTGGCTTAGTTTTGTAGCGCACGCTGAAAGTTAAGCTCTGAAACCAGCAATGCAAGTAGTAAACGGTATTATCTCGCTCTAGAACATGTGAAAACTTTATACGAAGCTTTGTTCGTGAGTTATGGCGCAATTTGCTCACCGGCTCGCCATCGAGCTGTTGCTGGCGATCTGGAAAGGCAAAGCTATCCACAGTTGACTACCTAGGAGCTTATAGGTTAGAATTTCACTACAGGATAGCAGCACAGGTCCAGAGAAATTGTGTGAGCAAGCTATGGACGCTATCTAGTATGCATTGGCTGTATTGAACATTGTAGACACGCCCAGTTGAATTGTGGTCAGCACTGATTGGCTTCTGATTGCATAACTAAAGCACTGCATTGTGATTGCTGTACAGAAATCCTGTATACATGCATCTGCAGTTGCTGTGTTTGTGGAATGGTGGATTGTTGTGTTTGTGGATAATGTGTCATTCCACCGAGGCATCTGCACCTTTGGTGCTTCATTGTCAGCGGCAAAAAAGGGCAAAGATACAAAATTGAGATAAAAATTGGAGTGTTTATCATTTAAACTCTACTGATACTTTTATGCTTGACTATGACACTTGAAACATAAAGCGAGAAAACAAAACATTTTATTTTACCACATCAGGTGTGTATAGACAACCTTTTCCTTATGTTCATTAAATTCTCTCCACCTGCTTCATCTACCGAAGTCTAGGAGACAATCATCTTCCAAAAAGACAGAGATAAAAAATTATGGTGTTTAGACTTCTCCCTTTCCTTCACTCTCTCGTATATTTTTCCTCTGGATATTGGTGTCAGTCCTGTTCTCATTATTTTTACACACACTGGTCATCCTAGCTGTCACAAACACTCAAGAACCATGCAGTTCTGTCCATACATGCATCAATTTTTTGAGAACAAAATAATATTTTGTGACTAAACAATAAACATAGCTACAATAAAGCATGATAATAATTACTTAATGTTTCTCTCTCTTTCTCTCTCTCTCTCTCTCTCTCTCTCTCTCTTTCTCTCCCTCTCCCTCTCCCTCTCCCTCTCCCTCTCCTCTCCCTCTCCCTCTCCCTCTCCCTCTCCCTCTCCCTCTCCCTCTCCCTCTCCCTCTCCCTCTCCCTCTCCCTCTCCCTCTCCCTCTCCCTCTCCCTCTCCCTCTCCCTCTCCCTCTCCCTCTCCCTCTCCCTCTCCCTCTCCCTCTCCCTCTCCCTCTCCCTCTCCCTCTCCCTCTCCCTCTCCCTCTCCTCCTCTCCCTCTCCCTCTCCCTCTCCCTCTCCCTCTCCCTCTCCCTCTCCCTCTCCCTCTCCCTCTCCCTCTCCCTCTCCCTCTCCCTCTCCCTCTCCCTCTCTCCTCTCCCTCTCTCTCTCTCTCTCTCTCTCTCTCTCTCTCTCTCTCTCTCTCTCTCTCTCTCTCTATCTCTCTCTCACGTCACCATCCAACACTAGCTATAGTCCCCAATTGGTTAGTAAATTTCATGGAATGATCATACTTTGTAACTGGGGTCACTAGTGGGGACTACAGTGAATTCATTACTTTTTATTGAAATTGATCGTACACACCAATAGGCAGCGTGCGTACATGTACCACTAGATGAGTATTATAACCACCAATTAAATTATCTTGTTTTTAAAAACATACTATACAAATATACTATGGGAAAAAAACAATAGCAATGAAATAATAATTATGATGAAAACAGCTAACTAGTGTCTACTCAGTCTATTGAACGTGTCAAAGGCACAACATAATTTTTTGAGTGAAGGCACATAAGTATTATGATATTACGCTTGTAATTTCCAAAAAATGTTGTGTACACCTCTATCATGTTCAGCATCGCATGTGTGACTGATCTAAATATTTGCTACTATTTCAAAATTCACTGAAATTAAAAAATTAATGACATTTATGGCTAAAGCTGTCTTCCTAAGAGTACTAATGCGATAAAAATAATGCTACTGAGAGTCCTTTTAAAATGAATGAAAAATGCATGAAGATGGAGCAAATGCTTTGGACTCAATATTGTATCCATGAGTAGTGAGGATCATTGCTGAACTTTTGTTGGGTATCAGAATATGCTGAACATTCAGACATTTTGAATTCATTCTCTCTGAGCGTGTAAAACACATACAACTTAACACAATGCATTAAAATAACTATAATTACACCTTCTTGGTAGTTCAGGAACATCATAAATATTGTTGTTGTTAGGTATTGTTTGGGAACTGCATACGGAAAAGAATAAATATTATTCAAATAGTTTCGTTGTCACAGTTTACCGTTTTATTAATAGAGTAGTTGTAATTATGTTACCAATAATCGATGCTACTAGCAGAATTACAAGCACTACTAGTGCTACTATCAAACCAGTGAATAACAACGATGAAGAAGACAGGACAAGTGAACTGGTAGAAGACGATGCTGAACAATGAAGACATTCAGTTATGGTTATTTGTTATACTCACATCCTGTATACATTGCATGATAGACATCAATTGTTACAGCGACACTGAACTGGTACTGCAGTCCTTCCTGCAGTCCTGGTACTACTCCAGAGGAGGCACTCGCTGGGAAGCTAATATTGACAGTACCACACACTGTAGTATAGTGTACAGTATAGTGGTACTCTGTATCTAGTAGTGTTACTGGAGTCCATGAGACATTAACTGCAGTGCTGTTTAGTGCTACCACTCTCACTTCAGTAACACGAGCTGTAGAGCTAATGAACTACGTTATGCAACCATAATTATTATGCTTACGGACACTAGTACACTGTTAAAAATGGGGTGTCACTGCGACACCCCTGTTTGTCATTTTTCCACGGGTCCACTGACAAAACTAGTTTTAAACGGTTTTAAACTGACAATCTAGGGTGTCACACACTGTGGTGTCAGTGTGACACCCTAGATTGTCAGTTTAAAACCGTTTAAAACTAGTTTTGTCAGATGACAGATGCTTGATCTGTCACATTCTCTCCTGGTCCTATGATGGTGTATGCTCTGACAATGAATACAACAACAGTGTTGGGAGGGAGGTCCCTCAGTGTGTGCTGTGTGGCTGATGTGTTGAATTCTAGTCCTGCGCTGTAGCTAATCTGGTACATTGTAATACGTCCATTGGGCTCTGAGGGAGGACTCCATGAGATGGTGAGCTGTACCACTCCTGGAGTGGCTGACAGATCAGACACTGGACCAGGAACTGTACAGGAACACACACAGTGACTATGTACTAAGTGTAGTCCACATCACTCACCATCCTGCAGTGTCTCCACAGTGAGTGCTGGATCACTGTATGGTCCAGTCCCTCCAGCATTGACTGCTGCCACTTGCACAGAGTAGCTAGTGAATGGAGTCAGTCCAGTCAACACATGCTGTCCACTCTCTTGTTCATTAATATCAACCATCATGAAGTTATAGCGCAGTATGTATCCAGTGATGGGTCCTCTCTGGT